>JARHVA010005616.1:130000-730000 GCA_037957365.1 Torreya grandis | reverse complement strand
GTTTACTTTGACCATCTAGTTATCTTTTACATTTAAAAGTTGATTGCTTACTCTTTGCTCAATTGTATTTTACATTGAAAAAGCTTGCATTGGCCAATGTTGGTGCAAAGTTTTGTGTTTTGTGCCTCAATTGGATCACCTTCATTGATATAATTAATTGTTTATTTCCTTTTAGTTCTTATTTTTATAAATACTTGCAAAGTTATTCTTGTTTTAGTGCACAGTCATTTCAGTCAACATAGTCTATTATAGACATTCTTATTTTCCCTATCTACTATACAAGGTCAAACTAATTAACCCTGTACTATTTGTAAACCCCATTCCCTGTGCTAGGTCAACCCAATCGACCTTTTACTATTTTTGGCCTTCTCTATTTGTTGATCCAATTTAATGTCTTTCCTTCTTAACATTCTATTCATTTCTTTCCAATCTGAATGAAGTATCCTATCAAAATCTTATTGGATAACTTGAATCCATTTAGATACTATATGAGATGTTCATTTCTTCCTCTCTTTTTTCCCCAAGAGAACCATCACTCTTGGGTCACCTCTTCCCCTCCTTCATCCATGACTTTTAATATGGTGCAAATCAAACCACAAGATGAATTTGATGGGATTTACCCTTTTATACTTACCAAGATACTTCTTATCTCCAAAATTTTCAAACTAATGTGGGAGGAATTTAAATGAATTTAATTAATAATCCCACTCATAATCCATCTTCTAATAACCCTCTCCCTAACAATAATTCATGGAGTGATCTTACCAACACCAACCCACCTCCTGATATAAATCAACTTCTTTCCCAAGTAATCAAATAAATGAACATAATGTAAAACTCTAAAAAACTAATCAAATGATGCAAATTTAACAACATTTGATTAATATGGCTAATCAACCTCTAAATATCCATCCTCAAACTAATCCCAATTACATTTCTCCACCTCTTAGAGATGCCTTAAGCAATGTTATTTCTCAACCCATAATAAATAACAAGATGCTTCAAGATATTCAAAATGAGCCTTTAGATCCCTTCATTGTGTCCATTGATATTGGTAACATATCTCCAACTATCAAGTATGATGGGACTAAAGACCCTGCCTCATTTCTCAAAGCCTTTGGTAACCTTTACAAAGAATGGATCCAAACTAATACCTTTACCACAACTAAAATTTTAGTCAAAACCTTCACTGTTGATGTATTATAACCCCAACACTCTATTTGGAAACTTGAAGATTTGTTTAATCCTTTAGTTAAAGAATTTTAACACAATGATCTTGCAAAAAATTGTCTTAGCCAATTCATCAATGCTAAGCAATCTCCCACTGAATCAACTCATGACTTTATCAAAATATGGAAATCCTTGGCCCATAAAGTTGACCATAACATGATTGATGATAAGTTTTTCAAATTATTTATCACTGCTTTGACTCCTTTTTAATACAAGGTTCAGACCTTTGCTCCCCAAACACTTAATGAATTTATTAACCAAGCTAAACATCAAGACTTTATCATGAAGTAATTAAAACTAATATTAAACTTCTAAAACCTTGTTTTAAAATATCTACCAATGCTATCACTAATAATAATCTGTAAACCAAACCAAGAGTTACCTAAGTTTATATTCCTTCACCTTCTCATACACCTCTCTCGATAAAACAAATGATTTTTTTTTACCACCCTCTAAACCTTTATTTTATCCTAAAAATCCTCCTAAGTGGTATGACCCTAATCTAATTTGTTGGTTCCATGCCAACATTAGTCATTCCCATGAATCTTGTAGAGGGCTCACTAAATTTTCTATCTCTTATATGATTGGTGATTTTTTTAATCATGAATCTATGATCAACCTTCATCATCAAGAGCACACTGTTGCTTTTCAAAAGTGACAAGATTCCAAAGCTTCTACTTAAAATAATCAAAAATATTTTTCTACAACCAGAAATCAACCAAATACCAAGGATGTTTATACTATTGATGATAATTATGACCAATATTATAAATCTTAATATATTAGCACTGTGAAGGTCAATTATCATCATAAGTTGGCTCAAAAATATCCTATTACCAAACCTAAGAAGCCAGATTTATAAGAAAAACTCCTTAAAGATACAACAATTACTAATCTTGCTTCAAAATCTCATGAGGAACCACTTCCTCCTTTTGATCCTCCAACCACATCTATACATTCAAAATCTAATTTACCTCCTAAAACTCATGTTAGTTCTTCTAAATATCATTGAAACTTCTTGAATAACTCAACTCTATGCCTTGTAAGATTCCTCTTATGGAGTTGGTTTATAATTCCACCTATCATCACAAGTTCCTTATGCAAGAACTCCAAGAAATTGAAGATCCATCCTCTATTGATGATGAACCATCTTCTATTGAATCTCAACCTACCAACATGAATACCATTAAAACTATGTGTTCGTATTTCAAGTCTCTGATTGAATTCCTTGAAGACGACATGATCAATGATGAAATTATTCTTCATGCCAATGATCCACCCACTATTTTTCATTAAAATAGACATTAATAATATATTTATCCATAAAGTTCTAGTTGATGAAGGTTTTGTTATTAATGTAACATCTTTGTGTCTTATCCAACAACTTGGTTATAACAAGGATCATCTTAAGCAAACCCATATCACTTGTCATGGTTTTAATAAGACAAATCAAAACCCACATAATTGGATTTTTCTTCCATTAACCATTGAAACTAAGACTATTCAAACTAAGCTTATGGTCCTTGATTTACCTTTATCTTATAACATACTCCTTGGTTACCCATAGACTCATCGAATGAGGTCTATTGCTTCTTCTAGTAGCCAAGGCATTAAATTCTTATATAATAGAAAATGATACAAGCATGAGGCTAATCCCAACCAATGGAGCATTCAACTTCTTAATCCTAAATCCCAATATCATATTCCTATAATTCCTAAGATCAATAGTTCTCCTTTACTTGAGTTCATCAACATGAATCCTGATTTACAAGTTACTCTTGTGGATTTTGATGGTGATAAACCTACTGATTTTCAACATACTTGTAATACTACTAGGATACCTTCCTACATTTTGTAGTGTCATCTTCCTTATATATCACCAAGAGACCATATTATTCCTTTTATTGATGAGATTACTAATTTTCCACCTCCATGTAATGCTCAAGAACCTTCTTTACTTGAAGATGCCTTCACTTACAATGACTTTAGATTGGCTAAATTATTTCAAGATCCTCTCACCATGTCTCCTCGTACATTTATTAATATCAAGATTTAACCTTCTAAAACTCCCCTTGAGTCTCAAGCCTATACAATTTCTACAAAATATGATGAAAATTATATAATGGCCTAAGCTCAATCTCGAGACTTAGATGTCAAGCATTATAAAAAAACCTTAGCCAAAATTCATGATTTTAATCAAGATGTGCATACCATTTCTATGACTATTAATTTCGATCCTAAAGGTTATGTGCCTCTTGCTCATTCTCCACTTCTTAATACCCCTTGGGTGGTAGAGAAAATTATACCTTCCAAATCTCTAAAAAATCCTACATCTCCTTTACCACCTATCGATCCAATCATTGCATCTAATTTTCCCCTATCACCAAAACCATCGACACTTCAATCCCATCTAATCCATATACTTCTCCTACTCTCGAGATTACACTTGATGCCAAGGAAACTAATGTTCATTAGCTACACATTGAGTATGATCACCATGGTAATCAAATCTTGGATATTGGAGAAGATGTTGAGTATTATGGTCCTCTTCCTACATTTCCTAGTGATGAAGCTATTTTGGAAGTAATTCATGCCTGAGAACCTCAAATTCCTTGGAAACATCATAAACTTGGGAATTTTCAAACTAAAACCCCTTGTTTCAAAAACTTCATTATTCACATTGATCCTAAAACTAATCCCATTTCTACCTTATTTAAATCACCATACCATTTCTAAGATGGACATGCTATGCTTATTGAAGAAACCACTCGCATTGAATATGGTACTCTCACCTACCAAACATGATAAGTTTAGCTTATTATTTGATACGTATCATGAGGTTTTTACTTGGTCTTATGAGGATGTGCCTAGTATTGACCCTAGCATTATGGTACATAACATTATTACTTATCTTGATGTCAATCCTGTGATTCAAAATCAAAGGAAATTTCCACCTGAGGTTTATATCTTATATCATAATGAAATCATCAAATTACTCAATGCTAAATTTATTAAACCAATAGATTATTTTCAATGGGTTCCTAAAATTGTTCCTATTTAAAAATATGTCACTATGGTCATTCACATGTGTATTTATTTTTGATATCTTAACCTTACTTGTCCCAAATAAAAATTTCATTTACCTTTAATAGATTCCATCATCTATTACATATCAATTTACTAAATGTTATATCTTATGGATGGCTTCTTGGGATACAATCAGATTCACATTGCCCCTGAGGACCAACATAAGACTACTTTCACCATGGAATGGGGCACCTATTGCTATGTCGAAATGTCCTTTGGCCTCAAAATTGTTGGAGGAACTTACCAATGAGTAATGACTCACATATTTCATGATCTTATCAATTTTTTTTTTGAAACCTATGTAGATGATCTCTTTGCTAAATTAAAAATTCATCAGACTCATATATCAGATCTTACTATCACCTTTGATCACCTTCTTAAATATCAAGTTATACTCAATCCTTATAAATATGTCTTTGGTATCACATCTAGAATTTTTTTAGGATTCTTAGTCTCTCTCCATGACATCGATGTTGACCCTAATAAGATTTGTGCTATCTTGAACATGCCCATTCCTTAGTCCATTCCTAACATTCATACTTAAGAAAACTTGGGGAAATTCAATGATTTATCCTCAAAATGGCTTATTACATTCACTCTATTAATTTTATCTTCAATAAAGTTACCACTCTAGAATGGATGAACCCTTGTCAAAAAGCCTTTGATAATGTGAAAGATTCATTGCTTCACCCACCTATACTCATCCTTATTCTAATGATCGACCCTTGATTCTATATACATATTACACACCTATGTTTGTTGGGTCCATGATTCCCTAACATGATGATACCAAAAGAGAGTATGCTATCTACTACATTAGTTGAGGCCTCATCGATTATGAAAAATGTTATACCAAAATTGAATGTGATTACCTCACCATCTATTTCATAGCTAAAAATATTTGTCATTACATGATTTACCACAATACCTATGTCATCATTCATTTTGATCCACTTCATCACTTTTTCTCCAAATCCTTTCTTTTCAGAGATAGAATTGGAAAATGGATGGTCCTTATGGAATTTGATCTCTGCATCATCACTCAAAAGGTTGTTAAAAGGCAAGTCATAACCGATCAACTTACTGCACCTCCCATTCTAGCTACTTCTTCCCTTCAAGATAATCTTAAAAATGATAATATCCTTTCTATTGAAGGTCTTAATCAGGCCATTTCTATCAAAGATTATTTTCATAACTTTATCACTAATCTTCAAGCAAATAATCTTGACAAATCCACTATTTCCTCCCATACTACTAAACCTAAAGTAGTCATCAAGGAACTTCCTAAAATTAATGTTGAATTGCATGAGGATATTTGGTCCCTTCAATTTAATGGTGCTAAATGCCTTTAAGGAGCCGGGGTAAGTTGCATTATTACTAGTCCTCTTGGTAAAATCATTATTTTAGCTTTTTCATTCACATTTGATGTCACCAACAATATGGCCAAGTATGAAGATATCATTTTAGTCATGAGAGTTTCTCTTGATTTATACATTCAATACCTACATGTTTTAGGTGATTATCAACTTATTTTCCATCAATTCAATGGTGATTATCAATGAAAAAGCAAAAAATCTCATTACTTATCATCAAATTACAACCACTCTCTCAAAGGATTTCATATCTTTCACTATTGATCCTATTCCTAGAGATCAAAATTCCATTGTTGATTCTCTTTATTATTCATCATCTCTCTTTCATCCACATTAAGTTCTTTTTATCTAGATAAGAAAATCTCTATCTTCTACTTAACTACCAAATTCACTTATCTACCACATTGAGGCTGTTACCCTTCAATAAAACTTATGGTATCAAGACATTATTCAATTCTTGGAACATCAAACTTATCCTCATAACTTAGACTCTTGTGAAAATGTACACATTCCTAAATAAGCTTTAAAGTATGTATTTTGATACACCATCCTTTATTATCATAATGTTAAAGGTACCTTGATCTATTTTATTATGAAAAATGAGGTTCCTTATATTCTTGAATAAGCACATGGGGGAATTTGTGGTGGCCACTGTAGTGGACATGATATATCATGCAAATGCCTACGCATGGGTTACTTTTGGCCTACTCTTGATAAAGATTCAATTGAGTTCACTAAAAAGTGTATTGCTTTTTAACTTCATGATGATATAATTCATTCACCTCCAACTGAGCTTCAAAAAACAAATCTCCTTGGCCATTTTCCACATGAAGATTTGATCTCATTGGTAAATTACCTTTCTTCCAAGCTAGGCATGTTTTTATCATCAATGCTACCAAATGCTTTACCAAGTGGGTTGAATCCATGCTTCTTGTTAATGTCACCAATCCTACCATTTATAAATTTATTCTTAATCAAATCATTTGGTGTTTTGGTGTTCCACACACCATTTTTAAAAATGATGGTAATTTTAAAAATAAACATGTTAAACAACTTTGTGCTAAATTACAAATCAATCAAAAATATTTCTACACCTTATCATCTACAATGTGATGGTCAAGTTGAGGCCACTAACAAAATTATCAACAAAATCCTCCAAAAGACAATTCATGAAACACACATGGATTGGAATATTCATCTTTACCATGCTCTCTAGGCTTATCGAACTAGCATATGTATTACCACTAGGGCAACAACTTTCTTGCTAGTTTATGGTTTCAAATCAGTTATCCCATTAGAAGTTGAGCTTCCCTCTCTTTGTATATATATTCATGGTATTATTTCTGATGAAGAATTATGTGAAACTCACCTTCATGACCTTGATATCCTTGATGAACATCATCTTTCTACTTTGTGACATAACCACCAATACAAGGCTTATATTGCCAAATTATATAACAAACATGTAAAAATCAACAATTTTAATGTTGGTGATCTTGTCCTTAAATTAGAATATACCCATGATAAAGAAGGTAAATATGCCAAAAAATGTTGGGGCTTATATGTAATAAAAGATATTATTTGTCCAAGTACCTACTTCTTTCAAACCAATGAGGGCCATATTTTCAAAGAACCCACTAATGCATAATTCCTCAAAAAGTATTTTGCCTGAACATTTCCTTAAGTTTTTGATTTTTATCTATATCTATCTAAACACTTTTTATAGGTTATTCATGGGTCTTTCCCTTTGCAGTAATTACCTATTTTTCACAACCTTTAGTCTTTCGTATTTGGTCCTTTGGTTTCTCCTTTCTATAATGAGTTACATTCTAAAACTATATATGGGACCTGGTCTCCCTCATGATGTACCATAGTCTTCTTTATTTTTCATATTTTTTTGACACATTTTTTACATCCCTTGGATTTCCATTTTTTAAGGTACATTGTAAGATCATGGATAGGACCTAACCTTCCTCATAAAATACCATCTTATTCTCATTTATTTTTTATGATTTTTTGCACTATCATGGGTTTCTCTTTTATGAGTTACAGTGTAAGACCATGGATATAACCTGGCCTTCCTCATAAAATTACCATTTTGAAATTTCTTTGCTAGAATGAGTTGATCCTTATTCTCAACTTTAGCTTTTGCTTCTTTTGATAGATGAAATTTACACAACAATCTATGTTAGCATGTTTTCCTCCATTTTCCTCATTCTTATGATAAGGAATCACATTTTACTATCATTGTATCCCTTTTTAACCCTTTTTCATATTGTTTTTTCATGATTTGAAGTAATTCAAAATTTTCCATGTGGAATTCCTCTTAATTTACTTTCCTTTCACTCCATATTGGATAAAACAAAGTCACAGTCAAGATAGCACTTTTATTTCACCTAGATTTATGAGACTCTTAGACACTATGCTCTTTGAAGTTCTCCCTATTATCAACCAAGTCCCAATTATTCAAATGAAATCCATATTTAGCACCCATGTTTGGTTTTCAAAATTTGTATGGAGGAGGAATAGAAAAGTGATCAAGAAATTTAAAATCCAAATCAGTTAAAACAAAAGGCAATGATATATAAAAGGCAACGTACAAATCATAAAAGTTAATATCACACCAAAATATGTGATTAAAATCACATATCCTATCTCTAATTGAAGCTCAAAATCCATATTTGGCCACACATAGAGCCAATGTCTATTGGGGTATGATAGGCTAGTAGCTTGAAATATGAAAATTCAACAAAATCTATGGTGTTAGCTACTTTCTCACATAAGTACTCAATCTTCCCAGTAGACCAACAAATTTGTAAGGGGTCCTGAAGAATGAAGAACACGTTGTGGGAAGGTAGGTCCATTTTAATTTTCATGCATATAGCCTTCAAGGGATGATATAAATATTAATTTTTTTGACTTAAGACTTGTGTGGCTAAGAGAAGTTCTTTAGATTCCTTAAGGTCAAAAGTCCTCTTGTTTTGATAAACCTAATTTGAGTGTCTTGACTTTGATAAAGAGTTTCTCTATCTTGGTTTTTATTTCATTCTCCCCTCCACTATTTAATTTCACCCCTTGATAGGCAAATTGTGATTCCAAATCCATTTTACCTCTTATCTAATTCCTTATTCTTCACCTGTTAAAAACCTGCTAGCACTACTTTGTTTTGGTTTTATCTATCCTTAGAGCACAACATTTTTTAGCAAATATGGATTAATTTATTTTCACCATAGAAATTACATTCATATACTTGATTCAATTTTATTTTACCACTTATCATTTTTTGAACTATCATGTTGTTATGAACACCTGAGTCCATACCCTTTTTACATTTTTGAGTGATGTTAGTTTGTTACTTCTCACTCATCGATGTTGTTTTCCCCTTTTATGCACATTTTTCCATTGTTGAGTGAGATAAGGATTATCAATTCTCACTCATAAATTTTGTTTTACCATTTTTTAATTGATTTTACATTGATGTTTTATTATTATCCTTTTTTGACATGTATCCTTGGTTTGACTTGGAGAGTTTGCCTTTCTTACTTGAGGTTCACTTATTTGAGTTTTTGATCTTTAGTAGCCTTGTATTTTTGGTTACCCAATTTACGCTTATTTTTAACTTGGTAATTTGGTCTAACATAGTACTTATCACCCCATGTTGTTAAATTACCAAATACATCCCATCCTCATAACACCAGTTATCTTGACTTTCCTGCATTTTTTTTTCTCTTTAGTTTGTATTTTTGGGTTTGTCAAAAGCAGTCTTTGTATCCTAAAAAATAAAAACTAATAACACAGTAAACAACCATCCTATGATAAATATAAGTCATCATATGCATCACATTTAATTTTTTAGTTATATCCCTTTCATTTATTTACTTTCAATTATTTTTGCTTAAAAATACTACAATTTTTTTAGCATCAACGTTATGTGTTCTTATGTTCTTTCTCGAAGCACCATCCCCTATTGAAACTTAGTGACATGTGATGAGATTTGAGTGGGGCATATGTATACACATAATATTATCAAATTTTATAAAATACTAACACTTTACATCTTGCAAAAACCCATAAAGACTCAATCTCTCAGTGCATGCCTTAAAGGGTGTACCAGGAAAGGGGTGGGTAGACCATTGTTGCTTCATAGGATTGTTGTCCCTTAATGCCACAATATTACCACCAGATCCTAAAAGCATTCCCTAAGCTATTATTCCTCCTTTTTTTCACTCCTTAAGTCTTTTTTCTCTATCCATACCTAGTGAATAATTATCTAGAATTGTACAGGGTTGATGGGGTTGAAATTTTCATAAGGGTTTAGGGAAAGATCCACCTATAAATACAAGATCATTTAATCATTATTTAAATATGCAATCAAGAGTTATTATTATCTCATGCTTCTTTACAATATTTTTTCCCACCATTCTAGTTGAGGAATCTTAGCTTAGGGTTTCTATTTGGGGATTCTAGTCTTTTGGATAAGTCTTGGATGATTTGGCCTTTCATAGTGATCTTTAAAAACCACAACAACCTCTTGCAAAGCCCCTTTATCTAAGGGAGACATTGAGTCTCGACAAGTTCACATTCAAGTAAGTATTCTTTAACTTTTCTCCTCTCTTTAGTAGATAGAAGTAGTATAAGTATTGGCTTTGAATAATATTACTCTTCATATTCCATATATTATGGTCTTACTCATACTTATCTTAAATCAATATTCTCTTATACATGTTTTGATTTTTTACTAACCCCTCATATTATGCTATAAGATATAGTAAGTACTAGATTAGATTTACTTTATTTGTTATTATAATAGGTGAAATACAAAACCTAGGACCCCCTTGGGGTTGTTGGGTGATTGTGTTAGACTGGAGGCTTTAGAACCCTCCTTAACATAGTGTATTCTAATAAGTGCTCCCCTAATCAGGTCTAGAAGATCCTCGTATTGGTCATGCTCCTGCTTAACAAATGTATTCCCAATCAGAAGTGTAGGTTTTATTTATCTTTTTTGAGCTAGGATTGATTTATGGACATGATGCATTTATGATTGCATAGAATCTCTTTGACATTTTTACTTGCAAATGACTTCAACAAGTCCATATAAATCTATTAACCCCTCTTTGGCATTCAAACTCAATATTATGACCTTTGTCCAACTGGTTGATAGGTTTCATAGTTTTATAACTACTCCAAATTCCATGAAAGGTATGTTTTATATTTTTTCACTTGGGGAGATTTGAAATACATTAGAGTTAGCCAAAAATCACTTTTTCTCTCATTTTCACCACCTTCAAGTTTACAAATGAACCTTAAATTTTACAAACATGCATTAAATGTTATTATAAGATGATTAATACATGAAATGAATTTTGGAAACTCCTAATAACCTATTACACCACTTGACCAACCCTTATCTCTCCATTGTATGTGTAGACCACTATATGACCAAAATGAGACATTACCTTAACTTATCCAAACTAACCTTAAACAATGACAATAAGGTTTTATGAAGATTTTTACAGACCAAATAAGGCATGTCAAGACCACATGATATGTTTTTAACAACACTATGAAGTTTTGACCTAGAGGGGGTGACCAATTTTGAATTCAGGTCAAAATTTGGTCAACAGATATATAGAAATGGAATGACACAAGGTGATAATCAATTTTATAATAGGCCAATTAGATTTTAAACTTAGATATAGGCATATGTTGAATTCATAAACTAATATATTATAAATATGGAAAGTATAATTATGCTAGATATGAAAATGATAAAGAAGTAATGTTCTTATTTTATGTTGATGCTAATATAATTTTGGATCTAAAACAGGTAGAAAGCATGTTGGAAGGATATTTTAGAATAGTTTTTAGATTATAAATTTGACACTTCTAGCATTTTGGACACTAGCGTTATCTTAGGATGGTCACATTAACACTATTTTTTGGGTTTGGCATAAGTGTCATGTATAAAACATCTATTGCAAAATGATGTGACCACCTAGATGATTTTAGGTTTTACTTCACCTTTACTCTGGTGTATTGAGATTTGGGTCATGGAATTTTTCTCCTTATGAAATGGCAAAACCCTAGTTCTCCATATTTATAGTGTCCTTGGGGAAAAATTGGTTAGTGGGCACATAGTGTTGAGTTGAACCTAAATATTAAAAAATAGGGCCTTAGACTTATGTAGTTCTCTCCTACATGTTTAATTATGTGTGAATCATGAATTATGTGGAAAGAAAGTATAAGAGTGGTCTTGCTTGTAACGCGGAAAATTGAGCTCTTGGCTTACTCCTTTAGTACTTCATACCTATAAATGTGTTGTACCTATGAGTGATATGGAAATAGAGAAGATTTGTTCAATTTAATGATTTTTGAATGCTATTTAGTAAGAATACTTAGTATTTTTCATGTGTTGATTAGTGAAGAATTAATTAAGGTTGATCTTTTATATATATCAATCCCTTTGGAGTAATAACTCAAATTAAAGCACTTATATTGACCATTAGTATAAATTTCATTTATATATTGGATGACTATAGGGTATTGGACACTTGTGTCAAGTCTATAAACTAACATCAACACTACTATTTTTCCCAAACATGAGTGTCTAGGGAGCATGAAAGTAGATACAAGTTCAAAATTTATAGAGATGGAAGATAAGCATATTTTAAGCATTTTGGAAAGAGAGAAGGATGTATCATCAACATAATACTAATTAGAGTAAGAGATATAGGCCAAGGGGTATAAAATAGATCAGATGTGAGACTTGAAAAATTGGGGAAGGTCTAAAACTAAGAGGAAAAACCAATGTACAAGTTTTCTAAGTGTACAAGACTGAGGTGATATATAACCATAAAATAGTGCCTACACCTACCTAAAAAATACATGGAAATGTTTTCCCATGACATATAAGGAACTGGTAATGACATATATAAACACAACTTCACATTAGTAAGCTTTTTTGTACTACATAACACATTCCCTTATGAACTTAATAACATCAAATTACATATTAGGCTAAGAAGTGTACATTTATAAAGGTGTAAGAGTTTTTTTTGGGAGTAGAACATGGATACAAAATCTCATAATGTAATTGGTGGACACATGTGTGAATCACACTATTTTGACCTTTGTATTTCTTTTTGTATGTATTACCTCTTGTAAACATAGGAATAGATTACATAATGTGAAGAGTATTTCCTTTAGATGTAGTGAAAGGTTGCAATATAAAGATACAATGCTTTGTAAAAATATATCTATACCATTCAATTATATGTATTTTATGGTTGTTTTGTGTGCAATGATTGATCCATTTTTATAAATCTATTATTCATGTTTTTGGTATTTAATGTTTGTTATCTAATAAGCCTACATTTTCTTCATCTCTATTTAGTTTTCATTAATCAATTGATATGTTCAATCTAAAAACATAGTTTATTGTATTGTTTTATCACTTATCACACAATTATCCATGTATTAACATGTTTTTATGGGTTTTAGAAGAACCTCTACTAAAAATGGTGTTGTGAGTATGGAAATTATATTTGAAACATGTTGAGATGGTTATCGAAGCAAATATATTTAAAGAGATGGCTAGATGAAAAAATCTAAAAATTTGTGAAATAAGAAGCAAAAAGAATCATGAAGATTTAAAGGAATTATTTAGGATCATATATATGGAGAAATTTATTAAATATTTTGGGTTGAAATTCCTCGATTATTAGATTTATCATTATCTAGATTGGATTATTATTATTTTGAACTAAGAAGGACAAAATTTATAGTTTGGATGGAAGAAAAGCCAGATAGACTATGAAATATAGATAATAATTGGACCCATATGGTAGATCATTGGACCAAGACTATAATTTATGCTTACATCATAGAATTTGTTGTACAAGGATACTTTATTTTTGAGGCTATGTAAGACTTTTTTGTTAGATAAGTCTAAGGAAATTTATTTCAAAAACTACCTAAATTGATCAAGGTGTTGGTTGTTGAAAAGGCCATGGTGCCTACCCCTACCAACACGAAGTAGTCACTTTAGGTGTTATGAGGGTGTGTGTGATGTTGGATTGAATGATGTAGAGTTGAGTAGAGGATATTGAACATGAACCCAAAATATAAAGACTTCATAGAAATAAAGTGATAATAAAATTATGGGATTGGAAAAAGAGCTACAACAATAAATAAGATGGAATAAAATAGATAATCTAAACATAATTACTAATAGAATTAAGAGTAAAATAAAGGATGTCAAAGAGATGGGAACTCAAAGAGAGAATATGCAATTTATATCAATTAAATAATGTGGAGATTATGCAGATCAAAGAATGGAATGGCTCAAGAAAGAAGAAGAATAAAATTGGGATAGAGAGGATATGAAACATAAAGAGGAGAGATGAAAGTAGATTACTAGTAGAAAAATTATAAGACAAGTGTGGATATATTTAAAAGGGAGGATATTATTTGGACTAGGAAAGGAATATTCTTTGGAAGAATTTATGTATAAACATATAAGTATCATAGGTTAAAGATCACAGACATAAAAATTTGAAGACATATATCATTCATTTTGAGATTATGCATCCCCAAGCCCATTTGGTCATAAGAGAACAGAAAGAAACGTGTATATAAAGGGAAAATAATAAATTAGTTTGAATAATTTATAGATAAGTTTGGTAGACTTAACATAAGAACTAAGAAATCAATAAATAAGAGGTTAGAAGTGTATATATGGAATCCAAAGTGAGTTAGATCATGCATTATTTAGAAAAAATAAAATAATCATAAATAACATAATTAACTAAGCCAACTCCATCAATGGTATTTTGAAAATGAAAATTAAGAACTATTAAAATAAGGAACGTACCAACAATCCCTCCTAAGAGCATCCCACCTCCAAATGCAACTCAAAACATGATTTTGCCATTGATTTGGTGTTCTAAGTCTTTGTAAATTATGAATGGATTTCTCCTCCATCATCCCTCAATGCACCAATGAAACTAGGCTCATGATGTTGATCAAATATATGCCAATAGTGCAGTTATCCTATTGTAAATTAAGCATAATAACACTACACAAAAATATATTGTGAAGATAATTTTGCATAATAATTTTACACCAAAGGAAACTTAAAAACATGAGTGAGGACCCTTGTATTTATAGATTTTTGGAAATGATCAGAATCAACCATGACCATCCATATTGAGATCAAGATGTGTGGCCATGAATCAATTCAATTTTGGGGGGATAAAATCATAAATACCCTCATTAATATTTTGAAGAAAAGGGTATTTATGAGGTATGAAAGGGCTTAAACAAGATATTTATTCCATTTATGGGTTATGGATGCCACCCCATAGGTGATGTCACCCGTTGATGTATATATTATAAATGAATTTCCAATTAATTGATCTTTAATAGCTTCCATGGATTTTCCACTTAAGATCTTGATTTAGATTAATATGCCTATGTCAGTTTAATTAATTTTTATTCAATTCTTTAGAAATTGATTGTCCACTTAATCAAACTAGTCAAAATGTCAATTTACTGAGTCATAATTTGACTGGAGTATAATTAGAAGAAAGTGTCAGTTGTGTATAAACCAATTCCCCATTTAGAGCATTCTGAACATGAAATAACATATGCATGTGTCATGTGCTTTTGAATTAGAATAATTTAGTGGTTTAGAGGGTCAAATTACATTTTTGTCATTTTGACTTGAAATAATTTGAAAAGATTTAATAATCACATAAAATGCATTTCACCATTTAGGGATACATTAGCTTAAATCTACACTTGTGTATGACAAGCTTGAAATTTTTAGCATGTTTTAGTGATTTTGGCCCAGACTATGCATTGCTACAAAAATTTTAGTAAGATTGGCAATTTCAACACAATGGTGATAGGAATTGGATGTATACATTTTAACCCTATTTAGGAAGGCATGGTGATACATTTGATCAAAGAAACATATTTTCAAATAAAAGAATTTTCAATAATAATTTGAAAGAAAATTATCCATGATGCTCCCTTGAGAGGACATATGAGGATGAAAGAGAGGGATGGAATCTCAAAAAGAGACACTGAGTGAAACTAAACCATAGATGAAATTAAATTCATATTAAACTAATGCTTGCACAGAATGATTTTCAATGATCAAAATATAATATAATATAATGGGGCCCAAGGTGGGAGGAAGTGGGAAGGATACAATCCTAAACCACAAGCAACACACTTTGACACACCTAAAAGAGGGTGAAAGATGCACACTTAGGGAATGATTTCTACTGATACAAGTTGTTTATAGAGTGATCAAAAGAATAAGAAGGAATAAATAACAAAAATAAATAAATGGAGAGACAAGAAAGCAAAAAAAATAACAAGAAAAATCAAATAAACACACACAAATAAGAGTTAGTCACTTTGGATTAGTAAGTGTAATAGAGGTGTTACTCTATGTGATAGGGTGACCCCTAATCTAAGAAAATACTAAGATAAGACAAGAAAAATGGACACAAAGTTGCCCCTAAGTGGTAGGGAAACAACACAAAATAAAATGGGGGAAAAAGAAGAAAAAAGGGGTGGCTAAGTTATCTCTAGATGTACAAGACAAGTGGATGTTGCATATATAGTTCTATCGATGTGAGATATAAAATGAACTTCAGGGCAAATTTAGTTCTCCCAAGAAATGGGATAGAATAAAGGTGATGAGAATAAAACATGATTGATGGTGCTGAGGAAAAGGGGGAATGGGCTCACAAAAAGGTGAGAGCATTCAAATCAGTACTTGTAAAATGGAAAGAGTGTGGGATCATAATAAATAAAATTACAAGATAATGTTTTGTTTTTTTCTGATTGATAGCTAATTTTTTTATGTTTTTGAGATAAGCAACATAAATGAAATATTAACAAAAGGTCCAAGGAAATACCTAACTAAGGAGATTCATGTCCATAGGTAAGCTGGATGTAATAGGGATCATGGATATAAATGATAGCATAGGGAACCAACCAATCAAGGAGATGCACATCTAAGATTAGAAGTTTCAATAATATCTACATATAGCTACAACATCCCATGCTCACAAAAATACAAGAGTGAGAACCTACTTAGGCAATAATGCCTACCAAACAATAGCAAAATAATAATAGAAAAACATGTAATCATAGATAAATATGAAGTATCATTCAATAGGAAAAAAACCATGTGCTGATGTATCTATGTTCACTTGTCTATAAGAGGAATCTAAAAAATAATATTCAAGACCGAATGCCTGTGATTCATAACCAAGATCATAATTGGTCAAAATATAGAATAGTCTAGATTACAATAGTCTTGGATATGAAAAGAATAGATTCTAAATAGAATGGTCTAGAATAAAATGAGAGAAAATAAATAGGGTCTAATATAAGATGGTCCAAGGTGGGATAAAAAGAGTAAAGATGGAATATAAATGATCTAGAGTTCTAAAAGTCTAAAGTTTCAATGGTCTAAAGTAATAAAATAATATGGTTCTTGTGAGAATAGTCTAGGGTAGGTCAAAACAAAATGAATGTGCTCCAAGATACGATAGTGCAGACTATAATAGTGGGTTGAAATGACTTCAACACAACTTACCCCCAAGTAAGGGGTCTTATAAACAATGGTTCAAATGTATATCAAGCATATAACCACTTGAGATGAATAATGTTCATGATCTTTGAATGTTCTTTGCCATCTAAAGTAGCCAACCTGTATGCCCCTGATCTATAATTTATTATTATAACATCTGGGCCAAACCAATTAAGTTACAACTTACCCTTCTTCTTGGGTTAAAAATTTGTGTTCTTTTGATTCTCTTTCAAGACCAAATCACCAATTTAAAACTATCAAGGGAGAATGTGCTTATTGTATCTTCTACATAATTTATTCTGATAGGCTTTCTAGTTATCTAGGGTAGCCAAACTCTTACCATCAAGGAGTTATAGTTATTTCAACCTAAAAACTCTATAATCTTCATCATCTTCAATATTATTTAGATATACTTGTAGTGAAGACAACTTGCTCTCAATCAGGATATTAGATTCTATGCCATAAATAATGGAGTATGGAGTGGCTCTTATAAGGGGTTCAATGACTAGTGTGATAAGCCTAAAGGGTAGGAAATGTTTTCAAATACCTATTATGGCTAGTGTTATTTAAAATATTTTTCATTATGGCCATAATGGTTTTGTTTGAGTCCTTTTCTTGACTATTACCTTGCGTGTTATATGGTGTGGATTTCTTGTCCTTGATTTTGAATTTTACACAAAGAGCCTTAACATCTCTATTTACAAATGATCTACCATATTAGATATATGCATGTGGGGATACAATATTGATAGATGATATGGTAATGCATAAACTAAGTAATCTACTTAATAATGATGTAAGTGAGAGGAATAGACTCAATACACTTATTAAAATACTTAGTATTAGTGAGAATATGTTTATGGACATCAGAAGATGTTGGGTTTATTTTCCCAATGAGATCAAGGACCCATGTAGAAAATGGCCATGGTGTAGTGATTGGTTGTAGTGATAAGGAAGGTATGTGTATTAAATTAAAATTTTGTTGGTAAGCAACACATTTCTTAATGTAATTACAATTATCTATCTCCATTTTGTGGCAACATTAACCTATTCTAAGGAGCTTTTTAGTTAAGACTACACTGTTGGTATGGGCCCCACACATTCCTTCATGAACCTCCTTAAGCGCTAACTTGGATTATCCAAAAGATAAAAAATGAAGTAGTGTTACATTATAGAATTTATGATAAATCATGTTTCTAAGGAGGGTATAATGGGCTATGTAATGAAGGAAAAGTTTTTGACAATTGTTGGAAAGGTCAAGTGGAAAAACATTGTCATGAAAATAATTACAAATGTCTTGAAACCAAGGTAGTTTAGGTGGGGGATGGGGACCAACAATGGTGAATATCCTTTCTAAATATGGAAATACATGAGCAAGATATAGAAGGTTTTCAATGAGAAACTGATACTCTTTATCACTACTATCAATATGTATCATAGACCCAATTTTTACCATTGGATTGATAGATCTATTTTTGGCTCATGGCACCTGTTCAAATTGTAGGGATTTGAAATGAGTCTTGAGATTATCAATTATATGATTGTGTTAGGTCCCATTTCGTGATAAATAGTGGATATATGATAACTTGATAAACACCTAGGCACAAATAAATCATGGAGGGTGGTTGTTATTTTTGTATTCTAGCGACATAAGCTGGTTAGTGGCTAACAACTCCAATCAACATCGAGAAGTGGGTGCATGGGACAATGAATGACCATTAAAGACAAGTGACTCCTTTTAAATTATGTATCATTATAAGTACGTGCATAAGACATAAAATACACATTAAATACAAAGTGTAGTGGAGATAGAAGGATGTGTACTTCTAGTGCTAGCTTAATAGTCAACATGCTCCATTTCCCATGATCCTAAGATGCTTCAAAGCCTATAAAAGGAAGTTAAGTTCAATCAAAAAATTGAATCAATATTGGATTAATGAAGCTCTAGAAAAATAATGTTGGATAGTGCATTTAGTGATAGGATTTGAGTCAAGATGTTTTTTGATGCTCCCCTTGTAATGGCCAAGCTCACTTATGAGTTTGGGCCTTAGCAGTTTATGTTGAACCTTTAATCAGTTTATATAGACTATGCATATATTATTTAAATTAATTAATGAAGAATGCTTTGTGATACTAGTTAATGGACTAAATGATTTAATTATTTGAATGATTATTGATTGCATATGTTATTTTGTTAAATGTGTGGTTGATTTCTCACAAGTTTATAACTAGATTTGTTCATGGAAAACCTGTAGTTAGATATGAACCTATGCCTATGATAGGAAATGTGTAAAGTGTGATAAGGACCTTACACCTCAAATGAAACCTATGCCTAAGTGCAAGACCATGCCTAAGTCCCTTGACCCAATGCCTAGTTGGCCCTTAAGTTCCTGAATGCCATTAAACCCATGAAACCCAAAGCTTGCACCCATGGATGCAAAACTATCATTGCACTAACCTAAGACCTTGAAGAATAGAGTTTAACCATAGCACAACCAACCCAACATAGATCCTAGTCCCTTATCTAATGTGCTTTGGGTGAGAACATAAGGCTTGCACCTTATGTATATTAATGCCAACATAGTTGAGTGTTATATGAATAGTTAGGGTTTGTGCCCTCTTATTACAAGCCTAAATATGACCTAGATGGATAGGCAAGTGAATGACTAGGTCCAAGATGAATAAGACCTACTTTTATACAACATTTTAGTTCCATTCTCAGGACATGTTGAATTTTATTATTTTAATGGTGCACTAGGATAATGTTCCAACTCTCCCTCAAGAACATCGAGCACTGATAGGAATACATGGAAGACATATTTCTGCTAAGGCATCTAGATTGTAAAGATTAAGACCCAAAGAAGTGGGTCTAGAACTACTTGTATGATGCCCTATATGAGGTGTTCTTTTGTGAATTATTGGAGCAAGTGTACGATTGGTTGGTTTCTTATATAACCCATAAAAGCTAAAGCTATGGATAATACCTTGAGTGGATGTTAGAGTGCCTAGAGAGGCTTAAGAAATTGGATACCACCTAGACTAGAGCCATATATAAATGGTGTTAAGGGGTATTGAATAAATATATTCTTGAGTTTGTAGTCTCAACATACTCCTACATTGAAGAAGTAGAGTACCAATTCTTGTGTGATCTTAAAGGTGAATTTTTGAAATAACTTGAAATAAAACTCAAGAAGATAATGGTAGATTATGGATTTAAAATAAAGAGTATGGAAGGTTAAATTCCTTTCATGTATGAGTATCACAATGGGGAAGAAGGGGATGTGTAGGTGAGGTGTAATGGAAGGAGACAATCACATTGATAGCCATGAGATTAGAAGGTAGGCTTATAATAAGAGGAGGCACATACTAATAGAAGATATAGAACCTAGAAGTTCTAAGAGAAACTATAGCAAGAAGGAAAGGCATGGGGAAGGATCTCTTGAGTGGCAACCATGCCTAGAGGAAGGAGCACTTAAAGCCTTGGAGAAAGCTCCATAGTTGATGGATGAATGCTTGGGGTCCCTTTAGAACTTGACCATTGGATATGTGCTATATCCACCTATCCCCTTTGAACTTATGACATTAGCTCATGCACTAGATTCCCAAAAGGAGAACATAAGATTGACAATTTACCTAGTTGTTGATATAGACTTTGATAAATTTATAAATTTGGACTAGAAATTTGTGATTAAACAAGTTATCCCATACGAGGAGGTATGTGAAGATAATTATAGAATTTGAGGAATTAACCTGACTAGATAGAATGTGAGTGAAATAACCCTAGTTCAGCCGATGTTAGCTACATAACTTTGCAAAATCTTGGTGGAAGTGACCTTGTACCTCTAGTTGGTAATATAGTGCCATCATCTTCTATGGTGCTAAAAGTGACCACTAGACCAACACCTAGCCTAGTGGCTAAAGGAACTAGAGGATTAATGTTAGGAAAAACATGCAAAGGACAAGCACATTAGGAATTAACCACTCCCTAGCCTGAGATCTATTATGATATGACCATGTTCTTGATAGAGTATCAAAGCATGGACAATGACATAGAGCATGTACTCAAATGTGTGTTAAAATGGCATACTTTGGGAATAATCCATTATGATCTAAAGGTAATCCAATTCAAGATAACCTTTTTTGATCATGCCCATACTTGGTATAGGAAGTTTGGTCCTAACTAAGCTATGGTTGATTATGATACACTAAAGGGAGCCTTCCTGAAGGAGTTTGATATACCCAAGTTTGAGAAACATAACATTATCATGTTCACAAAAATTAACCAGAGATTATAAAAAAGCATGCACTTATAAGATTTTAGATTATCTTTTACAAGATCCTTTATGAGATTAATAACTCCTAGCATGCACAATGGTTCATTATAGGACTGTTACTACCTTTTAGAAGGGCAATATCCATGAAAACATTCATAAATCCTTAGGAAGTGCTAGAATCTGCACTCAGGGTTGAGGCAGTTAAGAGCACTGATATAGGCATCAACCCATTAATAGAGGCATATATTATATTTATGGCTTACCAAATATAGAAAATAACCACTAGTTTGTCACAATATGCTCCAAGTGGGTTATGGTGCACTGAGTATGAGATGGAGGGGCATAATATAAATAACTTCCATTGAAAGAATGTGCACACATTACTTCTTAGTTGTGAAGTTTATCACTAGGCACATGATTTTTTCAAGTGCCTCTTATTAAAATGTGGCAATTAGGTTAGCATAACCATATATTGTAAGTTGTATGATGCCTATACTCACAACATAGCTAATTACAAATTAATTGATGAAATATACTAGAATATGGAGAGAGGTGCATAATAGGTAAGTAAAAAAGATGGAGGGTAGGAAAACTAAGGGAATTAAGGTTATATCTAACAAAATAATAGATATTGAAACCAAAGAGGCACTAGAGGGTGGGGTAGAGGATGTGGTGGATGAATATTCCCTTTATGATCATGCTACAAGTGTGGGTCGATCGAGCATTATCAACATGATTGCTTGATGTATCTAATGTGTGAGTATTGTTGAGTACTGCATGTGGTTGAAGAGTGCCTTAACTTATACAAAATGATGACCCAAGGTAAAATGGGTGTTGATAGGGGTGTAGGGATGATAAGGCATGAGCCTAAATATATGAAGTAAGATCCAAAGGAACAAATGACACTCACATAGCCAATCAAGGTGTAGTCAACCACATGGATCAGGTTCACCACTTAGCCACCACTTACACCTACAAAAGAGCTACACCTAAAATATGGTAAACCATGCTACCATAAGTATATAACATAGCCTAAGCCAAAATTTTCACCCTACCCTAACCTTATGCATCAAAAGGATGTCTTAAAACAAGTTATGAATATAATACAAAATTTGTAGGGAGAACTCTAGGTAGACAGAGAGCTAAAAGCACAGGCTATCACCTCACATAGAAATAAAGATAGCTAGGTGGCTGAAGTACAAGAGATGATAGAGATCATACACCTCCTACAAATGGATGGGATGCACCCCTTGCTAAAAAAATTGATCTTAGAGTATGTAGGGAGGAAGCCAAGTGAAGTTGTAGAACCCCATGTAATTTAAGTTATTGTGCTACATATGTAGCAAGTACATGAAGTAAGGCATACTTAGAATATAGAGTATGACCAAGAGCTATTAGTAAATTCCACCATTGATGGATGGTCCATCTATGAGGTGTTGATTGATACCAATGTAGAGGTTAATATCCTGACCAAGAATGCATTGGATAAGATGGGCAGGGCATGCTTGAGACCTTCTCCCCATGTACTTTTCATGGCCAATAAGACTTGAGTGTAGCCAATTTAAATTTTTTAGGGAACTATTGTAGATATAATGGGTGGCAAATTTTATACAGACTTCAAGGTTATCAAGTTGGTTGAATAGGATAAATACCCAGTGCTTTTAGGAAGGCCTTGGTGCTACACAAATAATGTAGATATGCACTTCAAGAAGTGATATATGACCTTTGAGAATGGCAAGGAAAGGGTGGTGATCCCCATTTCAAGTGACCAAGAACCCACCTATGTGGAGAATGTTTATCTAGAGGATGAGATTAACCATATTTATAACATCATGATGCAAGGTGTTGATAATCTCCACCTTTCTAATCAAGGAGTGCTCTTTTGAGAGGATGGGAAGTCAGCCTCAGGCACCACTAACATCACTTGGGACTGATGGGTTGAGGAGGATTATGAGGCCACTAATCATAGATGTCACTTAGTGTGTGAAAAGGTGCTAAATCTTGTAAAGAATAGCTAGGTCTAGATTGATCATGCCTCAAAATGATGTGTCTTGTACCAAGAAAATAATGGAAAAAGGGTGCCCTACTTGAGCAAAGGCAAGCTTACAGTGTTCACAAAATTTAAAGGAATCAACCCAATGGAAAGGTATGTCCATAACCTTGAATCATGTATCCCTAAGGAGATAGATAAAATGAGCACACTTATGTACAATGTGAGGTTCACTATTATACGCTGGTGGGAAGTGTAAAGGTCTAACTTGCCAACTTGGATAGAGGTAATAGCATCCATTTACACCATATTTAGGAGGAGTAATGAAAAATATATATATAGACTTACTTTGGTGACTCTGACCCCATGGTACATATGCACTTATGTGAAGATATATGGGCTGATTGTAGTAAAACTACCCCAAAGAAATTGTGTGTGCACACCTTTTATAAGACTTGAAAGACATGAGCATGAGAATGGTATGTGGTCAATGAGACACGCTAATAGATAACTAGTTGGGAGCCCCTTAAGGAGAAGTTTGTGCATACCTTCTCCTTCTCCTCATATAACTTGGAATTGGTTGAACCACTACAATTAATCTTAAGGGTAGTGTTCAAGAAAATCACCATCCTTGAGGAGTGCCTGAAAGACATGTTAAGAGAAAAGGGTTTGGTGCTCTAAAATTTATTTGAGCAATAGATTCTCAATGATGACTCAAGCAAATAAGATGATGTAACTTAGAAGGAGGACTACTGAAAAATTATGACTACCATAATAAATCTCATGCACCAAGTAGATGATAGTGTTCTTGGTGAAGAAGACCCCACTCATCTTCATGTTGAGACATTACAAGGAAATCAACAAGTTAAGGAATCACACTAGGAAGAATGAGCCATACTGCAACCCACTTAACACCATCAAAGTAGATATTAGTGCATAAGGAGATCCAAATTTGGCTACTCTATGTACCCATTGGTCTGACACAAAGCTGTCATGAATTATAGACCTCGTAAAGGAATTCCAAGACTTGTTCCCCAGGACTTATTAGGATTTGAAGGGCATACACTGATACCTT
Source organism: Torreya grandis (assembly GCA_037957365.1). Taxonomy (NCBI): domain Eukaryota; kingdom Viridiplantae; phylum Streptophyta; class Pinopsida; order Cupressales; family Taxaceae; genus Torreya; species Torreya grandis. Next base: position 705,357 of record JARHVA010005616.1, on the reverse strand, counting down.
GGGAAAATGATCATAAAGCTAATCAATAGTGTAAGACCATTCAAAAATAACCCCTATAGGATGAATTCCAACATCTGTGCCAAGGTCAAAATAGAGATAAGAGTAAAACTAGCCATAGCGGTCATTTACCCTATGTAGAAGTTCAAGTGTGTGAGCCCAATGGTAATAAGAATCAAGAAGGATGGGTGAATTCACATTTTCATCAATTATAGGATGTTGAATTCCACCTATGTAAATAACCTCTTCCCAACTCCATTCATTGATGATGTCTTAGAAGGCATCATAGGTTGTGAGATCTACACCTTCATTGATGGGTTCTCCAGCTACTACCAAGTCAAAATTGAGGAGGAGGACAAGCCTAAAACAACCTTTAAAATTTAAGGGGGTTATTTTTCTTATAACATGATGACCCTTGGACTCAATAATGTGCTAGTCATGTTTTCTAGAGTGGAGATCACTATGTTCAATGATTTCATCCATAAGTCCCTTCAAGTCTATCTAGATGATTGGATAGTGTATGACCTCATCAAGGACCATTATGACAACCTGTGCCTCATGTTTGAGAGGTGAAGGTAGCTTTATATATCATTGAACCTTAAAAAGTGCATTTTCATAACACCATTTTTAACCCTTCTTAGGCACATCATTTGTAAGGATGGTTTTCTCATCGATCTAGTGAAGATCTCCATCATCATTCAGATCCAAAATCCTTCCACACAAAAATATGTTCATGCCTTTCTTGGCCACTATGGGTATTAAAAAAATATGAGTTATGTGAAGATAATATCACTACTAGAAGATATTTTGTGCAAGGATGGACCATTCTACTAGGGTGAACCATAAGACGATGCCTTTGAGACCCTAAAGATTAGATTAGCTAGCATGCCTATCTTATAGTTTCTTGACTAGATGACACCTTTTCATGTCCATGTAGATGATTTTGGCACTACTATTGGCATGATCTTGGCACATCATAATGAAGGAAAAATAGATCATCCCATCTCCTTCACTAGCATAAATTTAACCTCAGTAGATCATTATTACACCAAGATATAACATGAGCTGCTCATCATGGTCTATACCTAAAAAAATTTAGACAATATTTTTTGGCAACCTTATTTATATTTTTTACTAATCATGAAACACTCAAGTAACTTATGAACAAGCCTATTTTACATAAGTGCATATGCAGATGGATAGTTCTATTCTAGGAGTTTCAGTTCTCCATTGTTGTTAAGCTTGGAAAGTAGAACTTGGGGCTAGACCATTTATCATGCATTTATTCTACTAATGTGATGGTATTGATTGAGGATGACATGTAAAACACATAATTTTATAAATTATAGCATATCCTTAAGGATCTGGTAGAGATCACCACCTTTCTAACATCTAGAGTTACACCCCAGACTATGAAAAATAAGGAGAAGAAATAGCTAGCAGTTCAAGTCACCCCCTTTCAAATCATCAATGGAGAATTATATAAGATAAATAGAGATGAATTTATACTTTGATGTGTCTTAGAGAATGAAATAGACTCTATATTACATGATGTGAATGAAGGCATAACAAGAGGATATTGTATTGGAGATGTAATAACAAGAAAAGTGTTGCAGTCAGGTCTATGGTGGCCAAACCTATTCCAAGATGTAAAAGACTACACTAAGGCATGAGACATATGTTAGTGCATAGGGAATCCCAACCATTAGGATGAGATTCATCTCATCCCCATTATTACCTAATCACCATTCAATAAATGGGCCATTGATTTTGTGGGATTAATAACTCTTATAGTATGATGTATAAGTGCAAGGTATATTCTAGCATCCACAAATTATTTAAATAATTAGGTCAAGGCCATATCAATAAAAGGCTACACATCCACCACAACCAAATTATTCATCTGGGAAAACATAATAATCCAATACAGGTGCTTACTCAATCTGACTAATGATAGGGGATCTCACTTTATCAATGAAATGGTGTGCATCCTATTAGCTGAGTATATGGTGGTGCACCATAAAATGACCCCTATCATCTAAAACCAAATAACACAATTGAGGAATTTAAAAAGATATTGGGAACATGCCTCACAAATATATGCAATTTTTGTCTCAAGGATTGGGATGATGAAGTATCAGCAGTACCATGGGTATATTTCACAACTTACAAGTGCTTGAACAAGGCTACACCATTTCAAATAGTATTTGGATTTGAGGTGATCCTACCAATGGATTTTTTGGTACCATCATTATGCATTGCATGAATTGGTTTTTTATATGACCAAGAGTCATTGAAAATAAGTATGGAAGACTTATAACACATAGATGAGACACATGCCCAAGCAAAGTGGAGCCAGTAGATAGAAAAGGCACACTAAAAGCTTTGGCATGATAAGCATATAAAGAACAAGGTACTAGCTGAAAGAATGTTCATTTTGCTTTATGACTCCAAATATTTCAAGCACCTAAGAAAAGTTTAGATAAGGTGGATGGACCCCTATATAATCCACCATATATTGGAGATAGGTGCATGCTCCCTAGGCATTTCAATGGAAATAGGTTCAAGCCATATTGGTAGTAGGATAAAGCTTATGCCATGAGAACATTGAATTCTTGGTCACTAGTTAGTTTGAATTGAGAGGACTAAAGTAACGTTGGGTGTTAACCAAACACTTTTGTTTTGTTTTGTTTTGTTTTATTCTCCAGGTAGTAGTGTAAAGAGTGAAGAAACAACACTTTGAAACCCATCAGGATAATATGAAGGCTCCAAGAACGGGAGGTAATAATGAACAAATTACATAGTAAGTAAATAATTTAAAAAAAATATAATAATTTATTCATTCAAAATATTTACAAAACACATGAAAATATTTATAGGCTTTTCATGGGTGGTTATATGTTACAGGATACAACCAACTTTTCCTGTGAACTAAAAATTATTTAAAAACAAATTAAAAACTAACTAAATATTAACTATACTAATTTTGGATCATTAAAATAATCCAAAAAAATTCCCCTTGATCCAAAGGGGTATAGAAAGACTAAAGCAAATATCTATGATTCATCCAAGTAGACTTTGCTACAAATGCAACTGGTACACTATGCATCCTGGACTGATCCACACCCTGATCATCCCTGTACTAAAGTAGAACATGACCATGCACTATCCAAATACATCTATACTCACACAAAATATATCTAATAAGTGATTTCCCCCTATAATATGTATGACACATCTCAAACTGATGCCCAATAATCACCAACATCTCCCATAGGCCTTTGCTTAGCACTAACAATGCTAGAAACACAATGCTGACTCGTACCATAAATCATCGATGACTAATCAAAAACCAATATGAAATATATTTTCCCCCTATCAGATGAGAGGTGAGATCCATGCAATAAATAAACCAAGTACAAACCACTAAAATACTCCACATCAAAGATCATATCAACACTAGATCTATGAAAGAAAAGTACACAAGCCAAAAAATGCTACTACATCAAATCCCAATCTTGATCCTAGAAGCTCATACAAGATGGGTGTGTCACCATCTTAAAATATGTAGTCATCATTTATGGAGCAAGAAAATTCATAGTCATCCCATTCATCAGAAGAATATGCAAAAGAATAGCTAGAAGAAGAACTAGAAGAATGACTAGAGTGATTGGAGTGACTAACAATGTTTGCTTCTACCTTTTGTCAATGTTGAGAGGACCTCCTTTTGGAGGGTCACTCTATAGAGAGATGTCCTATGCCACCATAATTATATCATATTATCTCACATACACTAGAAATAAAGGAAGAATAGCCACATGAAGAAGAATGCTTGTGCTTATGTTTATGTCCATGTGAATATTTGTGGTGATGTTCATGATTTGGAGAACCAAAATGATGTCTATGCTTAGGAGAGCCTAAATGATCCCTATGTCTAGAATGATGTTTATATCTTGAAGAAATAGAATGATTCTTATTCTTGGAAGTGTGCCTCTATTTTTATTTGTGCCTTTTTTTGGGCTCATACAATGGATTTCCTATTTTGGAATAGTGTGCCTCCTCAGTAGATTTATTATTTATAAATTGTCACTCATGTTGAGTGAGCAACTCATAAATGGAATCAAAAATATATTTGTTAATCTTATCACTAAGCTGTAACATCTCCAAAAAATTCTTGTAGCTAGGGCTAAGACCATTCAAAATAATAGAAATGAGCATTTCATCATCAATTTTCTTGCCAGTAGTGCCATATTCTTGTTTCAAAGTCTTAATGCATGACACATATTATGAAACATCTTCATCATCAGAGAGTTTAGTGTTGAGTAACTGCATAAGAAGGTCAATTTTCTATAAGTATGTTGTTTATCATATAAGTATTTTAGAGATTTCCATGCTTTCTATGCTTTATATTTGATGGCTTCTATGTGAATTATAACTTGAGCACTATAAGTTGATTTCAATAAAACAAGGGTACACTTATCATGTTTATGAAATTCTTCAAGTTTTGTGGCTTCGGTGGGTACTATTGGTTGATTTTCAACTACTTCCTATAAGTCATTGAAATTTAATATTTTTTCATGTTCATTAACCATTCCTTATAATTTTTAGGAGTTAGACATCCAATGTCAGAAATGAGGCTCCCAATTTTAGCCATGATGTAGAAAAAAATGAAAAGTAAGGAATGCTATCAGGGTTTTTCCTTTAACTTTGAAATATCTTCCATTTTACAAATGATCCTGGGACTTGTGATGACCTTTCATTTTGAAGGTTATGGTTTTGACCAAAATTCACCTTGATACATCATTTAGAATACATTTGTTATAAAAAACATATAAGAAAGCTTCAAAATAGAAATTTTATCATTCTAATGTATTTGGAATGTCAAAAACCATGAATATCACCTGGTCACATGACCACCTTTATAGATGATAAGATGTACAACTAGTGTTACAAAATTTAGGACTTACACCCTTATGTCTTTGTATAAAATGATTCTCAAAAGAGAATATTCCTTCAAAAGATTTTCAAAAGATAATATTCCTTCAAAAAGAAAGACTCAAACCTTTGACCTCCCCCTTATAAACTAATTCACAAAATTAAGCTTTCCAAGTGCTCTATGAGCATTTACAAGTTTACAAAGATAGAAATTGCTATATAAAATTGATTTTTTTACTCAATTACAATAAAAAAAATATTTGGGTGAGTAAATTTAATTTTTTCCATGAAATTAATTTGCCAAGTGAAAAAATCAAATATTTCAAGCTTTATGTGGGACCCATCCAAACCCTAATATTTGAAAAAATATAATAAAAAAACTTTACCAAATGAAAAAAATGTTGCTCAGACTTCCAATGCCATACAGAAGCTCTCCAATGCCATGGATGCAGATGCTAAATTTATACACCTTGTATTAATATTATGTATTGTTATGTCATAATATGCCATATGTGTGTAATTATTTTTATAATTACATTTTACCATCATTTTCCTTTACCACCTAGGTTAATAGGTTAATTACTATGGTTAAATAGTAATTACCCCTTTTATTTTACCCTTAAAACCATAAAATCTAAAAAATCAAATAAAATCTAAACTCTCTCCCTCCTAACAAACTTATTCCATGGTTAAAACAAAATTAACAACCTTAGAAGTTGTTTAAACCCTCTTTTACCCCATTCCAGCCCATTGGATCAACATTTCATTTGAATCAACCCATTCTGGGTAAATTGACATTGATCTTCTGTGATTGATGCTGATTGATTAGGATCGATGTCTATCCACAAATACACAGTAGATCTCCATTACTCAGGAGGATGGTGATGATGCCTTTGAATTTAAAACTCTACCAAAATTTCACTGTAGTTTGCATATAGACATTGTGAAAGCTTTGTTATCTTGTAGAATGTCTACTTAAAGAATCATCAAGAGGATTTTGTGAATATTTTTCCCTCATCTTGTCAAGTTTATTTTAAATTAAAAAGGTTAGTGTTGCAATTTATTTTTATTTATCATCTTTTGTGTCTGATTATCATTATTTTAAATTTGGTTTTATCTATTTTATCATTTTTTAAGTCATTATTATAGTCTAATCGATATTTAATTTTCTTGCATATAATCGACATTAATCGTGTTGGATTGACATCGCTCCTTGTCAGTTTAATTAAAGTAGTTTTAAACATCTCATTTAACTCTTGAATCTTTGTCAAATTTTTTTCATGTAAACCTTTGTTTCTATCTCTTTTTCATTCTTTTTTCATCATTTTATCAAAATTAAAAAGTGTTATTATAGTCTATTTTTATTATTTAATAGTGTTTCACAAAATTAGTGTCAATTCATCTGAATCAACATCAATCCTATAGGATCGACATCAATACTTGTTAAATCTTGAAAACAATATATAAAATTTGTAATTTGTTTTCTAAAAATTCTATCTGTTCATGTAGATGACCTTCCATGGTTTAGTGCATGATTTAATTATCATATTTGATCTTCCCATAGTCCCTCAACCTCTCTTTCCAGATCAGAGTGATATAGCGTTTGAGCTAGGACTTTGTCTTGTGATTTTTGTACGCGACTTCACCTATATTGATGAGCTATTGGCTATAATTCAAGAATACATTGACATTGCTAATGATTTTTGGGATGCATATTTTGATCATATAAATCTTCTTATTAATTAATCATCTTTGACATTTTTTACTTCAATCCATATCTATTTTTTAATTTCATGTTTAAAAATAAACTTGAATGTTTGAACGTGGGCTAACATCCATCTGAGAAAACATATTGCTTCTTGGGACTGTTTTATACTAGGTAGCCTACCCATCTATTTATTAATCTATTTTTGTTTAAATGTGGTGAATTATAGGTCATTCCTCCCCAGCCAAAGAGGATTTGTCACAATCAAGCTTGATCAATGGTACACAACCAACCATCCATATTTCTAGGTAAACTTAAACCCTGTTTATACTTTATTTTTAGTAGCTAATTAAATCACATTGAAGAAATAAAAAAAATACTCAAACATTTTGGCACACCCAATGGGACCCATAAGGTCTCATTTTCTTTATTAGAGATTCATTCTTGAATTTTAAAAATTCTTCTCCCTTTATTTGTTAGTTACATTCATTCAAAGAAATCTAGACTTTGCATTTTATTTCATCTTAAAAGTTAAAATAAAGTGCATCCATTTTTCTTGCTTAGGTTCTTTCACATAGAATAATTTAGGCAATAATCTATCATAGTCATTAGTTTATCCACACAAACCAAATCATTGTCATAATTAACACATATAAATAATTGACATAAGGAAACTGATGGGGATTTCATCACTTCATGGCAACCTTTTTCTGGTGATCCTACTTGGATTTCACCACCAAGGGGAGGATTAACTCAGTTCCCTAGCTGAGTATAATCTTTGGACTATTGATACACCATTGGCTAAGCACCCACACTGGCTGTGGGATTGTGAAGTGAGGGGAGCAAGCCCTAAGTACCAGACCACGTATCAATACCAGTGTAGACTTTTTTGAGCACCAAAATAAACTACCTAAAACCATCCTTAGATTTCCATTTATTAGGACCTTTGTTATCCATTTATTTTCTACCTTTTCTTTCACATCTTAAAAGTTAAAAAAGTGATGAAAAACTTCTTTGGAATGATTTTTAGTGTGTGTATCTTTCATTCACACTTAAAATGATATAATTCAAAAAGAAATTTTTGTTTTATTTGTTTGTCTTATCTTATCTTTTATTTTTTATTTCATGGTATTGACTCAACAACAGTAAAAAAGTGAGAATCTAAGGAGGGTGTTACATCTTGTCCTATGGAGCATACACCTAGTTTTGCTTCTTCCCTTGAATCCTTTGAGAATATAATGCATCTATAATATTATCCTCAAGGGGATCCCTCTTTTGTGGAAATACTAGACAATAACTTTGTTTGTCTTAATCTTTATTTAAATAGTCAAGCAATACATATTTATCCTTCCCTCCATGCCAAAAACTCTCCACGAGGTTTGGGATGGCTTTCAAGGGAATTGAGAAAATTGGAGAATATACCATAGGTATGGTAACCTTTTCCACCAGATCTCTTCCACCTAGCACTAATGCTTAGATTTTAAAACATTTAGAAAACAAACCATTCATGGTATCTACAAGTTCTTCAACCATTACTCATGTCCAAAATACTACTCCACCTATATCCACCATACCTTGAAAAACATTAGTAGGTTCAATTCCTATAAATCTCCCTCCCATTAAAACAACTTTAGCACATAGCTCACAACAAATCTTGTACATTTAACCTTCCCAAAATTATGTCTCCTTAGTCACCCAGTATGTAGCCTCATCATAACCAACCATAGCCACTCAATTATAGTCCTTTCCATAGAAGAATTTTCCATTACAAATCTCTCAATATATGGTGGCATATCAACCTATTATGTCTACCATAGTAGGATATTTTCCCTCACAACCCATGTACACCACTTTACCAAATTATCAACCCCCTTAATAGAATGTCTTAGGAGGTGTGCCTCAGAGTAATACTCAGATAGACCTCATGAACATCCTTATGAATAGGATGGATAGTTTAGAAGCCTCCACCTTTGGACATAACAATATGCTCAAATACGAGCAAATTTGTAATGAGCCAATCCATCCCTCTATCCCTATTCGACCATACACCTCAAAATGGGAACTTCCTAAACTCAATAAATTTTAGAATAAAGCAGATCCCTAGTAGCATCTTAGATCATTTTGACATGTGTGTCATCTTATAGCACATGATGATGCACTCTTACTTAGGAGTTTTCCCATATTGTTAGCAGGATCTGCATTGGATTAGTACAATTCCATTCCCCAACATTCCCTCTTTTCCTTTAGACAGTTGGCCTAAATTTTTTTAGAACACTTCTCAATTAATATTTCTCAAAAAGTGACTATCATCGATCTTTAAACCATTAGATAGTTTGAGGATGAATCCCTATCAGAATTTATAGCTAGATCATGTAACTTAATCAACCAACTAAATTTTCCCTTGCCATAAACAAAATTAATTGAATTATTTTCACATTCTTGTGTAAAACATATATCATACATGTTATAAATTCAAACTTTTAAGACATTTGATGAAGCCTTTACCATGTCTCGTAAGCTTGAACTCTATGGCATTGAAGAGGGAAAAGTTAAGTTGTATAATAATAACTTTAAGTCTAACCCATCCGAAAGCAATAACAATAACCCTAAATCAAAAGGGGTATCAAAGGTAGTTACTATAAAAACTTCTTCCCCTCCAAAATCTAACCAATATGGAGATTATACATCTAAAATGCATCAACCTAGGGGTCTTAATCATTTTCTCTTTAAGTGTTTACCCCTTAAGAAATATACCCCTATAAGAGAACCTTATGCTTTAGTATTAGATAAACTCCTACAAGCAAATGTTATTAAACTCCCTCTGATTAAACCATTTGATGATATGCATCTTAAACCCACTTGGTACAAATAAAATGATTTTTTTAGTTACTAGAGGGTAATAGGACATGGCATAGAGTGGTGCCAATCCTTCAAACAATTAGTTTAGAACCTTATTGACAAGGGCAAACTTCAGTTAGACAATCCCAATGCTCATCCTAATCAATCTTTAGATATTTTTAAGCAGCCATTTCCTAACCATCCATCCACATTGAACACCATCCAAGCTAACACTAGGGAGACACCAAATCAGATTCATCCCCTAATTAATACAATCCATGACCAGTTATCGCCTAAAGAAGTCCTAGAAGAACCTTTGGTCTTAGATCTCCTTACAAGAGATGATTTTGATATGAGTCAATATGAGGTCGTTAAATCTATTCCTAAAATTCCCATAGAAATCTCTAATATTATTAAATGGAACCATTCACATGAACCATCCCATTCTCCCTCTCATAGTGAATATCTAAAATGGAAAATGAAATTACTCCTCAGGATGTTAAAAATAAACATCTTGACATTTCTAAAGTTGCACATGTTACCCCTTTAATCCCTAGTAAGCCTTGTCATGGAAAACATATATTGAGAACCAATCCTTTTGCCCAAAACCTCAACCCTTTGAAATCATCTTATATCATAATAGATCCTTACCCTAAAGATACGAAAGGAAAGAGTAAAGTCTCTCGTATCGATAGCTAGGATAATTGTCTTGGCATTATACTAAAGAAAGTCGTAGCTCATCCTCAGGTTAAAGTGGATATTTTTCAAACATCAAAAGATGCAAATCATAGTCTAAATACCCCCTTTATTGTTAACACCCAAAATAACAAAGGGCCTATCCCTATTATACCATCTCCATCATCCATTTTAGGACCTCATCCATCTTCTACCTCAATCATAGGTTCTTCTATCCAAACACATAGAAGGACAAAAAATCCTTTTTCATTTAGTATGCCTCCATATCCCTCTTTATCCATTAAGGGACCATTAGAGAATCCTAAAAGAAAAGAGATTAAATCTATCCCTCTTGTAAAGGGTAAACAACAAAACCAAACAAATGATACCTTACCATGAGAGCATATTATCAAAACCACTATAAAACCACAACATGACCCTTTGAAAGGATATTATGATATTATTTTGAAGCAATTGTTGGACACCTCCCTCATTATGCTACCACTTTTATGGACCATTAACCTTCACCCTAAAAGGTCTGCATGGTATAAAACCTGAGAAATATGTGCATATCATAGAGTACCTGGGCATGATATAGAAAATTGCAAAGCCCATAAGACTATAATCTATCAGTTAGTCCAAGATGATGACCTCTTAATTGATGATCTCAATGATCAAAATCCTAATCTAAAAGTTGTTATTCCATCTATTCCACCTATTCATGATCCTACTAGTCCCATAAGTGATAAAGAATCAGTAGCCTCTTCAGATCCACCTCTATTACACATTAATGTCATTCATGTAACTACCCACTCTCAAAACCATAATCTTAATAAAGTTAAGGTTTCAATTATATAAGCCTCTCTATCTAATAAATCTAAACCACCTAGCCAAAACACTAAAGTTTATATTATAGGAACTACGCTTTCTAAAGCTAAGAAGTTAGTATAAATCTTTGTATTAAAACAACTCTACCAAGTACCTATTAAAATGTCATTATATGAGATTATCAAGAATTCTCCATAAAATCAACAAGAAATGATAGAAACTCTCCAATATTTTTAAGTTCAACCAGATGAACCAAAACCTTTATCAACTTTTATAGGATCCCTCTGAATGGTCTCAACTTTTAGTTTTACTGATTCTGAGATTGTTCCTTTATCACTTGAAGATTAAGATCTTGCCTTTTTTTTATTATATCTCAGATAAATCAAAATTAAATTAAAATAGTTATGATTTATAAGGGGCAAGCATTAACATTGTCTCCTTGCATGCTTTCTAGTAATTACAATTGCCAAAAGCCATTGTCTCCCAGTCTATAGTAATTATTTGTGAATTTAATGACATGATAACACTCATAGTAAGAATAATTATCTTACCCATTTGTGTGGGTCCTCAAACCATTCATGAACTCTTTTATGTTATATAAGGAACATTTAAATGTAACATTCTATTAGGGCATCCATGGATTTATTTGATGTGATGCATACCTTCCACCATTCATCGATGCCTTAAGTATGAACATGAAGGTTAGGTACACATCATCCCTACTGATTCTCAACCTTTTAAATCATGCAAATTCACCTTTAGGCCAAATGATGTCATAATAGCCTCACCTAACATAATTCCATCTCTATCTTCCAATAAATCCTTGACTAACACGACCATATTTGCTTCAAAATTACCTCCTTCAGAGTCTATTGACTCCATGATGCATCAAATTTAAATGGGAAAATATCAGTTATTAACTCTGAATACTTTACCCACTCCTAGAGAATATGGTCATCCTAATAAGCAACCCAGGTATTCACCCAGTCTAGGTGAGACCATTCTCTTTGGACCACCTTTCTTGCATACTTACTTAATATATGGTGAGATCAATCAAGATACCTCAGAGCATGAATACAATGTTTGTGCAAAACATTTACATCCAATTTCTCTTTTCTTATCAATCCTCAATTTGTTCAAAACTATCTTCATCACTACACCTGGAAAGGCTTTGGCATGGGTAAATATGAACATGGTCCTCACAATGTCGCATTAGGAGATTCCATAAAGCTGTATGAAAAGCATGGCTTAGGTTTTAAGAAGGATTCTAAGTTTTCCCTCAAACCCACTCTTATACCATCTTTGGAAGAATAAGAACCATCTTCCCCATCCGATATCTCTTCCTCGACTAGTGATACCATATCTATTCCTTGTAACTTTTTAAGTCAATTCTATCTTCTTAGAACCCCTTGTCTTTTAATGTGATAATGAGGTTCGAACCATTCCCTTAGTATATCCTCTTTTAATAGTATCCGATACACTAGTTATCCTTATTTTTTAGTGTTAGGATGATGAGTCAATCTTGACCCATCTAAGTGCTAAAAACTCTTATTTACGTAATTCTCTTCTATCCAAAATGTCTAAATTAGTAAATGAAGCTACTGATGATATTAATATCAGGTCCCAAAAATTCCTAAGGATTATTAAAATTAGCAAAGCCTTAAATCCATATGAAATTCAAGATTTTACCACCCTTTTATTAGATCATAGTAAAGCCCTTGCCTAGTCTTATAGTGATATGCCTGGCATTGATCCCTCAATCATTATCCATAACATTGTAGCCTTTCCTGATGCTAAGTCAGTAAAGCAGAAGCTTCACAAAATGTATCCTTACATTTCACTCCTTGTAAAAGAGGAATTAAAATGCCTTTTATCCATGAAATTCATTTAATCCATTGATTATCTTCAGTGGAAGTCCAACATTGTTCCAGTCACCAAACCCATAGGGGGACTTTGCATCTATACTGAATTTCATGACTTAAATCTTGCTTGTCCAAAAGATAATTTCCCCCTCCCTAATATAGACCAGTTGGTTGAATTAATAATTGACCATGAAATGTTATCTCTTATGGATGGTTTCTCTAGTTTTAATCAAATTCTTATTACACCATAACACTAACATAAAATTTCATTTATTATTCCTTGGGGAACCTTCTGCTATCATGTTATGCCCTTTGGCCTTAAGAATGTAGGAGCCACTTATCAGTGGGCCATGACTTATATATTCCATGACATAATCCATAAAATTATCAAAGATTATGTAGATGGTCTCTTTCAAAAATCAAAATTCTATAAGGATCAGCTATCTATCCTAAAAGTTATCTTTGATCGTTTACTTCATTATCATGTATTTCTAAATCCTAAAAAGTGCATTTTTGCTGTCTTGATGGGTAAACTTTTGGATTTTATTGTTTCCATTCATGGAATAGAAGTGGATCCCACTACAATCAAGGATATTTTAGAGATGTCTCCTCCTTCCAATCTTAAGCAGATTCATAGTTTCCAAGGCAAGCTCTAGTCTATTTGTCATTTTATTTCCCAGCTTTCTAACCATTGTCAACCCTTCCACCATTTGTTAAAGAAGGGTAGTCACTTTGTATGGGATTTTAATTATAAATAAGACTTTAATGAACGTAAAGACTATATTTTATTTCCTCCTATCCTTACTTACCCTAAGGAGGGGAAACCTTTCTTCCTTTATATCTCAGCTACAGACCATGCTTTAGGTGTTATGCTTGTTCATCGAGATGAACATCATAAAGAGTAAGTTATTTATTATATAAGTTGTACTCTCATATAATATGAAACACATTACTTGAATGATAAAAAATTATTCCTAGCATTGGTTTTAGTAGCCTCTAAGCTTCATCATTATCTCCTCATCCATAAGATGCATGTCATTACGACTATCAATCATCTTAAATTCATGAATTCTAGGCCATATCAAAATCAATGAATGGATAGATGGATCATGTTGTTAGTATAGTTTGATATAGAATTTCTCCATAAAAACTCTATCAAAGGTCAAATCATTTCTGATAAATTAGCCAAATCATGCCTTAGTAATAATCAACCCATCAATTATGAATTCCCTGATGAGTCTATCACATCCACTTCCCAGCTAGTCTCAAAATATCAAATGACTATATTCTTTGATGGGTCTAAGTGTGAATGTAAAAGTGGTATAGGGATTGTATTAATACCTCCACAAGGTATCCCCATGCCTTTTTATTTTAAATTAGACTTTGATTACACCAATAACATGATTGAATATGAATTATTGATTATAGGACTCTAAACTGCTCTTGCGCTAGGAGTCAGGTCCTTTAACATCTATGGGGATTCTTAGTTGGTGATTGTTTAAATAACCAACATATATAAATGTAAGAATGATATCTTCTAGAGATATAAAACTTTGGTCTATCAAATTTTATCTACATTCAAATTTTATGCCATCCATGTTACTCCTAGGTCTACTAATAAGTTTGTGGATACTATGGCCCTTCTTGCTTCTTCTATCCCAACCTCATCTTAGGAGTCTAAGTTATTTGTTCTCATCCATAAACTTAATCAGACTTATTATAAAAGGATGGATCTTCCATCCATCCATAATATCAAGGAAAATATTAATGAGCCATGGTATGTAAAAATATATAATTATTTGTCTACAAGATTGTCTCCCCCTCATCTATCTAAAAGTGCTAAGCATGTTTTCCAATAGAAAGCTACCCACTATGTCATTATATAGGAGTTATTTATAAGCATGGTTTCAATATTATTCTCCTTTGTTGTCTCCAAAAGTGTGAAGCTACCTTACCTATCAAGAAATTTCATGATGGCTCATGTGGTGGACATTTTAATGGCCATGCAATCATCAAGAAAATCTTACACCTAGGTTACTATTAGCCTACTTTAAATCAAGATTATTGTGCCTATGTTAAAAGGTTTATAAAATGTCAACATCATGCAAATTTATCTCATGTCCCTAGTAAAGCTTTATAAGCCATAAGATAATTTTGGTCATTCTCCCAGTGGGGGCTCGATCTTATCAGGCAGATTAATCCTAAATCCTCTTAGTGTCATGGATTTAATGAGGGATGTGTTACCTCAACATCCCTATCTACATTCATGAGCTGGTATATATTGATCAAATGAATGGTTAGCTTTATTTTCATAGTTATTTTAGTGAATAAAAGTCTAAACTATCAAAGTGGTGAAAAGTGAATCATTGTGAAGCTCATGTGTCATTCCCAAGTTTATGTTGACCATGGGCATGTGTCCGTGTTGTTGGGGATCAACCAACAATAGATTACAATTGTGAAAGCAATAAATGCAGAATTAAATCAGATAGACAAGTAATTAGAATGAGATAATAGCAAGAACAAGAGATACAAGAAACCACCCTAAAAACTTGTATTAACAAACTCTTTACAAAAGGAATACAATTGAAGAAACTTCTTTCTTCCACACCTCTCCTAGATGTATAAATCTCTCAATAGATCTCTATTCCTCAAGAGCTCTCTCTCTCAAGAACAATCAACTCCAACAAGCCTGGATTGATTCAATTCTGTACTGTTCTTCTCATACAATGAATTACAACAATAATTCACCCAACTACAATAAGCTAGGAAGATCTAATTCTACATATAAAATTAGGAGACTTGAGCATGCACTTCCAACAAGCAGTTAAGCCACTTGAACAAGGGCTCTAAAAATAGTACTGATAACAATAGAGACGTGAGATTGAGACTACAACTCAAACTCATCATGCAAACACTCGCTTCTGTCCACGGAAATAGCTTTTTGGACACGCAGGTAACCGATGTCAGTTCCTGCTGCTTGTCTGTGACCGTTGTCAGCTGACCCACTGCTAACGTCGACGTCTCTGCAATTGCTCCTGACCAACGTCGGTCACTCCTGACTGACGCCAGTGTCTGTGTAGACCCAAAACTAATAAGTGTATGCTCCTTGGTGAAGCTTTTAGCTCCACATCCTAACAATCTCCCACTTGGAGATAAACAGCTGCACCAGTACCTGTACAACAACATCTTCTAGCTCCTCCATCTTCAACTCAATCATGAAGACCAACATAAGTTGAATGAAGATTCAACTTCTCCTTTGTAATTAGCTTGGTTAACATATCAGCAGGATTCCTATCTGTATGGATCTTCTCCAGCTTCAACTCACCATCTTCCAATACCTGTCGTATGAAATGATACCTTAGCTGTATGTGCTTTGTTCTTGAATGAAAGGCTGAATTCTTAGCCAAATGGATTGCACTCTGACTGTCACTATACAATCTACAACTCTCATGCTCCCTACCAAGCTCATCCATGAACCGTGTCATCCATATCATCTCTTTGCTAGCCTCTGTGGCTGCAATATACTCTGCTTCTGTAGTTGACAGGGCAACAACCTTCTGCAACTTAGATATCCAACTAACCGCCATTCCACCTACAGTGAAAACATAACCTGTAGTGCTCCTCCTGCCATCCAAATCACCTGTCATATCTGAATCTACATAGCCATGTAGAGAAGTATCTGAACCTCCATAGCACAGGTGCCTACTGCTGGTTCCTCTCAGATATCTAAGGATCCACTGAACTGCTTTTCAATGTTCCTTACCTGAATTGGCCATATACTTACTTACCACTCCCACTGCTTGGGCAATATCCGGTCTAGTACACACCATTTCATACATCAAACTCCCTACTGCGGAAGAATATGGAACCTTACTCATGTACTCTACCTCATCATATGAATTAGGACATTGTTCTTTATTCAACTTAAAATGTCCAACCAAAGGTGTGCTTACCGGTTTAGCATCCTGCATATTGAACCGTTTCAACACCTTGTCCACATAATCTTCTTAAGACAATATCAACCTGTGATTTTTCTTGTCTCTCTTAATGCTCATGCCAAGGATTTTCTTTGCAGCTCCCAAATCCTTCATAGCAAACGTTTGAGCTAATTTCACCTTAAGCTCAGAGATATCCTGCATGTGAGATCCTGCAACCAACATATCATCTACATACAACAATAGAATAATATATCTACCATTATCAAATCTCTTGAAATACACATAATGGTCAGATTGACACCTACTATAGCCATGCTCAGTCATAAACCTATCAAATTTTAAGTACCATTACCTAGGAGCTTGCTTGAGGCCATACAAGCTTTTCTTCAATCTGCACACAAACTTCTCCTTACCCTTGACCTCAAATCCTTCTGGATGTTCCATATAAATTTCCTCATCCAAATCTCCATGAAGAAATGCTGTCTTAACATCTAGCTGCTCAAGATGCAAATCCTCGAAAGCAACCAAAGACAATACAACCCTTATAGAAGTCATTTTAACAACAGGAGAAAAATTCTCACCAAAGTCGATACCTGGCTTTTGTGCAAATCCTTTCACTACCAATCTAGCCTTATATCTCATCTGTCCATTCTCACCTTCTTTCAACCTATAGGTCCATCTGTTCTTGAGTGTTCTCTTACCATCTGGCAATTCAATCAAATCCCGTGTTTGGTTCTCTCTTAAGGACTCCAACTCCTCAACCATGCCACGCTCCCACTGACTCTTGGACTCCACCTGTAATGCTTCTTCAAAACTCTCTAGTTCTCCACCATCAATTAGCAATAAGTAAAATAAAGAAGGAGAATATCTAATTGGAGGCTTACTCACCCTTTCTGACCTCCTGATGGGTGTTTGAGACTCATTCACAACACGCTATCCACCCAAATTCTCTGACAGTGACCGACCTCAGTCACCTGCAGACCTGTTACTCACCGACATCGGTTCTGCTTGACTGACCTCGGTACCTGTTCTACCGATGTCAGTCTCTGTAAGGCTGATGTCAGTTTCTGTCCTACCGACGCCGGTTCCTAACCTGCCGACGTCGGTCTCTGTGTTTTCCTGCAAGTGATTATTTCTTTTTCCCACGAGCTCATCTTGGACTTTCACCTCGTCCAATTCACCATTGCTCTACTCAGATTGATTCAACTTCCTTAGCTAATCACAATACATCACTCTTTCATTGAAAACAACATCATGGCTCCTGATTACCTTGTTAGTTTCTAGATTCCACAATCTGTAACCAAAATCATCTGAGCCATAGCCAATAAACGTGCATCTCATAGACTTAGCATCAAGCTTCTTTCTATTTTACTTATCTATATGCACAAAGGCTTCACAACCAAAAACTTTGAGATATGAGAGATCAACCTTTTTACTTGTCCATGCCTCTTCTGGAATACCACCATCCAGTGCTGTAGAGGGTCCTCTGTTAATCAGGTATACTGCAGTGTCAACAGCTTGTGCCCAAAACTGTAAGGGCAAACCGGCATGGAATCTCATACATCTTGCATGCTCCATTATTGTCCTGTTCATCCTTTCAGCAATTCCATTCTGCTGAGGTGTCCTTAGAACCGTCCTTTGCCTACGGATTCCATGCATGTAACAATAATCTCTGAACTTATGACTGCAGAACTCACCACCATTGTCTGATCTCAGCCACTTTAATCTTTTACCTTCCTTGTAGCATCGTCTATGAAAGATACATAGTACTGTGATCCTCCAATGGAAGAAACCTGAGCCGGTCCCCACACGTCTGTGTGAACAAGCTGCAACTTATGCCTCTTCTTAGTAGACCCAATTTTGAGAAAACTAACCCTTTTCTATTTTCCAAATACACAGTGCTCACAAAACTCTAGATCTATGCCTTTTAAATCTGAAAGCATACCTTTGGACTTAAGAATTGACATCCCCTTCTCACTCATGTGGCCAAGCCTTGAGTGCCACAATTTAGCATCCACATCTGAAGTAGATAATACAGAAGGAGATTTGTTAGTAACACAATTACATAAATAGAGAGTACCTTCTCTCTTACCTCTGGCCATAACAAGTGCACCCTTGGTCACTTTCCAAGATTCTATTGTGAGAGTTACTGTACAACCCTCATCCCCTAACTTTCCTGCAGAAATTAAATTTCTCTTCAAGCTAGGAACATGCATCACATCTCTCAACACCCATGTGTTGCTATTCTGCATCTTCAGCTGCACTTTACCTTTGCCAATTATTTTACAGGGCTCATCATCCCCTAGATACACTATTCCAAAATCTCCATGGATATAATCACTAAAATATTCCCTGTTAGGAGTAGCATGAAAAGCTGCACCAGAATCTAATACCCAAGATTCTATATTATTATGCAGAGAGAAAATTAAAGCATCCTGTGCAATACCTGCAATCTTGGCTTCTTCCTTTCCTTCATGCTGATTGTCCTCCTTAGGCTTTGACCAACAATCTCTACTTATGTGCCCCATCTTTCCACAATTCTAGCATTGTGGCTTCCTACCATTCCTGGATTTAGATCTGCCTTTCCCCTTAGATTTGGATCTTGATCTACCTTTCTTACTCTTCTCTTTCTGTCTTCCCCTGCTCTCAAAACTTAAAGCGTTCCCAGATGTCTCTTCTGTGCTTTTCCTGCATATTTCCTCATTCAAGATAACACTGACAACATCCTCTACTTTCAAAATATTTGATGCAGATGCAGTATTACTTACTGCCATTACTAAGCCATGCCAGCTTTCAGGCAAAGAACATAATATCAAAAGAGCTTTTATTTCATCATCAAACACTATATTCACTGAACTTAATTGATTCACAATTCCATTGAAATCATTCAGATGAGTAGAAACAGATCCACCTTCATTCATATGCAAATTAAATAACTGCTTCATAAGATATACCTTATTAGAAGCTGAGGGTTTTTCATACAAATTTGCTAACGTAGTCATCAACTCTACCGTAGACATTGCCTGTGATAAATTGGATATCACAGTGGATGCTAGACTCAGTCTTATAGACCCCAGAGCCTTTCTATCAAGAACTTCCCATTCTTCATCCTCCATGTCTTTGGGCTTCTTTGCAACACCACCTAACGGTAAGTAGAGATCTTTCTGATACAGATAATCCTCTATCTACATTCTCCAGTGTTGGTAATTTTTGCCATTGAACTTTTCCATTCTCAATTTACTTTCATCTGCCATTGCTTCTCCCACTCAAACAAAAATCCCTACAGAAACCCCTGTGAGAACCTGTAATCAATACACACTACACAGATCTGAACCACCTATTAGTGAACTTGAGCTCTGATACCAATTGTTGGATATCAAGCTCTGAACCTGCAACCAAGGCTCTGATACCACTTGTTGGGGATCAACCAACAATAGATTATAATTGTGAAAGCAATAAACATGGAATTAAATCAGATAGACAAGTAATTAGAATGAGATAATAACAAAAACAAGAGATACAAGAAACCACCCTAAAAACTTGTATTAACAAACTCTTTACAAAAGGAATACAATTGAAGAAACATCTTTCTTCCACACCTCTCCTAGATGTATAGATCTCTCAATAGATCTCTATTCCTCAAGAGCTCTCTCTCTCAAGAACAATCAACTCCAACAAGCCTGGATTGATTCAATTCTGTACTGTTCTTCTCATACAATGAATTACAACAATAATTCACCCAACTTCAATAAGCTAGGAAGATCTAATTCTACATATAGAATTAGGAGACTTGAGCATGCACTTCCAACAAGAAGTTAAGCCACTTGAACAAGGGATCTAAAAATAGTATTGCTAACAATAGAGACGTGAGCTTGAGACTACAACTCAAACTCATCATGCAAACACTCACTTCTGTCCATGGAAATAGCTTTTTGGACACGTAGGTAACTGATGTCAGTTCCTACTGCTTGTCTGTGACCGCCGTCGGCCGACCCACTGCCGACGTCAGCATCTCTGCAACTGCTCCTGACCGACGTCGGTCACTCCTGACCGATGCCGGTGTCTGTGTAGACCCAAAACTGATAAGTGTATGCTCCTTGGTGAAGCTTTTAGCTCCACATCCTAACACGTGTAAGCATCATGTGGGTGTTTATGAGAAGTTTTATTGGTCTCAAATTTTATGAAGTAAGGGCTAGGTTGTCCTAAGTAGAGAGTAATTAGACCTTGGGAGGGAATTGGTCATTTTAATAATTTAAGTGGTTTTGAGTATTATTGGTTGAGCCTGACTCGATGGTTATTGTGTATGTTGGCTGGTTGGCTTGTTTATTATACTTTGGATGGGATTGTCCTAAAGAGTTGATAAAATACATGTTAATCCCAATTTTATTGCATTATGTGAATGCTCCTATATGTTTGAGTTAATTTATTGATCTTTTTAAGTGTGTGTTTTTCTTTCCACTACTAATCCTTTATTATACAAGTTATTGTCCACTATGTTTATGGGTGTACTTATGCAAGTAAACACTGAAGGCATAGTCCATAGTTCTTATAGAGTCCCATTGCAATGAGATATTTGGGTTAGGAAAAGTGGTGCCACATGGGATATCAGATCCATCGCGATATCCCCATGATAGTTGGTATCAGAGCACATAGTTTGTGTTTTGTAGGATTGTGTTTACCTAAGTTAAATAGTCTTGTACCTTTCCCTGTCGAGTGAGTCTAGTGTGTTTGAGTTAGTATGGTAGGAGATCTATATAGGATGTTGCTTAATAAAGTGGCTAGTAGGGGTTGAGATTAGGGTCAGGGCAAAGGTGAAGGTGGTGGTAGTTTCCATGTTAGTAAGTTAAAAGTTGTTGTAGTGCGTGAAGGCCTTATTGAGTGAGTTGGTGCCCAGTTCCAATTGATGGGGGACCATGTGGGTACAATATTAAATGAGTTTGAGGAGAAGGTGAATAATATGGGGTAGGCAATCATGGAACTTACTAGAAGGTTGGAGAAGAGCTTGGTGTTCTAGATGAAGCTATAGGATGAAGTGGTTTTGTATCGATCAATAGTATCAGGTTTGGTGAAAGAATTAGGGTTTAGTTTTTCTTCAGTCTTGAAGATCCCCAATTTGAAGGAACCAAAATGTTATGATGGTGAGAAAGATGACCATCTTCAAGAGAGTTTCTTCTAGGACATGGAGGAGTACTTGGTAAGGTTAGGGGGTTTGTTAGGTTTACAAGAGGTGTGTGCTGTAGTAAAGTACCTTATGAGTATGGCAAAGGTTTGGTATAGAACCTTGGCTAATGACATTACATCAAGGAATTATATGTGGAGGGTGGAATCTTGGGAGGATCTGAAGGAATCCCTTAGGGATTAGTTTTAACTTGGGAATGCAACATGGTAGGCTAGGACCAAGATGAGTTAGTTAAAGTAAGTGGGGGATATAAGAGAGTATATTGATTCTTTCCAAAACCTTTTTTAGAGGCCATCAACATGTCAGAGGTGGATAAGTTGTTTATGTTTACTCGTGGTCTTCAGTCATGGGCTCAAGTGGATCTTCATCACCATGAAGTGTCTGATATTAGTGAAGTAATTGCTGTAGTATACCATCTCTTAGATTTTAGAGATGGTTTTTAACACCTTGGGCCCTTGTGCATCCATGGGTAGAAGCATTGGTAAGGGGTTAAGTAAGTCTTTAGGGAAGCTAGTGGGTGACCAAGGAAGGAAGGCTACTCTGAAGTCATTAAAGGGATCTCAAAACTCTTGGATCACTTCCATGGGTGGTAAGAAGAAGTCACTAGTTAGAGAGTCAAGTAGGAAGTGGTTCTGTTTGAAGTGTTGGACGTGTGGTGGGAATCACTAAAATAAAGATTATCCAAAGTGGTAGGGGTGTTTGCAGTTTAGATGGAGGAGCTAGATGAACTATGTGAGTAGACTATGTGTGTGCTTAGGGGAGCTCAATGCTAGGTAAAGCTTGGGTTTAGAGGTGGTTGCTGTAACTTGTTGGGGTTGATTATTATAGTGGGGGTGATCTATGTTTGAAAACATCTTACTTTTCATGGAATTAGGTGGTCTTGTAATTGGAAGTTAGCCAATTTAGCCTTGGAAACTTGGCCTCTAAACCTCTAAAGGTTTGAGTAGGCTTAGATTAGTTACAAGCCATCCATTTTGTGCTAAGATAGGGTTTACCTAGGTTGGGTAAGGTGATAGTTTTTCCCCATCTTGGAGTTCTTTATGTTGGATCCATTGCATACATGCATGGTGAAGATAGTATAGAGGAGTGAGGTTGGGAAGATGAAAGGGGTGTTGGGTTGAGTATGCAGAAGAGTACAAGAATTGGTGAGGAGTCAGTGTATCTTGTATTGCTTGGTGGTAGTTGGGATGTTGAAGGGGAATAGTAGGTTCCTTTTTCTCATTGATGTGAGGTGGGTTATTCACAACTATGGAGTATGCTCAAGGAAACATCATCTTATGTCAAAAATAAGAAAAATTGATCAAGTGCATCACTTTGGTTCTAGAGGAGAGTTCTTGGGTAAGGAATCTATTCCTATTGTTGGTCTTGGGGTATTTGATCTGAAGAGTTGTTTTCACCTATTATACTCTTATTTTGGAGTTTTAATACTACTTTAGGGGAAAGTTTGATGGGGTCACTTAGTCTTTACTAGGTTTGTAGAGTCTTGAAGAGGTGGGTCATCAGAACCATTTTCCTCCACCCCATGTTTAGGGGTTGGCAAGATCAGGGTGATTTTGTGAGGCTGCATTGGTTTGGTGTGGCTTATGTAGGCAAACTTGTCTACGTGTTAAAGTTGATAGAGATTTAGTTTGTTCTTAGTTTGTGACCAATTTGATACCTTAGTCACTGACGAAGCTGAACTAGTGATGGTTCTCGCCTAAGTGCCCTTATATGTATGTGATGGGTTAAACTAGAGTGGTAGTTGGAATAGTTTTTTGAGGTGAAGATAGTGGGTTACTTAGCAATCTAAAGTAGAGGGAGTTTCTAGTAGTGTTGGAATGGTAGTTTTTTAGCAAGCTAAGAGTAGGTAGAAGCCTTCAAAGCTAAGGTCATGGAGTTTGGCCTTAGTCTCTTAACTCTAGAAGGAGCTTGAATAGAGGAAGTATTTATCTCTTAGCTTTGGGTTTGAAAAGGAGATATGTTAATCTCTTGACTCTAAATGGAACTTGAAAAGGGGATGTTTTTATATCTTAGATTTGGGTCTAAAAATGGGATGTGTGGGTCTCTTGACTCTGAATGGAGCTTGAAAAGGGGATGCGTTTATCTCTTAGCTTTGGGTCTAAAAATGGGTCATGTTGGTCTCTTGACTTTGGATTCTAGATAGATCCTAGAAACGGGATGTGTTGGCCTCTTAGTTTAGATTGTGTGTGAAGAAGGGACATGTTAATATTTTGGCTCTAGGTTGATTCTAAATAGAATATTACCTCATGGGTTCTTTCCAAAGGAGTCATGTTGGTAATGAGGATGTTGTGAATTTTTAAGTGGGGGAGTCTATGAAGGATGTGTTGCTCCAACATCCCTATCTACATTCATGAGTTGGTCTACCTTGATCAAATGAATGGTTATCTTTTTCCACACAATTATTTGAGTGAATGAAAGTCTAAACTATTGGAATGGTGAAAAGTGAATCATTATGAAGTTGGTGCATCAGTCCCAATTTTATGTGGATTATAGGCATATGTCCATGCAAGCATCATGTGGGTGTTATGAGCAGCTTTGTTGGTCTCAAATTTTGTGAAGCAGGGGATGGGTTGTCCTAGGTAGAGAGTAATCAGACATTGGGAGGGAATTGTTCATTGTAATCATTTGAGTGGTTTCAATCATTATCGACTGAGCATGACTCAGTGGTTGTTATGTATGTTGGATAGTAGGCCTATTTATTATACTTTGGATCAGATTGTCCTAAAGAGTTAATAAAATACACATTGCTCCCAATTTTATTGCATTATGTGAATACTCATGTGTGTTTGAGTTGATTTCCTAATCTTTAGAAGTGTGTGTTTTTCTTTCCACTACTAATCCTTTATTATACATGTTGTTGTCCACTATGTTTGTGGGTGTACTTGTGTAGGTAAACACTAAAGTCATAGTCCATAGTTCTTATAGAGTCCCATCATAATGAGGGATTTAGGTTAGGACAAGTGGTGCTGCATGAGCGGTCAGCTCCATCAGGGTAGCCTTGTGACAAATTTATTATCATCACCACAGAGTACTTCACTAAGTGGGTAGAAGCTATGCCACTTATCTCAACCAAGGTAGAAAAGATTGTGATATTTATCCATAATCACATTATTTGTGATTTCAGAATTCCTTATAAAATTATAATAGCTAATGGAAAATATTTTAAAAAGAAGAAAGTCTAGGTGTTATGTGACTCATTTAAAATCATATTAAGTTTTTCCTCACCTTACTATACTCAAGCCAATGGTCAAGCTGAAGCATCTAATAAAACCTTAGTCAAAAATCTTAACCAAAGCCATTTAAAAATATAGAAAAGATTATCATTTGCTTATCCCTTTTGCATTATGGGCATATTGAACTAGTATTCAAAACCCTACAGGTGCTTCTCCATTTTATCTAGTCTATGGTTTAGAAGTAGTACTTCCTTTTTAAGTCCAAATTACCTCCCTTCAAGTCTCTCTTCAAGACATTGTTTTTGATGAGGATTTTTGTTAGGAGAATTTATCCTAGATTGAATTCTTAGATGAGCATTGAGCAATAGACCTTGACCACCTTCATATATATTAAGAATGGTTAAAATATGCATGTAATCAACATGTAAGAGAGCCTAAATTTAATATTGGAGATCTTATGCTTAAATAAAATCATCATGTCACTAATATGGAATTAAGTAAAAGGGGTAAGTTTTCTCCTAATTATCTTGGACCATACATCATAAACCATAAATATGGATCTGGGGCATATCATTTAGCCTCTCTTGATGGTAAACTAGAACATGAACCTCTTAATGCCTTGCATTTGGATCCTTTCTATAGTTAGTAAATGTTGGCTCATCTTGAGTAGTAAATTATATCATATCCCTTTATACCTAATAATGATATGATAAGTATGTGGTTACCCAAAAGTTGCTGTTGATCTGGACAACAATTTAGGTGACAATTTGGGTGACAGTTCCGCCCCAATTGATGACGAAACTTCTAAGAGCCATAACTTTTGCACCGTAGCTCCAATTGACTCACCGTTTGAACTGTTAGAAAAATAAGAATGAGGATAATGTTTTGAGATGGCATGATATTTTATTGATGAAGTTTGACCCCAAAAAACCCAATGGAAGTGCCCCAAATTTCAATTTTAGTAGTGTAGTCTAAAAATAGTAAGTTTCTAAAAATAGTAATTCCTCGAATTCTGTATTATTTTAAATCTTAGAAGTCAAACCAATTGATATCCATCAAGATTAGTGACCTTCCAAATACTACCCATGCTTTCAAAATGTGTATAAATGAAGAGGTAACCCAAAATGTGAAGACAAACATCTCTTCCCAATGATAAGCATATATTTGTATTGTGATCTTGAATAATACTACATCTCTTCTCAGAGAATTCATTGTTATTGTGTTTTTTTAATGTTATTGAAATATTTATCAACTAAAAATTCTAAGTTTTGGATCAGTGGTATCAGAGCGGTTTGTTTTGAGAGTGTATGATCTCGAGGATGAGGTCAGGCTACAAGAAGCTTGGGTGGGAAACAACAAAGCTTCCAAAATTTCCACCTTTTCACTCCAAATGACTTTAAATGGTGGATGACACTGAGACATCTAATCCTTTCAAGGAAATGGTGAATGAAGCCCTCTAATGGTAACAAGCATAGACGTTACAACAATTTGCCCAAATTCTCAAACACTCTCGATGGGAAATCCTAGCTCTACAACACCACTTCTTAGCTCCTCATCCAGGGAACACCCTTTTAGTGCCCCAACACCCTTCAAGGTTTAGGTAAATTTTGATATTCCTAAATTTGAAGGAAAAATCAATGCTGATGCAGTAAGAAATTGGTTAGATCAACTGTCTTCCTACTTCTCTGTAAATAAGTTCACTGATGGAGAAAAGATTACTTTTGCTCTTTTAAAATCATCATTGCTTGTGAAGAACTGGTGGGAAGTGTAAAAAAAGAGGTTTAGTACAGATGACATTGGCCTTGAGGTGGAACCTACTTAGGATGATTTTGTGGAAGTGGTGAAAGAAGAGTACTATCCCATCAGAGCATATGACGATCTATACATATAGTGGAAACAACTTTGCCAAGGTAAGGACCAATCTATTCAAGTTTACACAGACAATTTTCATTCTTTGTCTACAAGATTAGGCATTCAAGAAAGTGAGAAACATAAGACTCTCAAATATCATAGTGGACTATAATGGTACATATGGGGGGAAATAGAACTCTTCAATTTGGAAACCCTCGGTGAGGCATACAAATTTGTAGTGAAGATTGAATAGAAGCATGGCAGAAAGAATACGAAGACTCAACCCTCAAAATGGAAAAGTGACAATGAAGGTCAAAAATGAGGCCAAAATTGGAAGCAAAAGGAGTTTCAGGATAAGAAATCCTAGAAGGGGAAGGCTAGAAAATGGTGTGATTGCCACAAAATCGAAACTCACTCCAAAGAAGAATGTCGAGCCATCAAGTCACTAATTTTTGAGTCACAATACTCAAAATCTACTACTTTGCCTCATACATAACCCATAGTCAAAGAGGATGAAGAATAAATTGTAGATGCTGAGCCTAACACCATCGTCACTTCATCATAGACCCATGAGGAAAGACTAGATGACAAGGAAAGATTGTTTCACTCCAAATTATGGGTAAAAGGTAAGCCTCTACATTTCATTCTTGATAGTGGGAGTCAAAAGAATTTAATCTCTGCTAAAGTTGTGAAAAGTCTAAATCTATCCATGAAGCCTCATCTAAAGCCCTACAGTATTAGATGGTTTAGCCCAGGATGAGACCTCCATGTCACCCATCAGTGTCTTCTTTCATATGCTATAAAACCATTCAAAGATGAAGTCTTGTGTGATGTGGTCAATCTAGATGTTTGTGATGTACTCCTTGGCCAACCATTCATGTATGAGCGACATGGCATCTATGAATCACAGACCTAAAGGATCACCCTCACTTTTGGAACATAGTGCTATAGGGTACTAGAGGTACCACCTCCCACATTTGTCTCCTTGATCAGTGCTAATAAATGCAAGAGGTTGGTGGAGAAAATAAAGTAATTTGTTCTCATGGGGGTCAAACCACAAAAATCTAAGAAGGCCAATGTTGCAGTTCTAACTACACACTCAACACAACAACAAAAGTAGATAGGATGAATCATAGGAGAATAGGATGACTTATTCAAGTCACCCACATGAGTTCCACTACATTTCCAGGTAAAACATTCTATCAATTTAATCCCAAGATCACCTTTGCCTAACAGTCCTATGTATCATAGATCAGTTTTGGAAAATAATGAGATAAAAATATAGATTCAAGAATTGATCCAAAAGGGTCACATCAGGCCAAGCTCTTCACCTTGAGGTAGCTCAATTGTCTTGGCACCAAAGAAAGATGGAACATGGAGGCTTTTCATTGACTACTGAGCCCTGAATAAAATCTCTGTGAAGAATCACTATCCTCTCTAGGATTGATGACCTGTTAGACTAGCTCCATGGTGCAAAGTTCTTCACCAAAATTTATCTCAAATATGGTTATCGCCAAATTCCCATCGATCCCACTGATGTTTGAAAGATTGCATTCAAATCTAAGGAGGGGCTCTTTGAATGGTTGGTTATGCCTTTTGGCTTAACTAACACACCTGCAACCTTCATGAGGATGATGCATGACATCCTATGACCCTTCACCAACTAATTTGTGGTTGTCTACTTAGATGACATACTCATCTATAGTAGAACATGGGAAGAACATTTGCAACATGTTCGTAAGGTGCTTCAAACTCTTGAGGAGCACAAGTTGTATGCAAATCTTGACAAATGTACATTCAAGATGACAAAAATTTAGTACCTCAGTTATGTTGTGAATGAGGAAGGGGTCCATGTTGATCTAGAAAAGATTTAGGTTATTCAAGAATGTCCCATACCAAGGACCCTCGTGGAGCTTCACAGCTTTTTGGGTCTTGCAAATTTCTACTACAGGTTTGTTCTTGGATTTTCACATGTTGCTTGGTCACTAACCCAAGTGACTAAAGGAGGAGCTAAAGCTACATTTTAGTGGGGTGAAATAAAATAAAGGGCATTTGAGAATTTGAAGAATAGACTCTGCTCAACCCCTATTCTTGCCTTGCCAAATTTGCATCAAGCTTTTGAGTTGATGATAGATGCATTTGAATATGCCATGGGAGCTAATCATCATGCAACATGGACATCTTATTGCATGTCACAATGAAACTTTCACTGATATAGTCAGGAAATATCCAACATATGATAAGGAGCTCTATGCCATTGTGCAAGCCTATAAACAATGGAAAAACTATATCTTTGGAAAAGAAATGGTCATCCACACTGACCACAAACCATTGGAATTCATCCAGACCCAAAACAAACTATGAAATGAGAGGCACCAAAAGTGGGCCACATATCTTCAACAATTCCACTTGATAATCAAACATAAAAAGGGGAGCTCAAATATAGCTGTAGATTGTCTAAGCCACCCACCAATTACTATACTCACAATAGTTCTTGACCTGTGCAGACATGAGATTACCACTTGGGGTGCTCTGTATGATGTAGATCCTACCTTTTCTAATACATATCAAACACTTCAAAAAGGTAAACATGTTTCTGATTTATATTTGCAAGATAATGTCCTCTATCATATGGGGCACATCTATGTTCCAGTTATAGAGCAACAAAATATGATATGGGAAGCACACTTTAATAAGACAGTTGGACACTTTGGTATTGAAAAAACATTGGCAGTTCTTCAAAAAAACTTCTACTAGCCCCATATGTGAAAGGATGTGGAAAGATATCTCAAATCTTACACCCCATGTGTGATAACCAAGCCAAAAAATAAGAAGAAAGGATTGTACATGCCATTGGCAGAACCAACCAGGCCTTGGGAATCCATCTCAATAGATTTTCTCTCAAGTTTGCCCACTTCAAAACATGGTAAGGATTATATTTTTGTGGTAGTTGATCATTTTTCAAAAATGGCTATCATGATTGCTTTCAAGAAAAATATATCTACTAAGGAAACTGCTCAACTATATTTTAGTCATGTATGGCTCCATTTTTGTCTCCCTAAGTCCATTGTCTCAAATTGAGATAGCAGGTTCCTGGGCATCTTCTGGTCCACTCTATGGAAGATGATGGATACTAAGCTGATGAAGTCCATAACCTTCCATCCATAGACTGATAGTCAACTAGAGGTGGTAAGCCTCTTGATTGTTCACATGATTCAGATCTATCACTCTAAACATCCATGCACATGGGATGAGGGACTTGTTTTCATCTAACATGGATATAATCGGGCACTACACAGCTCGACCAAGCACAGTCCATTCCAAGTATGTTTTGAGTTCCAACCCATGGCACCAATTGATATAGCTATTCCATTTTCCACCATGGAATACACACCTCATGGGAGATTTGAGATATCAAAAGCAACAAATTTTATTTAACAAATTCAACACATATAGCAACAAATTCATGACATCTTGGAGAAGATGAATCAGAAGTATAAGCAACACCATGACAAACATAAGATTGCACACTATTTTTCTATGGGTGACAAGGTTTGGTTGTGGATTCAGAAGGAATGACTTGTAGGCCCATATAGAAAGATTTAGCCTCTGTAGTATGGTCCCTACACCATCACCAGAAGAGTTGGAGAAAATGCTTTTGAGTTGAACCTACCAGCCTACCTTGGCCTGCATCCAATATTCAATGTGGAGCTCCTCAAACCATATCACCCACCTTTATTAGACACTTCAATTTTAGTATAACAACAAGAAATTGATGAGATTGATCCATAGAGTTTTTCTCTAGTGGAAGAGCATCAGATTGTGGATGCTTGGATGAAGACAACAAGAGGATGCTCTATTCTGATCTATCGAGTGGTTAAAAAGGGCCAACTTAGCCATCAAGGTGAGTAACTCACAGAGAATCAAATCAAGAAAAAACTACCACACCTAATGGGGAACATTGATACAATGGGGACCATTGCTTTTCAAGGAGGGAGGAATGATTTAGGCAATAATTTAGGTGACAATTTGGGTGACAGTTCCACCCCAATTGATGATGGAACTTCCAGGAGCCATAACTTTTGCACCGTAGCTCCAATTGACTCACCATTTGAACCATTAGAAAGCTAAGAATGAGGAGAATGTTTTGAGATGGCATGATCTTTTCTTAATGAAGTTTGGCCCTCTAAAATCCAATGGAAGTTCCCCAAATTTCAATTTTAGTAGTGCAGTCTAAAAATAGTAAGTTTTTAAAAATAGTAATTCCTCAAATTCTGTATTGTTTTAAATCTTGGAAGTCTAACCACTTGATATACCTCAAGATTGGTGACCTTCCACATCCTCCCCATTCTTTCAAAATGTGAAGATAGACATCTCTTCCCAGAGATAAGCATATATTTGTATTGCGATCTTGAGTAATACTACATCTCTTCTTAGAGAATTCATTGTTATTGAGTTTTTTTTATGTTATTGAAATATTTATCAACCAAAACTTTTGAGTTTTGGATCAGTTGTAATCCCTACCTTGAATATGAATACCCCAACTCTATTCATAACATTCTCTCTTGGATAAGTTTTGCCTATATTGGGAGAAACCCCAACTCATTATTTGCCTTATCTCTTACACATCCTTATTTTCCAAGATAATATAATAATTTCATTTAATGGAATCATGGAAATTATCTTAAAAGGATCTTTTTATGCTAGTTTTATTATATTAAAAAAGTCAAATATCAAAATCCAAATCAAAAAGGGAAAAATAAATAGACTGATCCCTCAAAGGACATCTATAACTAAATACAAAAAGGCAAAAATAAATAGACTGATCCCTTGAAGGGTAGCAGTGCAAAAATATAAAAATGTAGACCACTCCCTCGAAGGATGGCTACTAAGTATAAAACTTCCTCCATTGATCAATTTTCAAAATTATGACATTTTCAAAATCCCTAAAAGCAAGTCAAGCATAATAAAAAAAAGTCATCATTTTCAAAAGCAAAATACCAAGAAATGTTCCCATCTCGATCAACTTTCTAATAGTAGACTTCCTGTATTGATCAGTCTACTTGCTAGTATAAAATGATTCTCAAAAGAGAAATCTTAATTCTTGAAATATGTGTGACATTGTTATTCATCCCTTACCCCATCAAAATCATCTAATCCCAATAATCTTATCTATGATTACTCAAGGTTGTGTTAATATTTGTTATCCTTTAGTTAAGGATGCATATGCAATGTATATAAGAGGTCCTCTTTTTGGTTGTGGTCCAAGCCAATGTGGGATGGATTTATACTTTATTTTCATTAAGAATCCATAATCCATAAATACTAATCCATTTAATATAAGCATGTAATCCATAAAAATCATAATGTCAAATAATCCATAATCCATAAGAACATACAAATTTTAATCCCATAACATCACATAATCCATAAACAAATCCATGATTTCCATCATGATAACAATTAAAACCATCCATAATACCCATAAACCATTCATCTAAATCATCAATGAATCTTTAAACACAACATAATCCATAAACAAATGCATAATTTACTTCATGCTAATAATTAAAACCATCCATAATATGCCATAATCCATCCATCTAAATAATTAATGAATCTCTAAACACATAACATAATCCATAAAACATAAATAGAAGTCTATATATATACATCCCAAATGTCTATACAAATGTAATAAAGTGCTCATAACCTATATGATGTGCATATCTACTAGGTAAACTCTATCCTACAAAGAAAAATGCTATCATCTCCCCCATCATCTCCTCCTCTCCCTCATATAATGCTTCATGTACTGATAGTGGCACTTGGGGTCCTCCATGATCTATTATGGCTAGCCACATGAGATGCAAAGTGAGGAACCTCTAATAGATGATCTTGTACAGTCATCTCATAGTATCATAGCTCATAAATTACATCCCTATACCTCTGTAGTGGTACTATATCTATGGGAATGGATCTCAGACCTATAGTATCTTGAGTTGGCCTCTTGGCCATAGAAGATCTCATCTACTCTAACTCAACCCTGTAGCTATCCCTTTCTTGAATGGCCTAGTCTCAATACTGTCTAATCCTATTGAGCTCATCCTGTAAACTCTATATCTCAACCTATAATATCCATTTCTCATCCTATCTTTGGGAATCCTATATTAGTGCCTCATCTATGTGCTCATCTTGTACTGGTGCCTCTTGTACCACCTCCTATCGAGGCCTCACTACTTTATGTTATCACCTCACCATCTCTCCCATAAACCAAGTGGCATATTCATTTGTATAACCTACATCATCCACATCTAATATTCTAGCTCCTCTAGTGATCCCATCTAGATGACTATGGTGTTATTTGTTGGCTAGTCCAGCTCTATATCCTCCCACCTATCTAAGTGTGGATCCAATGGTACATCTTGTATCAATCCAAACTAGTGACAAACCCTATCAAAATAAAATAGATCCATATGGCCCATCCATCACCCATATACCCATATTTCGTGAGCCACATCCCGTAGCTCTACCTCTATGCCAGGCCATGAAGGAAAATGCACATTTGGTCTCCAAATAATGTCTCTGATTTGTAAGCTCTTAAAACGATGTCTATAATATGCTAGATCATACACTACCCTATCTAAATATAATATGACTAGGTCATCATCCCATCAAAGGAAGCCCACACTATATGCCATGTTGTCGAATCTAACCCATGAAGTCCTAAGAGGTGAATCACTTAAATGTGATCATATGCCTAGAATTGAAGCACAAATCTACTATCAAGATTTAACTGGTGCCTAATATGTTAGCTCCATAACTCTCTATAAATATACCTTAGTAAGATGGGTACCCAAGAAAATACTATCATATACTCTAACATATCTAGTATGACTATAGTGAAGCTCCATGGAAATCATCCTCCAATATAATCAACTAATGTGTAGTAAGTCACTACTACCATAAGCATGGTCAACAATGGCCTCTCTAATGGTGCTTGCTTGAATAGGGGCTAGAATAAAAACCCTCCAACAAAAAATATAATATCTATAAAATCCTCACTATATAACTATCCTAGTTCCATTGATCGATCAACCTCATCCATAGTGTACATTAGATCTCTTTAGATTGTTAACCTTAGAATCCAAAGGATGTCCTTGGTAGTAATCATCACGTCACCTATTAGAAGCCATACGGTGTTAGTGGTATAATCCCACTACTCTAGAAACACTACTATCATGCCAATGTCTTGATGGATATGGTGGTAACGTTAGATCCCTCCAAAACCCATTACCTTTAACTACACCTAGTTATCATCATCTAACTCCTCTCGTAGCTCCTTTAACAATGGTGGGACTCTATCCCTCATATTCAATAACTTGCGGGCCTATCATAAGAAATATTTTATTAGTTAATTTCTACTTTTCCTTCCCTTATTAACCTCTCCTTATAAATTGACATCAATCCTTTTAGATTGATAGTGATCTTTAGAGATTGATGATGATCTATTTTGGATTGTGGTTGATCTATATGGATCAACGCCATTTCTTCTTGCGTAACAAATTAAGTTTTTCTCTCTCATCCCCTCCACATTTATAATATACTCTCCCCTTATCTTATTCCCCTTAATTTTCCTCCCCTAACCCCTCCCTTAAGCTAAAATTTCCAAAAACATTAAAAACATTAAAAATGTAAAATAAATAAAATAATGTGTCCCCTACTTTATAATGCACTCATCATCATCGTCATCCACTTTTGCTAGCCTCCATCACCTTGTTTGTGTGTCTACACATCAACAAACCATTAAAATTTTCTTATAAAACTCTCATATAATTGATAGATAAATGAGCCTTATTATTTGTTGATGGGATATTTATAACTATTTTTGAGATCGACATCATTATGTTTGATCGATGTCAATTCAATTTAATCGCTGCTGATTGTTTTTTATTGATGTTGATTCTCTTGAATCACCATCGATTATTTCTGATCAATGTGTATTCCCCCTAGCTTGATTAATGTCTATATTTTGGATTGTTTTACCTACTTTTAGTTTGATTTTGAACCCTTATTTTCTTGCTTTTGTCATAACTATCCCATTTTGTCTCTCCTATTACCCTTTAGATTGGAGAATTTTAGCCTCTTGTCAGTTCCCTAATCTCTTTTAGCATACCCTTGATTTTTGTAACTTGACCCCATGTAAGATCCAAAGGGTGTCTTTTGTCTTGAGTACATTTTCCTATAGGTACATATACACCATATGCACATCAGATGCTTTGGTTCACTATTCATCTCTCTTGTTCTCTTGATTTGCATGTTATAAGCTTCCTTGTTTTAGCTATGGAATTTCACTTTTTGATCAGGTTTCTTGAACATTCCTACTTGCATTACTTTTTGTTCCCTTTAGTGTAAACATGGACTTCCTTTGTTGTTGTCCATCATCTTTTTTTATTTTTCCTTTAGCTATCTTCTATTTTATCGATACCATCTCATCCATTTTTTCCCATTCCATCTTGTTTAAACCTGTCATCTATTTTGTTTCACTTCCCATCACTTGGTTTGAGGGGGGATACATCCTCACAAAAAAAACTTGGGGCATTAAGCAGTTTATATTTTTTGTCTCAAGGTACACCATTGTATACCACTCCACAAAAAATGGATAATGTAAATGCTAAGTTTATACACCTTGTATTAATATTATGTATGATTATGTCATAATGGCCCCCCCATGCATAATTATTTTTATAATTATATTTTACCATCATTTTTTCATTTACCACCTAGGTTAATAAGTTAATTACTATGGTTAAATAGTAATTACCCCTTTTATTTTACCCTTAAAATAATAAAATATAAAAATTCAAATAAACCTAAAATTTCTCTCCCTCCTAACAAACTTATTCCATGGTTAAAAAAATTGAATAACCTCAGAGATCATTTTAACCCTCTTTTACCCTATGCCATCCCATTGGAACAACATCTCGTTCAACTCCACCCATTCTAGGTAAATCAACATCGATCCTTTGTGATCGATGCCAATTAGTTAGGATCGACATTGATCTATTAATACACATCAGACCTCCATTGCTTAAGAGGATGGTGATGGTGCTTTTAAATTCAAAACTCTACCAAAATTTCACTACAATTTACATATGGAAATTGTGAAAGCTTTGTTATCTTGTAAAATTTCCACTTAAGAAATCATCAAGAGGATTTTGTGAAGATTCTTCCCTCATCCCATCAAGTTTATTTTCAATCAAAAAGGTTAGTGTTGAAATTTATTTTTGTTTATCATCTTCTATGTCTGATTGTTATTATTTGACATTAGGTTTTATCTATTTTATCAATTTTCTAGGTTTTTATTATAGTTTAATTGATATTTAGTTTTCTTGCATAGAATTGACATCGATTCTTTTGAATCAATGTTGATCATGTTAGATTGACATCAATCCCTATCAATTTAATTAAATTAGTTTTAAACATCTATTTTAACTCTTGAATCTTTTTCAAAATTGTTTTCTATTTGTAAACCTTTGTTGCTATCTCTTTTTCATTCTATTTTCATCATTTTATCAAAATTACAATGTGTTATTATAGTCTATTTTTTCTATTAAATAGTGTTTCACAAAATCAATGTCGATTCATCTGAATTGACATTGATCCTATAAGATCGACATCTATCCTTGTTAAATCTTTAATATAGTATATAAAATATGTAATTTGTTTTCTAAAAATTCTATCTATTCATGTAGATGACCTTACCTAGTTTAGTGCATGATTCAATTAGTATATTTGATCTTCCCATAGTCCCTCAACCTCTCTTTGCAGATTAGAGTGATATAAATTTTGAGCTAGGACTTTGTCTTATGATTTTTGTATGTGACTTCACCTTTATTGATGAGTTATTGGTTATAATTGAAGAAGACATAGCCATTGCTAATGAATTCTAAGATTCATATATTGATCATATAAATCTTATTATTAACTAATCATCTTTGGCATTGTTTACTTCAATCCATATCTATTTTTTTAATTTTATGTTTAAGAATAAAATTGAATTTTTGAATGTGGGCTTACATCCATCTGAGAAAGCATACCACTTCTTAAGATTGGTTTATACTAGGTAGCCCAACCATCTATCTATTAATCAATTTTTGTTTAAGTGTGGTGAATTGCAAGTCATTCCTCCCTAGAAAAAGAGGATTTCTTACAACCAATCTTGATCAATGGTGTGCAACCAACCATCCATATATCCAAGTAATCTTAAACCCTACTTATACTTTATTTTTAGTAGCTAATTAAATCACATTAAATAAATGAGAAAAACTACTCAAATAATGGATACTGAGAAAATTTATGGAACTCGATGTTTAGTCCCCTAGACCATACAAGATCATATAGATCCATACAAATGCATTTATGGATAAATTCAAGACTTTTAGAGAGGATTTTCATTGATAAAATTTTATTTTTGATGAAGTAGGATGTTATGGAGGTCATACTTCATTTTTGGAATTCTACATGAATGAATCTTTTATCTCATTTACTTTTCACACTAAATTCACCATGCTCTAAAAACCATGCTTTGATACCACTAAAGGCTCCAAGAAGAGGAGGTAATAATGAAAAAATTACATTGCAAGCAGATAATTTAACAAAAATATAATAATGTATTCATTCAAAATATTTACAAAACACGTGAAAAGCTTTATAGGCTTTTCACCAATGGTTATGGGTTATGGGATACAACCAACTTTTCCTGTGAACCAACAATTATTTAAAAATAAAGTAAAACTAACTAAATATTAACTATACTAACTTTAGATCATTAAAAATAATCCAATACAATATGTTAAAACTTCACTCATAATTCCAGCAGAATGAGGAAAGCACTTGTG
This sequence comes from Torreya grandis, assembly GCA_037957365.1. Lineage (NCBI taxonomy): Eukaryota > Viridiplantae > Streptophyta > Pinopsida > Cupressales > Taxaceae > Torreya > Torreya grandis. Next base: position 667,475 of record JARHVA010005616.1, on the reverse strand, counting down.
CTTTCTAAGTGCCTAAGGGTAGACACCTAAGTTTTAGGTGAGTGAGTATTTCTAGCATCAGACAAAATAAGTGCACTAGACCACTATGTACTAGATCCTAGATGTTAGGTAATTTCAAGCCCCTAGGTAAACACTCATCTGGCCTTTCACATATAATTTCAACTAGGTGAGTCAAGCCTTTTCACTTTATAAATAATCTAAGGCTAAACATCTAAGTGGTGGGTATATGAAACTCACCAAAATCAAGAGGAAGATGCACAATATCCATGTGCACTAGATATAGATTGGAGGGCCTTTAGAGACCTAAGGAAGAAATATAAGCCTTGTAAAGATGCACAATATGATCATGCATAAGAGAGAAAGATAAGATTCACAACATGATCATGCACAAGAGAAACAAAAGATGGGAATCAAGTGCTAGAGGGATAGTGCAAGGGCTTTGTATGGGGTAGGATAGGCCAAGGCAAGATGAAGCACAAAAAATTGACAAAGTTAGACAAGCATGCTTGAAATAGAAATACAAAAAGAGAGAAAATGGAATTGAGGAGGTTGAATCACATGGATGTGAGGCATTTCACTCAAGTTACCATATTGAAGGTGAAGGTCATGCCAAGAGAACAAATCATAGAAAGGGAATCATCATAGATAGCTACCATCCACCCATATTTGTGTGGGAAGTGATCATTTAAACCATAAGTCACTTCACCAAAATATTAGTAGGAGAATTGAATGTGGTGATGGTGGAGGCATAAAGATCTAAATTAAATTAGTTGGTGGCATAAGATTTTCACAAATTTCATAGATTTTTGTGGAGTTTAAGAAATCTAGATGTTACCATGCCATTAACACACCTGCATTAAATATGGGAGATTAAATAAGGGTATAGAAAATCATGTGATAGATTAGTTTTGATTAAAAACTATGTGTAAAATTAAGACATCGAAAAACTAGAGTGAGCCAAAAAACCAGAGATCCAAAGAATAAAAACCTTACTAGGGCAAGAATCTAAGCACCCGTAGGCACTTAGAGTGAATGATTGTGAAGATGGATAAATTGTGTTCATAGTGAGATTGGTGTAGATAGGTGGAGGAAGATAATTTAGTAAGAACTAGTTGGTGGAAAAGTGAGTTGCCACCAAGGATGCCATTAATGGTCTATAAAGTTCAAATCTAAAGGTACAATTATAGGTCTCATGATTATGAAGCACCAAGAACCATTCAAGGCTTTGACAAGTGTAACCTACAATGTTTCAACACCAGTAGGTTCAAGATGGGCAAGAAGTGGAAGGGAATGGGTCCATAGAAATAAAGTCAAAAATGGGTATGCATAGTGGTATAAGCAGCCCCTATAAGAACAACAACACCACTGGTAGAAGGGGTCAATGTTGCATAAGTTGATACTAAGGTGCTAACAAAGAATTACTATCAAGTCATGCCATTTCCCTTAGAAGTCATATTATGGGAAAATGGGAATTCCTTTGTGTAAAACTACTACCTGAAGGAGTACAACTATCATACTTCTAACCATGCACAAGACCTAGCATCAAATTGGATGGTGGATATAGTGAGCAAGATGAAGCAAGATGAAGTGATTTTTTATGTCTCCATTTGAGATAGATTGATAGCCTCCAATATAACTCAATTGTATGAGTTTCCATGCTTTAGAAAGCCATAACAACTCACTCAATTCCTTCTATCATGTGTCCATAGAGACTACATATACTTTATAGGGAGGAGCATGAGGATTTTAGCATGCCTCATTAGAAGGATAACCAAGCTCCTAAATGTTGGGAAAGGAATCCATGAGATGATGAATGATGATGAAGAGGTGGAACATGTGGTAAATCTCCCAAATTATTAAAATGGGGATTCACATTCCTCATCAAATATTTTAAGGACCTTGGCATTAGGGAGACATCATGCATCATGAATTTGAAGCTTTGCCTTGGTGGTTGATAGATCGATGTTACAAAATATTACCCCTGTGTTGCCTACCATATGGTGAAGGGTGTAAAATTTAATATTGAAAAATTTATTGCTAAAGAGTTTGTGAAGAATATGATAGAATGTCACATGATGAAGGGAACCTTCAGGTGGGGATATATTCTCATATTGATAGTCATGGAGGAGATTAGGATACTAGATGGGGATGAGGAAAATATTTGTATTTTTCTAGAACACAATGACTCCTCAGCATAGAAATATATGGACTTCACTTTCCCTAGTTCCTTTAATGTAAAATATGAATCTTTCATGATGAGGTGGTGTGAGAATTATATAGAGTCATTTGGCATTGAGTGGTACATCCCCCAAGAGCTCCCCAAGAACATGTATATAATGTCGATCTTTACTGTTATGTAGCACTTTTTCATAGTACACTTTTTGTTGGTTAATGGCAACATGTTTGTTTGATTGAAGCTCCCACATGCCTTCTTAGATAATTATTTTAGGCACACACTTAGAAAGATCCCTAATGCACAATAATTGGATATTTTAGTGAGGGAAATAGACATGGAAAGGAATAGGTTATAGTGCCAGTTTGTGCACCCAGATGGGAAGGTAATAAGGGATGAAGAGAATGATTTGAACCATACTAAAATCCACCCCTTCAAGAATTTATCATACTCAAGCACATCCATAGGTTATACTATGAGATGAAGCTAAGGATGAAGGGCTCCAATGTTGAGAATACTGTTGACCCCCATCAAAATTAGTGATGAAGTAATGTTGATGCTAGTTGAAATGAAGAAGTTTCCCAAGAATAAGAAAGGGGAAATAATTAAAGAAATAGAGGAAAACATAAATTTTAAAATCACCTTAGGCAATGAAGCCTCTTTGTAAACCTAGGAAAAGAGTCATGTGAAGTTTATGCCAAAGAATTTTCCTATCTCAAAGAATAAGCAAAAGAAGCCAAAGTTCCCATCTAAAATGCCCATTATTACCCTGACAGACATATAGACAGAGGAAGAATTAGAGAAGGAGGTAGATTTTGGGAAGGGTGTGTCTATTGTGCCTTAAAAATATTCATCATCTAGTGAGGAAACTCTCCCACCACCCCAAAATGAAGAGGTAAGGTAGGAATAACCTTGACCTAAGCGATGTGGACATTTAGAAGGCATGGGAGCTATAGAAAAGACAAGAAGAAATCAATAAAGCTAAAATTATGGAGGAAAGGAGTGATAAAGTTGAGTCTAAAGAAAATTTCATGGTATAAGGAAAAATAAATAAATATCCCAACATGATATAAATACAAGAGGCTCTCTAAGGTGGCACTACTGCCATGCTTGGAGAAGCAAGACAATCAAGTGCACCAACTGAAGAAACCTCAACATAGCTTCTTCAAGATGAAGATGAATTAAGGTGCAAATGGGAGAATATGGGCCTTGATCAAGATCATATTTAAGAAATGGCAGAGTTTCATTATAAGAGAGAGATAATGGGGTCCCAGGGCATGACCCAATCATAAATTGATAAGATTGAGGTTGAAGAGATAAGGGATGAGGAGGAGAGAACAACCATAATCATAAAGAAGAGGAAGGAAGAAATTAAAAAGGCCTATAAGGAGAAGGCTAGGAAAGAGAAAGAAGTGAAGAGGATTACAATAGGTGTGGAGCCCATAAAGTATAAAACACTAGAGGTGCCTAGTGCCCACACTAGCCCAATAGAAGAAGCTATAAAATAGGCACTTCCTAGTATTGAAGGGGAACTTGGAGACAAATAAGGTGATACATGTGCCTTAAATAAACAAATATATAGGGAAAGGAAAAATTAGACTAGCATTGAGAAGGAAGCTATAGAGGTTCATGCCAAGGAGCCACAAGAATATTAAGTGGATAAAGGGGAAAATTCCAAAGAAGAAGAATCCCTATAGGAAAGAGAATAAGAAGAAGGCACTGAAGAGGGTGGAAATTCAAGTGAAGATGAGTAGGAACATATGGAATTGGCCATTGAGAAAGAGGAACTTGAGCCAAGCTACTAGGAAAAGGTGTAAAAGGGGTTTATTACAAATGAGGAGTTCTACATGCTAGAGTACATGCCCTCTAGAGATATAACAATGTTGATGCACCATCAAGTGTCCTTTGTACTTGATTGCTACATGGATGAGCCTAATTTTAAGGTGACAACTAAAGCAATACAAAATACCAAGAAACCAAAAGAGGGGCATGACTACTAACTAGTCAAATCCTAGGACATGAACCTAGTAAGGTTAGCTAACACCCTCCTTAAGATGGCCTTCGAGGTAGCGCACAAGAACATTGTCAATGATGTTCACACCACAAAGTGGAAGATATAGAACTTAAGGTAGAGGAAGAACTCAACACTATGAATCTCAAGCTCAAGTAGTTAGTTGAATGCATTGAAAAATTAGAGACATCCCTTTTGGATGGTATTGACATTTCCAAACTATCCAAAGTTGATAAGGTGTTCACATTAGTTGAAAAGATGCTCCCTCAAATGAAGTTGACATAGGAAGATGAAGAGGACCCTTGTAAAGCCATAAAGAAAGAGCTCAAAAAATGCTTAATGAGGTAGAGGACCTATTCATAAGGTTAGAGGAGTGTATATATTCTTTTGATATCATCTTTTTTAACTTTTCCACCCAAGCGCTAGTCATCAATGTGCACATCCAAAAGGATAAAGGGGAAAAGATGCATTAATGAAACAAGCATTCACTATTAACATAACTGAGAACACATAGATTATGGTGTAGGTAAACACATTAATCTCTTAGCTAAATACCTAGGAAAAAGACTTGGAGGAGCTCTTCCATGCCTTTCAAACAAAGGCAAGTGAACAAGGAGCCATCCCAGATGGTGTGGTCCAAAAATATAAGGAAACGATAGAAGCCTTTAGGAAAGAACTAGATAACATTGAAACGCTCATACTTGAGGCTAACATTATAGAGATTGATAGCACCATCAAACAAATCAAGCTCATGATCTAGGGATTTGAATACTTTAAGGAAGAACTATAGTAGAGTACACACAAATTTTGTGCAACTAAGGTATTGGAAGGATAGTTTGAGGGTGGACCAACATTTTTTTATAGGGTAATGTTGGGCCCCATTTCATGATAAATAGTGGGTTTATTCCAACTTTACAAACACCTAGGCATAAGGCAATCATGGAGGGTGGTTGCTATTTTTGTTTTAGCAGTGCATGCTAGCTGGCAGCTAATAACTCTAATCAACATTGAGAAGTGGTCACATGGGATAATGACTAGCCATTAAATACAAGTGACTCCTTGTAAATTATGTAGCATTGGGAAGCTAGTGCATAAGAAAATGACTTCACATTAAATACAAAGCCTAGTGGAGGCAACATGATGCGTATCTCCAGTGCTAGCTCAATAGTTGGCATGCTACATTCCCCATAATATTAAGATGTTCCAAAGCCTATAAAAGGAAGTTGAGTTTAGTCAAAAAATGGAGGTGATTTTGGAGTAGCAAAGCTCTAGCAAAACAATATTGGATAGTGCATTTAGCTATAGGATTTGATTTGAGATGTTTTTTGACACTCTCCCTTGTAATGCCCAAACTTGCTTGTGAGCTTAGGCCTTAGCAGTTTATGTAGAACCTTTACTCAATTTATACAAACTATGCATATATTATTTAACTTAATTAATGAAGAACGTTTTATGCAATTGGTTAATGGACTAAATGATTTAAGAATTTGAATGATTATTGATTACATATGTTATTATGTTAAATGTGTAGTTGATTTATCACAAGGTTCTAACTGGATTCATTCATGGTAGATCTGTAGTTGGACGTGATCCTATGCCTATGATAGGAAATGTGTCAAGTATGGTAAGGACCCTACATCCTAAATGAAACTTGCAATAAGTTTAAGACCATGCCTAAGCCCCTTGACCTGACACCTAGTTGGCCCTTAAGTTCTTGAATTTCATTGAACTCATGAAACCCAAGGCTTGTGCCCATAGATACACAACCATCATTGGACTGACCTAATCCCCTAAAGAGTAAAGTTGTGCTATGGAAAAACTAGTCCAACATATACCCTGGTCCATTCTCTACTACACTTATGATGAGAACATAAGGCTTGTGCCTTATTTATATTGATGTTAGCATAGTCAAGTGCTAAATGTTTATCACCATAAGAATAGATAGGGTTTGCACCCTTTTAGAACAAGTCTAAATCCAACCTAGATGAATAGGTAAACACGGGACTAGACTAGGATTGAGAAGACCTACTTTTATACAATAGCTTGTAGGGTAAAATCTTGTCATCTTTAGTCTAATATTGATCTATGGTTTGATTGATAATCAACTATGAATCCCCATAGACCATAAGTGTTGGATATCCCATTGTACTATAAGATGATGTCTTGTAATAAGAATTTAATATTTGTCCATATTATTGGTACATTGAAAATTGATATGAAATGCCTTAGGAATCAGATCCCCTTATAGTGTAATAAAAAAATTGTTGGCCTTAGATCCACAAGAAGTGAAGGAACCATCAAAATATAGCTTCCATTGTTCAGGTTCATGTTGTACTTCTTCTACTATCATAATACAATCATTTGAAAAATTAAATTTGAGTGATTAAGTGTTGACAATAGGGGCCTCTACAAGTTGATCAATAATAACCTTCCTCTTGATAGCTTTCTAATTCTAGTATTCAACTTAAAATTCACTTAAGAGCATGACCCATTTGGCCATGTGGCCTGTGAGAGTTGCTTTGGATAATAAAAATTGAAGGGGGTCCACATTAGTAATAACAATGGTTTTGTGGTTTAGCATATAGTGTCAAATTTTTTGGGAAGTTAACACCATAGCTAAACATGTCTTCTCAATATGCATATAATTACGCTCATAATCCACCAGCATGCAGCTTAAATAATAAACTACATGCTCCTTTCGTTGATCATCATGTTGGGCCAAGAGTGCCCCTAATGCATGTTTAGTTACTAAAATATAAAGAAGCAATGGTTTTATGGATGTTAGTAGTCTCAAAATTGGTGGGTTGGCCAAGTATGTGATGATATTTTTAATGGTTATCTAGGTGTCGGTGGTCTGAGATACTATAAGGATTTTCAATAGTAGGATAACACAATTTAGCCTTGGCTGGCATAGTGTTCAACTTTGGATCTGAAGGCATAATGGTCAAGTTGGGTTCAGTGTTGGAAGAGGGAAAAGGGCCCTAAAGGGTAACTCAAGAGCATATATTTATGATTTCACAATCTATAGGTGGCAAGGAGCCATTATAATTAGAATACAAAGGCAAAGGGCCTTAGAGGGTGACTTGCAGGCATATAGTTGCTTTTTTGTAATTTTTAGTTGATGAGGAGTCATTATAATTAAAATAAGAGGGTCCATAAATAGTAACCCACATAAACTGAGGTGTAATTGAATTTATTTTACTCCACATGGAGTTAATTGAAGGATAGGGTGTTGACCCTATAATAATGGGCCCAGTACTTCAAGAAGTAAGGGACATTTCAGTTGGAATAATATATGTCTAAGCTTACCTAGGGATATTATAGGGTTTTTACCTAAGGTAAGTTAGATGTTACCTATGATAATTATTTGTTACCTAGGTTAGTTAGTCAGTGTTTTTGTTCAGATATTTTTCTCTCAACAATATTATACACGTATTTTCCTAATTGTGTATTCACAAAAAATATATTATTTTCACATAACAAACTATTTGTGCTATATATATTCTACAAAACTATTAATAATATAATTTTAATTTTTAGATAATTAAGGAGTCTCGACTATTATTGTGGTGTGTTTGTGAATAAATATATTTCATTCATTCAAATTCATTTTGTAGGTTATTGATGTGGGCTCTTTCTCTTGGATTGATCTTATGTATCTCCTACTAATTTCTACATGGTACTAGAGCTTGGAGTTCTAGTTGAAGATCCTCATCCTACTTTTTGATCAAGTTCAATTTTAACATAGGCTAAAATATTATTTTATTATTGTGTTCCAATTTGTTTTTTCTATCACAATTTGGATTTTTCCTCAAGAATTTTCCTAAAAATTGTGTCATTTTTTGATTGTTTCAAGACATTAAAATATAGAAAATTTAAAAATAAATAATCATTGGTAAGTTAAATTTAGTAAGGAATATAAAAACATTTGAATTTTTTGATTTTGACATGGTCGTACAACCCATTTGGGTAAAAACTATGAGACTAGTTTTTTACAGTAGAACAGGTGCCCGTACAGTTTTTATATGATTTTTGACCTAATTTTTACTTTAAATTTTTTTTGAGACCAGTTATATAAATCTTAGAATCTCATATTTCACAAAATCTCAAGATTGTTTCATGATTTTAAGGCCATACAATACTTTGTCTAGTTAAATCCATACTTTTTAGTAGGTCTTGCCTCTACAGATAGATGTATAGTTTTCTTCAGTTTGGATGCCATACACAGTGATTTTTATAATTCTAAAACTTGGATGATAAACTAGATATCCCTAAGTTTAATTCCAATTGGAATTTTTTGAATTTATGCAGGTTGTATAATTCTTTGGAGAGTTTTTTGCAGGACCTAGTCAAAGGGGTTTGCAGATTTTGTGGAGAGCAAGTTTTTAAAATTTCTAATAAGGTTTTTTCCTAATTACCAGATCCGGTTGGAGAGGTAATTAATTTTTTTAAAAATCCAATAATTTCATCCTCCCTCTCACATGTGTGAGGTATTTTTTGACCCTTTTTTCTCATGTTTAAATCCATGTCTTTTGTTTATGTTTTCAAATTTGACTTTTTTAAGGTGGCAAGTAAAGGTTTTATAAGGCTTTGATTTTGTAAGGGGTCTTGGGTTCAAATCCCAATACTCAAATTCATTTTTTTGGGTCCACAAACCTAAATATTACCTTTTAAAGGATTTTAAGGGTAAAAATATTGTCAAGAGATGTTAATTATAATGAGAGGTGTTTATTTTTTGTGAATAAAGTTGTATAAGGAATGTCTTGGCCATTTCTGTCAACATCATCTTCTTATTTGAGAATGGAATCTTGATCACTTAAACCCCTAAATGCCACAAATTTCCATTTTTAGATTCCAAAAATGATACAACTAATTTAATCAAAGGGCCTATAGAGGATTTTTGATGAGAACATGCTTGTGACATTTACCTCTGAAAAGGATAAATATGTATATGGCTGCAAATAGGATGAGGCTCTTGGATTGATTTGCCTCAATGTTTCAGATAATCTTCAATTCCACATTGTAGATGCCAAAACACCATAAGAGGTATGGGATAAGTTTAGAACCCTATTTTGAAAAATAAATGAGTTCAAAATGTTGTAATTAGATGTAGAATTTAGTACTTTATCTCCATCAGATTTCCTTTCTATAGATGAATTCTTAGCAAAATTTAAATTTATTAGGTCACAATTGAAAGCTAGTAAGAAAGATAAAACTGATTAGGAGTGCATCTTCATGATTTTATCTAAATTGAAAGAGCCATATAGTGTATTTTCATCTACCTTCTATAGCATGATGGATACATTAGGTGACGAATTCAAATGGCCTTCATATGTAGTTTTTGTTGAAAGTCTAACTATAGAATAGTCAAAACTAATGGATCTTGATGCTCTTCCTAGCCCAAGCCATGCTTTAGTTGCTAAAAAATTTAAAATAAAGTATCCAACACATTTTAAGGGCCCTCCTGAATAGTCATCTCAATCTCCCTGGATCACTAAAAATAAGAAAACATATGGCCCATGTAATTTTTGTAGTGGTCCAAACCGTGATGAGAATAGATGCTTTAAGAAGATGGAAACTTTAGAGGTAGCATTGAAGCAACATCTGATCACTATTCCATCCTCTTCCACTCCTTCTATATGGAAAGGCAAGGCACTTTTAGCTTGGGTCACTTTTGCATCCAATGATGAATTGGATTTTGGTTCTAGAAATCCTCTTTGAAAGTTTACGCATAGCTCCTCCTACCTCTTTTAGCTGTCTTGTGTTTAAGTTTTAGTTCTTGGTAGTGTTCTTTAGTAGTGACTCTCATTTTTTTAGTGTCTTATATATATTTATAGAATTTTATTTTTATGCATCATTTAGTGTGGTTTTTTATGGGATTATTTTGTAATCACACTGAGTTATAAAGTGCCATGGGGGGTTTGCTACTTTAGACTTGTTTACCGCCATGTGTTTTTGCTCTAATTCTTTGGGCACTATTTCACTATTTCAATTGTTATATTACTCCATCACCACCAAGGCCATCTACTTGAGAGATTTTATATCTATATCTTTGGATTTATTTTGGTTGTTGACAATCTCCTTCAACATGTTTTTGAGCTTGTCCTCCTTCTAAAGTGTAGCTATTCTAGTGAAGCCCAGTGTCATCTTGTTCTTGTTTAGGTAGAGGGATTGGTCCACTCATATATATTATTTGACATCACTCTACCCATTTCATCATTATGGGGGTGTGTGTGCATATACTACTTCAAGTGTCCTGCTTGTTGTTAGTTCTTAATAGACCACATCTTCTATTTGAGACAATTCATTATGGTTGATTTTGGATTCTAATTTGGTAGTGTTTGTGTTTTTAGAATTCTTAACCCCTATTAGCTCTTTAGTATTAGCTTTGGACCTCACCAGATATTATATGCCTTTTGAGTTATTTGATCAATTTTTTTTGAATGTTTATACATGAGTACCTTATCAGGCTAGTAGCTGGGACTCATATTTTTTCTTCTTTATACTCCCTATGTTTTGCTTATGGGTGGGTGTTGGAATAATATATGTCTAAGCTTACCTAGGGATAACATAGGGTTTTTACCTAAGGTAAGTTATATGTTACCTAGGATAATTATTTTTACCTAGGTTAGTTAGTTAGTGTGTTTGTTAAGAGATTTTTCTCTCAATAATATTATGGATGTATTTTCCTAATTGTGTATTCACAATAAATAATTTGTTTTCACATAACAAACTATTTGTGCTATATATATGATACACATATATTAAATAATATAACATTAATTTTTAGATAATTAAGGAGTCTCAACTATTATTATGGTGTGTGTGTGTGTGTGAATAAATATATTTTATTCATTAGAATTGATTTTACAGGTTATTGATGTGGGGTATTTCTTCTTGATTGATCTTGTGTATCTCCTACTAATTTATACAAGATCATGAGTTTTAACAGTGATAGTGGTAATGTGGTTTGTATAAATATGCCCCATGGTATTATTGTAATCATAAGGCATGTTCTTGTAACCTAGGTTATTAACATGGGTATTATGATCCTGATTATGATCATATTGATTATGATTCTAACTTTGGGCTTATTACCACTGATTCTATCCTTGGTTTTGGTTGTTTCTTAATGGTTGTTGATTATGTTAAGGAAATGGATATTTGTAGATGTCCATATCCTAATTAGTATTTTATGAGGCAAGTTTGATCTTAACTTCACTTTTTAAAATTAAATCTTCAAAGAGATGTCACAATTGAACACATATATAAGCATCATCACTAAAAACATGATGTAAGTTAAAAAAATCCATCTACCTGATACCAATTGGGTTTGGGTTGATCCTTAGGAAATGGCCTTAGTATAGGCCACATAATTAGATTAGTTGTTATGAGCTTTTGGAAAAGTACGTCAATAGGCTCCCACAATTTTCTAAACAATTTGTAGTTTTTATTAAATACCCTTTTTGGAGGGACTCTTTGAAAAGTGGTTATTGGATTAGGTGGAGATAATTTCATGTTTAGGGTTGGTGGAGCCTTCACCATTTGTACATGTCTTGATTTAGTCACTCTATTCCCAACCATGTTCTTATTTTTATTAAATCCCTTAGGTTTATTTGTTGTAATAGTTTGAATAGGTGATTAGGTTTGATTTGACATTTGAACCTATGAATAAATATTGAGAAACTTTAGTGATAAACACATTCTCAATATTTTCACCCTTATCTATAATTTATTCAAATATGTTTATGCAAGCAAGTCATAAATTATGCACCACCTTAGGGTGTAGGTTATGTCTAAAGATATCAGCCAACTATTTCTCTAGTAAATTATATTGAAAGCATCTAACTAATACTTTCCACCATTTTAGATATGATGGAAATATTTCTCTATCCTATTTTTTGGCTTTACATAAGTCAACCACAATCAACTCATGTTCAATATTGTAATAAAAGTCATTAATAATTTTTTCAGATAGATCTTTCCAATCTACCACGAATCCCTTGGGTAACTTAAGGAGCTAGTATAAATCTTGTCTTACTAAACTTCATGGAAATAAATGTTGTTATATGCTACCTCTTGGCATAATAAAAAAAAGTGTCTGAATATGTTCACAAGGGTCACCTTTCTCTTTGTATATTTCAAAATTAGGTGCCTTAACATGAGGCAGAAAGGGGACTTGAAGAATACTCAAATCAAATGGATATGGAAATATCTCATCAAATTTGTATTTCTTGACTTGGTTTCCTATCTCCAATCTTGATACAATTTATTTCATTGAATTCTAATTTTACATGTTTGGTGTATTCATAGGTGGAATATAATTTTTTTGGGGTGGTATATGCCCCTATTACATTGATTGTTAGGGATATACACCCTATGATTTGAAAATTTGTTTTAATTCACTCCTTGAGTTGAGTAGATGAGACACAAATTCTTGGGTTGATAAACATTCCTTGAAATCTACTTCCTTGAATTGTAAGTGTTTTTTTGATTTTGTGGAGTATGTGGTTGATTCAGCAAAGTACACATTTGTTGAGAAGAACTTGCCAATTTGTTTTGAAGAATTTCCTCAATATGCACTGAGTGTTTCATTCCTTGATTCTATGAAAGAACAAAAGGTTCTTGATAATTGAAAAATGTATGCTCTATGTCTAAAAAAACATCTTACAGAACCTCATGAGGCTTGCTTTGTTTAATTGAGATACCTTGATCTATTATAGGTGTGTTCTCAACTAAAGTGTGATGCATTGGTTCTACCACATTATTTTGTTACTTGGAAGTGTCATTATGTTTTGAAGTGGATGATAAAGAGTTGTTTAAGTCTATAATAAGTTGGTCTTCATATCATTGACTTATCTTCTTGATCTTGGTGGAATGATCTTGATCATTAGGTGTTGATTCTATAAGCGCTTCCTTCCCTTTGATAGAATAAGTAATTTTTGATTTTTCAATATGAGTGAGGGATTTTTATTTGTATTGGTATTCTACCCTAACCAATTAATTTAATTATTTTATAGGAAAGTTTTATCACAATCTATCACATGATTCAATCAACCTTAGGATTACTTCAAATTTGTCATCTAGGTGTTGATGTTCAAAACAATCTTCCTCAGATCTTACAGTCACCAAAATGTATTCAAATAACATATGATTAACTTGTCCATCATAAAAATTATCTTCCTCATAGTTAGGGCCGTAAGAGACACCATTACGAGTATACCTTTGTGTCATGTCTAGGAGATTCTTATCTACATTTGCTAAGATTTGAAATGTGTATTGAAAAAGTTAAAAGGTGTGTTTTCATTTTCTCTAGACAAGTGATAAAGTAAAAAGAGACTATAATAAAGAGAAGTGGCATAGTACCACACAATTAGAAGAAATGGTTACAAAATTACAACTTTGGTGGGTTGAAATAATCAAATTAGAAGAGGGTATGATAACTATGAAACATAAAGTGCAAGATAGAAAAATAAACTTAGTTCAAAGATATGTCCATACCATAAAATCTAGGTACAACTTCGATGAGTTGTGACTAAAAAAAATAGAATTAATTTTTATAATTAGGAAGGTAACAATGTGATCTAAGAATCTCAAGATGTGAAAAAGAAAAAGAAATCCTACGTATAAAACTAAAACTAAACATGTAGCACAATGCTACCACATGGTAATAGGAAGTAGAATGGTCTTAGAACTTTGAGTATGAGAAAATGTAAGATAACATAATTTCAAAATGATAAAAATAGATGATAATGATTCTATATAATGGCCTTAAATCCAAATGGGAAATCATACCCAAGTTAACTTAAACCAAGTGCAAATGAAAAACCGATTAACACCTTGGCCTAGAACTTAGAAAGGTGAGGTTCTAAATTTGAATTAAAAATGAAGGAATTAAAGATTTTTTCAAAATGGTATAGAATAAAATAGACAAAATAATAATTTTTATTAGATAATGCAAACACAATGTTTCAAATGAGGATTTAAATAAGGAAAAAAGAGGTTTTGATTTGCTTAGTATAATGCCTCTTTGTTCAAATAAAATGGTGGATAAACAAGGTATTTCATTGATGTGTTTTGGTTGTAAAATAAGTTTTAGACTCAATAAGAACAAGTAAGTAAAGGATATAAATACAAATAAAACCAATTATAACTTCCAAAGTCCTAAAATTGAAGAGGTTGCATTGTACCATTGAATTCCATCTATATACATATTCTTGGGAGGATGTTAAGTGTTAATAAAAAAATAAAAGTGCATGTATAAGTAGGGTTTTTACACCTCTTCTTCTCCCAAAATATTGTATGGTTACATGTAACTTTGGGATAATCACCCTACATCAACAATATGTCCATGACAAGTGGGGTTGTTCTAAAACTAAATTTCTGTACGTCTAGATGATCCCAAGTGTGCCTAAAACTAGAGATGTTTCATGTCAATTGAATCCACATCAATAAACTTGTTGTGAAAAAGTCTTGTACTTTTTACAATCACTAAATATATCACTTTATTAGTGTAGTGTGATATCATAATTGGTCATATGTTCTGATCTGGAGTAACACTAATGGAGTTTGCTTAACCACTCAAGCAAATGTCCCAACAGGTCACCCTCAATTTATATACCTATTGACCAAATTTTAATTTTAGTCAAATTGGGTCAAACCCTAAAATTCTAAACTTTTTAATAAGGTTTACATGTTTCCTATAGGGTGTCATGCTTGTCTATTATCTTACTTGGCTTTGTCCTAGTCCTTGTCTAGGCTTATCCCCCTTGAAATGGCCTAGTCAACCAAAGTCAAAGTTGGTAAAACTTGGTCAAAGGTATAAATTTTGATTAATATATCCTAATATGATCTTTGAATTTTTTTAATTGTTTTAAAGTCATGAATTTATCATGTGCTAGGTTTCATATGCAAAAAGGGTCATTTGGCCACTTTTCTAGCCCATTAATTGACTTGTGCACACTTTTATGAAATAAAATTTGTCACCAATGAGAGTTTCAACGTGGAAGAGGTTAGAATCATGTTATGAGAAGTCAAATGTCAGCCAATATTCATTTATGTGTAGAAAATGGGAGTTTTCCCTTATTTTTAGGACCTTTTGGGCACTTGTACAGATTCCTTAAACTCATCTTCAGATAAAAACATGGGTGGAGTGAATCTTCACCTCCTTAAACTATTTTACATGATTTTTTTTCAAGGATAATGCAAAACATTCCATAAACAACTTGTTTTCCTTCATTTTCTCTTGGCAAACAAAGAACGGCTAACTTCAAACACTTGGCATGGGCCGTACAGGTGGAGTTGGGAAGAGTAATTCTAAGGGTGGATAGTAATAGTAGTGAAAATAATTTTCATAAAAATAATTTTAAATTTGGTTATTCCTCCTTTATGAACAATATCTAGCACTCTAGACAACTTTTTATGGATTTGCAACCATTAGGGGGTCACTATTTGAGCTTGTCTCAAATTTTCTTGTTTTGGCTTGATGGATTTGTGTGTTTTAGGTGTTTATACATGATTTTAAAGAAATTACCATGATTATTTTGGTTTTGGAGGGCTCAAGTACTTGGGAAAAGCCTCTTCTAAGCTGGTATATGCTTACAAAATGTCTAGTCTGCACTTGTAGTCATCTTAGTTACCTTAAAAGTGATTTATTCATGTTGGAAAATGAGTTTTGATGTTTTTTGGGGGATGATCCTAATGTATGTTAGGAATTTAAGAATTTACAATTGTTTTTGAGGTGATTGGAAGGCCTTTTCCTTGCATTTTCTTATTATTCATGATTTCCTTGTATATTATAGTCAAGAAGCTTGACTTAGAGGAAGCATGCTGATGTCACTAATAAAAGGTGGAGGGTTTGATAGGGTCCTTAATCTCTTGGGATTGCTAGAATGCAATGAAGTGTTTGGTGGAGGTACATATGTGCTACAAACTTACATATTTGGAATATGGTCTCAACCATGCCTATGTATAAAGAATATTCATCTATAGTTGGTGTCATATGATGCAAATATGCCTTATAGAGGTGTTTAAATAATTGATCAGCCCCATTTGAGGTTATTTTTTATATAAAGATCCAAACAGACCTTTTGATGATGCTATCTTGACAAGGAAAGTGTCAAACAATAAATGGAAAGTTAGACTGTATTCAGACCCTTTTGCTCTAAATAGACAAAACAAAGGCCCGTAAACATTTTGTGAAAGGTATATGATAGGGATAGATGAGGTTTCGATACCTCCTAATGACCTAAATGGATTGTATCTAGAATAGAGAATCACCTTTAAAATAATGGGGTCAAGGGGATTAATAGAGGTTGGAGCTTGAGCACCTTGAAAATGGCCAAAAAACCATTGAAAAGTTTCAATGATATCTATAAGAAACTTGCTAAAATGACCTTCTTCAAACATTAGGCATACCTTGACTAAACCTTATGCTAAAATGACTCCAAATAGCCCAAACATAGATTAAATGACCAAATATCACCTTTGAAAAGGCTAGAACATGGTTTTGACCCCTAATCACTTCCTCTAGTCCATACACAAGCCTGAGAAGTGAGACACAAGTGGACAATGAGCTAAAAAGGTGTGTTTGAGAGTGTTTCAACACTTTTTAGATAAACTTATAGTGAAATAAAATAATTTAAGATTTGGGAGATCCAAAAGTTTTTTATAATCACCTTGATAAAATCTTTAAAGGAGACAAATAGCTTATAGTCAATTGACTATGACTGAGATAGTGAACAAGACAGATAATGAACTTGGCATGAGAATTGAGGAGATGATGACTCTTTAAAGGTGGATGAAAGAATAATGAAGAGATAGGTGACCTCTATAGGTTCAATATAGTTCTAAAAATCACATGACCAAGTCCATTTGCAGCTAAATCAATCTACAAGCAGGGGTCTGCCAATGCATGAAACACATTCAAACATGGTATATGGGTAGTGAGTGAGATGTGGGGTGTCCTTTACATCAAAATAGATTGTATTGGTAAATTTTGATTAAAAAAAATGAAGAGTGACCTTAAGGAGATAATATAAGACCTAAAAACACCTCATATGAGGGTGGACAAGGCCAAATTAACCTATAGGTAGGGAGTTTAAGTTATCTGAGTCCATGACAAGTAAGAAGCCAGTCTAGCAAAAATGGAGTATGTGAGTGTTCTAGTGAGGATCACATTAGGATATGATTGAAATAGATTTTATATATGGAAAATCATTTAAATTGACACATTTTAAGGAAATAAAAGCAAAAATATTCTCTTCAAAAGGTAAGAAAAACAAGCTTATACCCTGCCTGCCCTCATAGGCTACCTTCTTCAATGTTTCCCTAAGGAATTTGAGGAGGTATGGGTCTTATGCTTGGAACTTAGGGATAAAAATTGGTAAATAGTACCCTATAAAGTTATTAAATATACTCCAAGGATTATATTGTCAAGACATATAGGGGAAGTGCCCCCTATTTTGTTTTAGATAGGGGGCAAATTTCCCCTTGCATAAACCCTATTTTCTTATTGAAGGAGGTCAAATGATGGATCAAAGGTCAAGAAAACTCAAATGGAGGTTTTCATAGTTGTATCACACCTAGATAAACATGATAAAAATTTACAAGAGGTTGGAAACTAAGAAGGCTACCCTACACAAGAAGGTCTACATAAATACCTAGTAGGCAAGGAATAGGCCTAATTCCAAATAGGAGGTCACTTTTAGTTTGGGACATAGGAAAACATCTAAATTAATTGATTCATCTTCATATATGTATAAATTATGTGTTAAATCTTTTAAATATCATGGTAATTTCAAATAGTGGTCTTTTGGCTCAAAGGAGTAGGTATGCTCATTGACAAGGTATAGACCTTGTCTCAAAATAGGGGCCATTTCCATTTCTATCTCTTGGTAAGATATTATATGGATTGGAGCATGTTTTTAGGACATATACAGAGGTTTTAAAACCTTTGGTTTTTCATAGAAAGTCTCCAAGAAGACATTTTTGGCTTAGGATGTGCTCAGACCTTGCATAATGCTTAAAAATGACTCGAATGGATACCTATAAATGCTTATAAATTCTCTAAAACTTTGCATGGTGGTTCAGGATATTCAAATAAATTGAATGGGGTCCTTAAGAAGCCATAAGTTACATTTTATTAGAATTTCAATGTGTAACCTTTATGAACACAAGTTAAGAGTCTAAACACCAAAAACCCTTGCAAACCCTCCATAGAGACCCAATCGGGTAGATGAGGAAATTTGAGCATCCATATGTAGGGGAAAGGCCATGAAACCACTTGGATGATGTAGAGGTCTTTCTATGGATTATCCACATGTGACTTAGGTTTACGGACCTATATGGAAAAAGGCAAAACATGGCTTATTTTGACCATTTTTTGTGTTGTG
Organism: Torreya grandis; assembly: GCA_037957365.1. NCBI lineage: Eukaryota > Viridiplantae > Streptophyta > Pinopsida > Cupressales > Taxaceae > Torreya > Torreya grandis. The sequence goes on along the minus strand of JARHVA010005616.1, from coordinate 648,898 downwards.
CAGGCATGGAAAAATTTCAAGAGACCAAACTAATTTTTATGGAGAGTTTAGGAATTTTTATAATTATTCATGGTCATTATATTAGGTATATCAAATCCTAGGTGTGCGTATTATCTTTCTCATTTTGGCTAGTCTAGTGAGCCAACTAGTGAACACTTAAGAGAAAATGGTGAATCTTCATTTTGAGAGCTTTTTAAGTCTTGTTTATTGTAGATAATTCCATGGAAACCTTAGAAACATGTCATTAATATTATTTTATGTATAAAATTTCAAAATTAAAGAGTTTTTAGGTGCTAAGTGTGAGAGGTGTAGGGGAAAAGCTATTTTTTGACTGCCAAGGATGATCATGCATGGCCAAAATGATAGGGATGATCAAGAACCTATGTAATGCATGTGAGGGATTATTAATAACCCCTATTACTCAAATTCATCATATTACTTGATTATTTGTAGTTATAGGGCAATTTTGGAAGGACAATCATGAGGGGCAATTTTTTGTGCAAGGAAAGGCATTTCTTGACCATTTTGTAGGTATTGTATGAGTGGAGATGACATTTGTAACTCTTTAAATTGCATGGCTCACCCCATACCTCTCTCTCATGCATTTTTAATTGATTTTATCAAGTTGACACATGTCTAAGTGACTCTTGGACTCCCCTTCTCTCTCTCTTCTCACATCTTCTATAAATTGAGCCTTATTGGCTATTGCATGGATCTCTCTGCCTAAGTATGGTGAATCCCTATAATTTTTTTGCCTTGAAAAAATAAATAAAAGTATTTAAACTCATTCAAATATTTCAATAAGTGTACACAATGGATGTTAGTCCTATGTAAGTGTAAGTTTTGTTTACCTTTAAATGTTACTCTCTTTAGTACCTTATGTGTTTGTAATCTCTCTTTGTAGGTCAGCAAGAAGTGTCAAAGTAGATTATAGGTGTAGTGACTAGGGTAATCAATAGAGTGTCTTAGAATTCATATTTACTATTTTCTCATAGCTTATGCTATCTCCAAGACCCCATGTTGAAGCATTGATGTGAGAGGGAAGATTGACATTGGATGAAGTGTATGTGCAACTTGTCCTTAGTTCCAAGTCAATGCTAAGGGTATGAGGAGAGAAAATCTTCTGGTGTATCACCTACAATATAATAGGTTTAATTTCATGTTATCCCTATCCCTTTTCATCACCCCAAGTGTTATTAGTAAGAATATGACCTTTAGTGATGCATCAAGGGGAGCTAGCCCCTAATATAAAGATCCACCTCCTAATAGGGATACCCATAGCCTTGAGGTGGTTCCATTATCTCACTTAAAAAAGGAAAAGATTTTCCCATATCCTCATTGGGTGAAAGTTCAAGTGTTAATAGTTTTGGCATGCCCTATGGGACAAGAGGTCCATTCCTTGAGAAGTTTTGGTTTTCTTCTCTAGATACCAGCTTTTAGAAGCAAGTTTGTTAAATACCAATGGTGACTCCACATATGAACAAGCCCTTTTTAAACCTTATCATGAGCCCTATGTTACCTATAATTATTCCTCTTCATGTGGTGCTTCACCTAGTCCACCTAGTTCTCCTCCATGTCATACCATTGCTAGTTTCAAAAAAGATCTTCTTGGCTACCAAGACTACATGTTAGACCTTGACACTAGATATGGTTGTGGCCATGTCATTCCTAGTGTTTTTATTAGGAGTGTAAGAAATTGTTTGGAATAATTAAAATGAGAGTGGATATATATAAAGGGGGATAATTGGCCAAATCCCACCTATGAGATGATTTATGTTTGTGGTCTAATCTTCAACCTAGAGGAGAGATTGAGAGCTCATGAACCAATTCTATCTTGGTAACCTCAAAATGCCCCAAAGTCTTTATACATTTCCCAAAGCTTTCCCTCTTGTAAATCCATCCAAGAAAATAATCAAAGGAAGGAGGATGTAATTCTTGAGCAGGTTGATACATTTAAAGAGCATGGTGAGAAAGGAGTTTTTGATTTTTAAGCCCATCTTAAAAAGGAGCTTAAATTGGCCAACCAAATTTTAAGACAATCTATCATGGTAGTTGAAGGTGAACTCTCAAATCCCACTTCTCCAAGTTGTCATTAAGATGCCAAACCCAAGGAAACTCTAAGCTTCTTAAACATATCATTCACCTCTTCATTATCACTTTAGACCCATAAAAACACATTTGAACCTACCTTCCCAAGATGGAAAGTGGTGTTGATAGATGGTGAAGAAAGGAACAAATAATGCTTAGGTGAAGTTTTTATGGGAAAGAAACCTAAAATAATTCAACTCCCTCCCACCCCTCCTTAAGAGGCCATTAAACCCATCTTCCTTCCCCCTCTAACTGATTAATTTTGCCTTTCCAATGATGATAATTGCTTTGCTTCTTGGGAATCCCCTTTGGCCAAACTTCCTATTTTTGAGGTGCCTAATGTTGAAATCACCAAGAGGGAGGATGAGACTAAAATATTAGATTGGATTGAAGATGAAGAGGGTTTGATTACAATAAGGAGATATTAGGTTGTGGAGATGAGAAATAAGATCCTCCTTGTGTTGAAGAAGAGGTCTTGAAAGAGGTTATCTTGGACCCCAAGGAGGAAGAGAAAAAAATCTCTTTTGTTCCTCCTTCTCATGAGGTAGACTAGCTAGAAGATGATCTAGTGAGGAAGACATGGTAGATATTTGAGAACATATATAGTGAAGATGAAGGCCTAAAAAATCCTACAAGTTCTTTGGATCTAACTACTAGCCATGAAAAGCAAGAGGTTGTCTCTCAAAAGGAAGACATGTGGCAAAAATATGTACAAATGTTCAAGGAGTATGAGGAATGTGAGAAGACTAAACTCCTAGAAAAATAAGCTAAAGATGTGGAAGAATAGGTACATGTTGATGAACATCATCATCAAGATGGTATAGATCATGATGGAGAAATCTATGGTGATCTTAGGCCTTTTGAAAGTGACTTGGAACTTGTTTCTACATCCACCTGTGAAACTACCTCCACAAACATCAAAGAAGAATGTGAGAAAGAAACACTTCATAATGATCATTATACAATGATCCTTGAAGAGTTTGAAGAGGTTGTAATAGTGGAAAAGGATGATGAGATCCTTCAAGGAGATATAAACGTGAAACAAGCTATCTCATGCATGGATATGCAAATTATTCATGAGGAGACAAGAGGACACTAGTATGAAGAATCATTTCAAGTCCAAGAGGACTTCATCTACTTTGGAGACCTGTTAGAGATGACTCCATTCAATGATATGTTAAATCAAGGAGAGAAAAGAAAGTAGGAGTCATCTAAAACCCAATCCAAGAGGAAAAATTCTTGGCATCCTCACTCATCTAGTGAGGAAGGATATCTAAGGTACTTCATTTTTGATCCAAGAAGAGAGGTATGATCAAGATGAATGTACATATTAGTTTGCTTTCAGTTGTGTCCTATTTTCCCTAAGTGTTTAGTAGAATAAGTGTGTCCTTGTTTTATATTTTATTGGGTCTTTTGTGTGATATTATTTCCCTTTGTGTGTTTTGAGGTAAGATTATCTATCTTGTTGGTCAATTCAAGGTTTGGTCCTACTATTTACAAGTGCATTTTGATTCCCTTGGCCCAATGGATAGGATAAGGCTACTAGTCCTTAACATAGGCAACATGTTACCCCTATGAGTTGCCAAATTATTGACCAATTTTGAATTTTAGTCAAATGGGGTCAACCCAAACTATTTTAAACTTTTTAAGAAGGTTTCCATGTGTCATATAGGGTATCATGTTGGTCTATTATCTTACTTGGCCTTGGCCTAGTCCTTGTCTAAGCTCATCCCCCTTGAAATGGCCTAATCAACCAAAGTCAAAGTTGGTAAAACTAGGTAAAACTTAGTAAAAGGTTAAAATTATGATTAATAGCTCCTAATATTGTCTTTAACATGTTTTAAGTGTTTTCAAGTCATGCAGTTATTATGTGCTAGGTTTTATATGCAAAAAGGGTCATTTGGCCACTTTTCTAGCCCATTAATTGACTTGTACAAACTTTTATGTAAGAAAATTTGTCACCAAGGTGATTTTAAACATGGAAGAGGTTAGGATAATGTTAGGAGTAGTTAGATGACAGCAAGAGTCAGTTATGTGAGGAAAATGGGAGTTTTTCCTTGTTTTTAGGCCATTTTATGCACTTGTACAGATTCATTGAACTCATCTTTAGCTAAAAACATGGGTGGAGTGACTCTTCACCTCCCCACACTATTTACATGATCCATTTACAATGAGGCTGCAAGAAAGTCCATCTAGAACTTCTTTTCCTTCATTTTCTCTTGGAAAGCAAAGAAAGGCCAACTTCAAGCACTTGGCATGGGCCATATAGGTGGAGTTGGGAATAGTACTTCTAAGGGTGGATAGTACTCTAAGTGCACCTCATTTTCATAAAAATAACTTTCAATTTGGTTTCTCTTTTATGAACAATGGCTAGCACTCCAAATAACTTTTTATGGATTTGCAACCATGAGGGGGTCACTGTTTGAGCTTGTCTTAGATTTTCTTGTTTTGTCTTGATGGATTTATGTGTTTTAGGTGTTTGTACATGATTTTCAAGACATTACCATGATTGTTTTGGTTTTTAATGGATTAAGTACTTGGGAAATCCTCTTCTAGGCTGGTATATATTTACAAAATGTCTAGTCTGTACTTGCAATCATCTCAGTTGCCTTGAAAGTGATTTATTCACATTGGAAAAGATGTTTTGATGTTGTTTTGGGGATGATTCTAATGTATGTTAGGAATTTAATAATTGATAATTATTTTTGTGGTGTTTGAAATGCCTTTTCCTTGCATTTTCTTGTTATTTCATGATTTCCTTATATATTACAGTCAAGAAACTTCACTTAGAGGAAGCATGCTAACATCAAAAATAAAAGGTGGAGGGTTTGATAGGGTATTTAATCTCTTGGGAATGATAGAATTCATTGAAGTGTTTTGTGGAGGCACATATGTGATACAAACTTGCATATTTGGAATATGGTCTTAGCCTTGCCTGTGTATAAAGAATAATCATCTACAATTGGTGCCATAGGATGCAAATTTGAATTCTAGATGTGTTTCAACAATTTATCAAACACCATTTGAGGTTACTTATTATAGAAAGGTCTAAATAGACCTCTTGATGATGCTAGCTTGACATATAAAATGTCAAATAATAAATGGAAAGTTATACTATATTTAGGCCCTTTTGCTCCAAATAGACAAAATAGAGGCCTCTAAACATTTTTTGAAAGGTATATGATAGGGGTAGATGAGGTTTTGATACATTATAATGAACTAAATGATTGTATCTATCATAAAGGAACACATTTAAAATAAGGGGGTCAAGGGGATTAGTAGAGGTTGGAGCCTGAGCACCGTGAAAATGGCCAAAAAAACCATTGAAAAGTTTCAATGACATCTACAAGAAACTTGCTAAAAGGGATCTTCTTTAAACATTAGGCATACATTTACTAATACCTATGATAAAATGACTCCAAATACCTAAAAAAACATTCAATTACGAAATATCACCTTCAAAAAGGCTAAAACATGGTTTTGACCCTAAGCACTTCCCCTAGTTCATACATAGGCTTGGGAAGTGAGACATAGGTGTGTTTAAGAGTGTTTCAACACTTTCAAGAGAAAATTAAGGTGAAAGAAAATAATAAAAGAGTTGGGATATCCAAATTTTTTTTTAATCACCTTTATTAAATATTTTAAGGAGACAAATAACTTACAGTTAGTTTACTGTGAGTGAGAGAGTGAATAAGATAGACAATGGCCTTAGCATGAGAATTGAGGAGATGATGACTCTTTCAAGGTGGATGTAAGAATAATGAAGGTATAAGTGACATATATAGGTTCAAGATATTTCTAAAAATCACATTACCAAGTCCATTTTTAGCCAAATCAATCTACAAGTAGGGGTTTTGTAATGCATGAAACACAATCAAATAGGGTATATGGGCTGTGAGTGAGATGTGAGGTCTCCTTTACATAAAAATAGATTGTATTGGTAAATTTGGATTAAAAAAATTAATATTGACCTTATTGAACTAATATAATACCTAAACACACCTCATACAAGTTTGGAAAAGGTGAAATTAACCTATAGGTAGGGAGTTTAAGTTGTCTCAGTCCATGACTAGCAAGAATCTAGTCTAGCAAAAATGGAGTATGTGAGTGTTCTAGTGAGGATAAAATTATGAGATGATTGAAATGGAGTTTATATATTGAAAAAATGAAAATGGACATATTTTAAGGACTTTAAAGGAAAAATAACCTTTTCAAAAGGAAAAAAAAAGCTTATACCCTGCCTGCCCTCACAGGCTACCTTCTTCAAAGTCTACCTATGGAATTTGAGGAGATAGAGGTCTTATGCTTGAAAATGAGGGATAAAAATTGGTTAAAATTATGATAAAAAGTTAATTAATCTCATAAAATTATTATATTGTCAAGACATATAGGGGAAGTGCCCCTATTTTATCTTAGACTGGGGGCAATTTTCCCCTTGCATAAACCCTATCTTCTTGTTAAATGAGGTCAAATGATGGACCAGAGGTCAAGAAAGATAAAATATAGGTTTTTATAATTTTATAAAACCCAAAAAAAAATTTTAAAATAATTTATAGGAGGTTGTAAGCTAAGTAGGGTACCCTACATAAGAAGTTCTACATACATACCTAGTAGGCAAGGAATAGGCCTAATTCCAAATAGGAGGTCACTTTTAGTTTCAGATTTAGGAAAAAATATAAATGACTTGGTTAATATTAATATAGGTATAAATTATGTTTTAAATTTTTTAAAGAGCATGGTAATTGGAAATAGTGGTCTTTTGGCTCAAAGGAGCAGGCAGGCTCATTGACAAGGTATAGACCTTGTCTCAAAATATGGGTCATTTCCATTTATAGATATTGGTAAGATATTAAATGGATTATATAATGTTTTTAGGACATTTAAATAGGTTTTAAGACATTTTTTTTCATATAAAGTCTCCAATAATCCATTTTTGGCTTAGGATGTGCTCATACCCTGTATAATGCTTAAAATGACTCGAATGGCTACCTAGAAATGCTTAGAACTTATCTAAAAATTTTAATGGTGGTTAAAGATATTAAAAGAGGTTGAAGCAGATACTTAGGAATCCATAAGTTTAATTTTATCATAATTTTGACATGTAAACTTCATGAACAAAGGTTAAGAGTCTAACCACCAAAAACCCTTGCAAACCCTCCATAGAGACCTGATTAGGAAGATGAGGAAATATGAGCATCAAAATGTAGGGGAAAGGACATAAAATAAATTGGATGATGTATATTAATATCCAAGGATTCTCCAAATGTGACTTAGGTGTACATACCTATATAGAATAAGGCAAAAAATGGCTTATTTTGACCATTTTTTGTGTTGTGCAAGCATGGAGAACGTTCAAGATACCAAAACACTTTTGGGGGAGTGTTTAGGATTTTTTTATAAGTCCAAATGGTAATTATATTATGTATCTCAACTCCTAAGTTTTCCTACCATGTCTCTCATTTTAGCTAGTCTAGTGAGCCAACTAGTGAACACTTAGGAGAAAATGGTGAATCTTCATTTGGAAAGTGTTTTAAGGATTTTTTATTGTAGATAATGATATGGAAACCTTGTAAACATGTCATTAATCTTTTTTTATATATCAGATTTCAAAATTTAGAAGTTTTTAGGTGCCAAGTGTGAGAGGTGTAGGGGGAAAAAGCTATTTTGGGACTACCAAGGATGATCATACATGGTTAAAATGATAAAGATGATAAAGAACTTGGGATTTACAAATGTGTTTTATAATCACCTTGATCAAATATTTTAAAAAGACAAATAACTTATAGTTATTTGACTGTGACTGAGATAGTGAACAAGAAAGACAATGGCCTTGGCATGAGAATTGAGGAGATGATGACTCTTTCAAGGTGGATGTAGGATTAATGAAGGGATAAGTGACATATAGAGGTTCAATATAGTTCTAAACATCACATTAGAAAGTCCATTTGTATCTAAATCAATCTACAAGTAGGTGTTTTATAATTAATGAAACACAATCAAATAGGGTATATGGGCAGTGAGTGAGACGTGAGGTCTCCTTTACATCAAAATAGATTGTATTGGTAAATTTAGATTAAAAAAATTAAGATTGACCTTGGTGAACTCATATAAAACCTAAAAACACCTCATAAAATGTTGGATAAGGCCAAATTAACCTACATTGGGATATCCAAAAGTGTTTTATAATCACCTTGATTAAATCTTTGAAGGAGACAAATAACTTATAGTTAGTTGACTGTGACTGAGAGAGTGAACAAGACAGATAATGGCCTTGGCATGAGAATTGAGGAGATGATGACTCTTTCAAGGTGGATGTAGGAATAATGAAGGGATAAGTGACATATATACATTCAAGATAGTTCTAAAAATCACATTACCAAGTCCATTTTTAGCCAAATCAATCTACAAGTAGGGGTTTACTAATGCATGAAACACAATCAAATAGGGTATATGGGCAGTAAGTGAGATGTGAGGTCTCCTTTACATAAAAATAGATTGTATTGGTAAATTTGGATTAAAAAAATTAATATTGACCTTATTGAACTCATATAATACCTAAACACACATCATAAAAGGTTGGATAAGGCCAAATTAACCTACAGGTAGGGAGTTTGTCTCGGTCCATGACAAGGAAGAATCCAATCTAGCAAAAATGGAGTATGTGAGTGTTATAGTGAGGATAACATTATGAGATGATTGAAATAGAGTTTATATATGGAAAAAACATGAAATTAGACATTTTTTAAGGAGATGAAAGGAAAAATAACCTTTTCAAAAGGCAAAAAAAAAAAAAAGCTTATACCCTGCCTGCTCTCACAGGCTACCTTCTTGAAAGTCTACCTAAGGAATTTGAGGAGATAGAGGTATTATGCTTGGAAATGAGGGACAAAAATTGGTAAAAATTACCATAAAATGTTAATTAATCTCATAAAATTATTATATTGTCAAGACATGCAGGGGAAGTTCCCCTATTTTATCTTAGATTGGGGGCATTTTTCCCCTTGCATAAACCCTATTTTCTTGTTAAATGAGGTCAAATGATGGAACAGAGGTAAATAAAGATAAAATAGATGTTTTTATACTTTTATAACACCCAAAAACATATTTAAAAATTTATAGGAGGTTGTAAACTAAGTAGGGTACCCTACACAAGAAGTTCTACATACATACCTAGTAGGTAAGGAATAGGCCTAATTCAGAATAGGAGGTAACTTTTAGTTTGGGACTTAGGAAAACATATAAATGACTTAGATAATATTAATATAGGTATATTCATGTTTTAAATTTTTTATAGAGCATGATAATTGGAAATAGTGGTCTTTTGGCTCAAAGGAGCAGGGAGGCTCATTGACAAGGTATAGGCCTTGTCTCAAAATAGGGGTTATTTCCATTTATAGATCTTGGTAAGATATTAAATGGATTATATAATGTTTTTAGGACATATATATAGGTTTTAAAACCTTTTTCTTCATATAAATTCTCCAATAATCCATTTTTGGCTTAAGATGTGCTTAGACCCTGTATAATGCTTAAAATGACTCCAATGCTTACCTAGAAATGCTTAGAACTTATCTAAAAATTTTAATGGTGGTTAAAGATAGTAAATGAGGTTGAAGGGGGTAATTAAGAATCCATAAGTTTCATTTTATCATAATTTTTACATGTAAACTTTATGAACAAAGGTTAAGAGTCCAACCACCAAAAACCCTTGCAAACCCTCCATTGAGACCTGATTATGAAGATGAGGAAATTTCAGTATCAATATGTATGGGAAAGGACATAAAACAACTTTGATGATGTATAGTAATATCCAGGGATTCTCCAAATTTGACTTAGGTGTACATAACTATATAGAATAAGGCAAAAAATGGCTTATTTTGACCATTTTTTGTGTTGTGCAAGCATGGAGAACTTTAAAGATACCAAAAAACTTTTGGGGGAGAGTTTAGTAATTTTATATGTAATCATGGTAATTATATTATGTATATCAACTCTTAAGTGTTCCTACCAAGTCTCTCATTTTAGCTAGTCTAGTGAGCCAACTAGTGAACACTTAGGAGAAAAAGGTGAATCTTCATTTAGAAAGTGATTTAAGGATTTTTTCTTGTAGATAATGATATGGAAACCTTGTAAACATGTCATTAATATTTTTTTATGGATCATATTCCAAAATTCAGGAGTTTTTAGGTGCAAAGTGTGAGAGGTGTAGGGGGAAAAAGCTATTTTGGGACTACCAAGGATGATCATGCATGGCCAAAATGATAAAGATGATAAAGAACTTGGGATATATGAAAGTGTTTTCTAATCGCCTTGATCAAATATTTTAAGGAGAACTATAACTTATAGTTAGTTTACTATGACTAAGATAGTGAACAAGACAGACAATGGCCTTGGCATGAGAATTGAGGAGATGATGACTCTTTCAAGGTGGATGTAGGAATAATGATGGGATAAATGACATATAGAGGTTCAAGATAATTCTAAAAATCACATTACCAAGTCCATTTTTAGCAAAATAAATATACAATTAGGGGTTTTATAATTCATGAAACACAATGAAACATGGTATATGGGTAGTGAGTGAGATGTGAGGTCTCCTTTACATCAAAATAGATTGTATTGGTAAATTTGGCTTAAAAAATTTAAGATTGACCTTAGTGAACTCATATAAAACCTAAAAACACCTCATAAAAGGTTGGATACGTCCAAATTAACCTACATTGGGATATCCAAAAGTGGTTTTTAATCACCTTGATTAAATTATTGAAGGAGACAAATAGCTTATAGTTAGTTGACTATGACTGAGAGAGTGAACAAGACAGACAATGGCCTTGGCATGAGAATTGAGGCGATGATGACTCTTTCAAGGTGGATGTGGGAATAATGAAGGGATAAGTGAAATATATATGTTCAAGATATTTCTAAAAATCACATTACCAAGTCCATTTGTATCCAAATCAATCTACAAGTAGGGGTTTGCTAATGCATGAAACACAATCAAATAGGGTATATGGGCAGTGAGTGAGATGTGAGGTCTCCTTTACATCAAAATAGATTGTATTGGTAAATTTGGCTTAAAAAAATTAATATTGACCTTATTGAATTCATATAATACCTAAACACACCTCATATAATGTTGGATAAGGCCAAATTAACCTACATGTAGGGAGTTTAAGTTGTCTCAGTCCGTGACAAACAAGAATCCAGTCTAGCAAAAATGGAGTATGTGAGTGTTCTAGTGAGGATACATTATGAGATGATTGAAATAGAGTTTATATATGGAAAACCATGAAAATGGAAATTTTTTAAGGAGATGAAAGGAAAAATAACCTTTTCAAAAGGAAAAAAAAATCTTATACCCTGCCTGCCCTCACAGGCTACCTTCTTCAAAGTCTACCTAAGGAATTTGTGGAGATAGAGGTCTTATGCTTTGAAATGAGGGATAAAAATTGGTAAAAATTAACATAAAAATTTAATTAATCTCATAAAATTATTATATTGTCAAGACATACAAGGGAAGTGCCTCTATTTTATCTTAGACTGGGGGCATTTTTCCCCTTGCATAAACCCTATTTTCTTGGTAAATGAAGTCAAATGATGGACCAGAGGTCAAGAAAGATAAAATATCAGTTTGCATACTTTTATAACACCCAAAAATAAATTTTAAAAATTTATAGGAGGTTGTAAACTAAGTAGGGTACCCTACACAAGAAGTTCTACATACATACCTAGTAGGTAAGGAATAGGCCTAATTCAGAATAGGAGGTCACTTTTAGTTTGGGCAGTAGGAAAACATATAAATGACTTGGTTAATATTAATATAGGTATAAATGATGTTTTAATGTTTTAAAAGATCATGGTAATTGGAAATAGTGGTCTTTTGGCTCAAAGGAGCAGGCAGGCTCATTGACAAGGTATAGACCTTGTCTCAAAATAGGGGTCATTTCCATTTATAGATCTTGGTAAGATATTAAATGGATTATATAATGTTTTTAGGAAATATAAATAGGTTTTATAACCTTTTTATTCATATAAATTCTCCAATAATCCATTTTTGGCTTAGGATGTGCTCAGATCCTGTATAATGCTTAAAATGATTCCAATGGTTACCTAGAAATGCTTAGAACTTATCTAAAATTTTTAATGGTGGTTAAAGATAGTCAAGGAGGTTGAAGGGGGTACTTAAGAATCCATAAGTTTCATTTTATCATAATTTTTACATGTAAAATTTATGAACAAAGGTTAAGAGTCTAACCACCCAAAACCCTTGCAAACCCTCCATAGAGACCTGATTAGGAAGATGAGGCAATTTGAGAATCCAGATGTAGGGGAAAGGAAATAAAAAAACTTGGATGATGTATATTAATATCCAGGTATTCTCCAAATGTGACTTAGGTGTACATACCTATATATAATAAGACAAAAAATTGGCTTATTTTGACCATTTTTTGTGTTGTGAAAGCATGGAGAAATTTCAAGATACCAAAACACTTTTGGGGGAGAGTTTATGAATTTTTATAATTATTCATGGTAATTAAATTATGTATCTCAACTTCTAAGTGTTCCTACCAAGTCTCTCATTTTAGCTAGTCTAGTGAGCCAACTAGTGAACACTTAGGAGAACATGGTGAATATTCATTTGGAAAGTGTTTTAAGGATTTTTTATTGTAGATAATGATATGGAAACCTTGAAAACATGTAATTAATCTTTTTTTATGGATAATATTTCAAAATTTAGGAGTTTTAAGCTGCCAAGTGTGAGAGGTGTAGGGGGAAAAAGCTATTTTGGGACTACCAAGGATGATCATGCATGGAAAAAATGATAAAGATTATCAAGAACCTATCCAATGAATGTTAGGTCTTATTAGTAATCCCTATTACTCAAATCCATCATTAGACCTGATCATTTATAGTTATAGGGTAGTTTTTGAAGGCCAATCATGAGGGGTAGTTTTATTTGCAAGGAAAGGAGTTTCTTGACCTTTTTATAGGTCTTCGATGAGTGGAGATGAAATTTTTAACTCTTGACATTGTATGGATTACCCCATCCATATTTCACATGCATTTTAATTGATTTTATCAAATTGACACATGTCCAACTGACTCTTGGACTCCCTTTCTCTCTCTCTTCTCACATCTTATATAAATTGAGCCTTTTTGGCTATTGTATGGATCTCTCTACCTAGGTATGGTGAAGCCCTAAAAATGTTTTTCCTAGAAATAATAAAGTATTTTACCTCATTTAAATATTTCACTAAGTGTACATAATGGATGTTAGTCCCTTGCAAGTGTAAGTATTGTTTACCATCAAATGTTACTCTCCTTAGTACCTTGTGTGTTTGTAATATCTCTTTATAGGTCAGCATGAAGTATTAAAATATATTATAAGTGTAGTGAGTAGGGTAATAAATAGAGTATCATATAATGCCTATTGTCTATTTTCTCCTAGCCTATGATATCTCCAAAACCCCATGTTGAAGCATTGATGTGAGAGGGAATATTGACATTGGATGAAGTGTATGTACAACTTGTCCTTAGTTCCAATTACATGTTAAGGGTATGATTAGAGCAAATATTTTAGTATATCACCTCCTATATAGTAGGTTTACTTTCATGTTATCCCTATCCTTTTTCAACTCTCCCAAGTGTTAGTAGTCTTAATATGATCTTTAGTGATGCATCAAGGGGAGCTAGCTCTTAATATAGAGATCCACATCCTAATAGGGATACCCACAACCTTGAGGTGGTTCTATTGTTTCACTTGAAAGAAGAGAAGCTTTTCCCATCTCCTCATTAGGTGAAATTTCAAGTGATAATAATACCCAACTATGGAGTGGGGTTGAAATGATGCTGGGAGATGAATTCTTGGGTCAATTCTTCCTTAAAGAACCTATGAGGAGGCTATGAACTCTTGTTCACAAGCCAAATTCATCATCATCATCAATTCATCATTGGAATGTCACTCTCTACACCTCAATTGCAAATGAGTGAAATGCACACATGCTGAAAGTAAATCACACTCACACTTTCAGGAAATGAAATGGTACGCTTTGTAGGAAAAAAAAAAGAGCACACTTGCATAAAAGTAAAGAACACACTTGCATGAAAGGAAAGAGCACACTTGCAGGAAAGGAAAGAGCACACTTGCAGGAAAGGAAAGAGCACACTTATAGGAAAGGGAAATCACTCTTTTGTGAGGGATTCAATTGTTAATAAGAATGAGAGTTATCAATCCATCATTTAATTTGTCAAACCCAGGGTGGCGTCCAAAGGCTGTCTGCAATAGGAAGAGAAGACATATTGAGAATGGTTCCTTCTACTTGCTGGAATAAAAGCACAAAGTAAATTTTTGAAAAAGAAAAGAAATAAAAAAAATGAAAATACATATAAATACAATGATTCATCTTCCTTGGAATGAGTGGCCGTGGCCATCTCATTCCTTGGATGGATTTCAACCAAAATAATGAATTGATGTCACAAAGCTCCGAATGTATTATTATCAAATTATCAAAGTTCCTAAGTTCTAAGTTATTTTACAATGGAGTGGAAGGTTGCATTTATAATTCATGCTTCCAACCAACTCTAAATTTATCAATAACAATCTTATATTCTTTCCACATAATATGGAGATCAACATAATCCTAAATATTCTAATTTATCTCCATCTCCCATAAAATATGGAGAGAGATAATTATTATCCAAATACAAAATAAGAGAATTATTTATTATACAATTCCATATTTGGATGAATACAATAAATGTGAAGAGTCTCAAAATTGAATACATATAAATAGACATAGTCCGTAGATTTGGTATTGGCACAGTCCGTAAAAATGAAACATGCATAGTGTAGAGTTCATAGATTTGCAACCTATGGAGTATGTAGTTTTCCATCTTGCATAGTCCATAGCAATCATCATGCATAGTCCGTAGTTTTCCAAACACTGCAAAGTCCATAGATCACACATGCTTGTAGATTCTATATAAATAGACCTATAGAGTCCATAGAAACAAAAATTGAGTCTATAAATTTAGAAGCTGAGTCTGTAGATTTGGACTTGCATTACCTTCGAGATGCTAATGATGATGCTGGCTTCTTTGCTACTTTGAACTATTCTTTCAGTCTACATGCATGCCTCCAAGAGTCCATAGATTTGGACTGAGTGAGTCCATATCTATGTTTGTAGCTCTTCTTGAGACTGCTATTCATTTGATGCTTCATGCTGCATATACATATAATAACAATCCTCTTCCACATGTTTAGTAAAATGATCATAAATCAATAAGACATAGATTTGTAAAGGAATGACTAAGGATTAGTTCTATAATCCATTCTAAATTAATAATAAGTTTAGAAATTACATTTAGATCCAATTATTATGTAAGGAAAATGATGTTACTATATTAATAAAATGAGCCATTTAATGGTCTCATCATTTCTCCCACACCTAAGATCATGCATATCCTCATGCATGCCATTTATTACATAAGAATTGGGACTGATACAGGAGTTAGATGTTTTAGGCTTTCTAATTTTGATTTTGAATTACGTAAAATATTCTTTGAATTTCTTAGGCAAAAGTTTTCAATAAAAGTGGTTAGTAAAACATGTTTTCCAAGGATAGGTTCTTGTATGGAAATTTTCCTGCTATCCTTTTTGACACAGGTTCTTGTGTGGAATTTTCATGCTGCTCTTTTTCCTTTCAATTTTTTTTATGTAAATATTTTAATTCTCATTTTTACAAGAGTAGGTTCTTGTGTTGAGAAATTCTTGTTGTGTTTGCATGACCACAAAACCATTTTGATGATTGAAATCTTTATAAAAGAAACTTGATGCCTATACACCTTTATCAAAATTGTTGTCTTGATTTTTCTAAGTCCATTTCTTTTTATTTATGAGAATATTCTCCTTTTTCTATCTCCCACACCTAATTCCATGCATGTTCTCATGCATCTCCCCCACACTTAATTGCATGCATGTCCCCATGCATGAAAGTGTTTGTGAAGTGAGTAGATTTGACGCATTTGGTTGTTTCCTTATTTCAAAATGGATCTTTATGTAATAACAAAACTTACAAATAAATTTTAAAATGAAATAAAATAAACTATATACCTTGCCATAACTTCACTTCACCATATCTTTCTTGATGCCATTCCCATGGAATATGCTGGAAAATATGTTTGAAAGATGCAGCCCAAGTAATAATGAAAATGAGAGCAAAAAAAGTTAGCAAACAAATAATTATTTTAGGTGGGAAAAGTAGCCATTTTCTAGTTTTCAACTTTTCCCATTTATTTTTTTGGCCCTTGTTTAGCCATTTGCTAGTTTTCTAAACAAGGCTTATTTTTTCCAGTACTTGGCCCGCAAGCAAGCTGGTTTTCAAACCAAGACCGCCAATAATGCCCAAGGGTTTTCATTGTTGGTTTATATATATATATATATATATATTATATATATATATATAATTTTAATTTGAAGAAATGATGATAGATGTATTGTTAGCAATAAGCTATATACATTCACATGCTGATTTTAAATGTATCAGTAAATTTTACATGTTTTGACATTCTCCATTGTGGTGATGACCAAGCTTTGATGGAAGATTTTTTTTTAAGATTTTGTTGTTCACTTAAAATAGAAGGTAACTAATGAAGTTATAGACAAATATTTGTCTGATCTTCTCAAATGACTCCATTTTTGCATTTGTAACCATGATCTCCAAACTTTGAGTCCATGTACACAAGGGTGCAACCTGTATGAAATTATCTTTTTGCTATTTGTCTTCTTTGATCTCTTCATTTGGAAATAGACCTGTGAGAGAGTTCATCCTTGTGATGAAATAAATTTCTACCTTCTTTCCTTTAAAAGTTCTTGTTGACTTATCTCCACAAGATTATCCTACACAAACTCAAAATCACAAAAACACCTTCTAGACCAGCATGGCATTAATAACATCAAATAATCATAAAATTTAAAAACATATGAAAGAATGTATTTGGCCCACTTAAGAATGATTGGCGGTTTAGACATTTAGATGGATGTTTATTATGGAAATAAGAACTTCCTCAGATGAGTTATATTATTATGAATGGTGAATATGGGTTGACTAATGGATGGAATGGAATGAATGTCATCAAATCTTTTTATTTACAGACTGAGTAGTAAATTGTAACTGTTATATGAACATGGATGATGTTAGATATTTAAAAATCTCTAGCCAAGACTAGCTATTAATTTTATAAAAATCTAACATTTCTAAATGATAATGCATTAAAGAAATGAGTATATAATGACCTATGATTTGGAACCACTAATGGAGAAATGATATTAAAATATTAAACTACAATAAAACAAAGTACAAGAAAATATAACCAAGTAAGATTGTACCTTAAGATAGCCTTACTATTGTTGCTATATTAGAATAATGTATTACTTAGCTTCAACAATCAGGGGCTGAATGAAAGTTAATGGTATAATGTTAACGTCAATAATTTAGCTTTATCCTTGTTATTGATATTAACATTTTCATTCAAATCAACTCATCCAATATTTGTTGTACATTCTTATTCATTGATCTTGTTTTCCTGAGTCTTTGTATAAAATGTTCAATTTTCTTCCTGTAACCAAAAATAATCTGTTTATCTTCATTTGAAATTTAAACTCTAACCGTAAAATTTTAGTGAAAAATTGACAACATAAAATTTCTAACATTTCCTTCTTATTATTGAAAAAAAATAAGGGTAGGAGCTGCAGCCAGGTAGACACAATTTTTGGTTGTGATACAGGATGAGGTTGATATAATAATGATATGCGCTCCCTATCATGGTATAGGGTGGGGTCAAGGGGCAATGCCCCTCGAAGCCAGGACCAATTTACCCTTTTTTTGCTCATTAAATCCTTTAACTTTAAAGGAAAAACTAAAAACTTTATGTTATATTCCATTGTCTTGTAAATCATTAATTCTACCTATCTAACACACTTAGAAAACAAAGATAAGTCATATGAACACATTCTAATGAATTGCATGATTGAAAATAATAGAATCTAAAATTTTACATTCTTATCCAAAACTAGTTTATGCAATTTTGATCTTCCCAGATACTGTCGTCATTTTTTTTGTTTATGATGCAAAATGTGTTATCTTCAAAAACTATGGTCTACCATAGTTGTGCCAATAGATGGTGGTTTATGCCCATATGCATCCAAATAGAATAGGTCTCCAACTTATGTAGACTTTGGATACGTCAGTCATACCTATTGGTAGAGAAATCTGTATCTTCCCCTTTTCATGTGGCTTCATGTAATGCTGGTTATTCCTTATAGAATGTTTGCTGTGTAAGTGGAGAAAAGAAATGGACATATAATGACCTGTAGAGCTATATCTATGAACCTATAGAGTCTGTAGACTGTAATCTGTGGGTGGAAATTGGATAACTAGTATTTGGTTGACAAATACATCTTTCTGTATGCCACCTTCTTACTCTTCCAGTGATAGGAAGCTCCCCAAATTCCTCCTCTAGGATCAATCTAACTATCACAATTCCTGCATAGATGAGCATTCTGACTTTTCAGCAATAAATATATTTTGATTGGCCTACATAATAGATTTCAACATTCCTGTGATATTTTTCTCATCTCTTTGTTGCTATACACTTCGATAGTGAAATGCTATCTATAGATATTTTTACTTCATAGCAGTTCTTGCATATCACTTCCTTGATTCAGCCATTTAATATTTTGTCTTATCTGATCTCTTCATGGCTTGGTGTTAATGGCTATATTTGATGTTCAACCTACATAATTTATCACAAAACATTGACAACATTCAACTACATTGGATTTCATGCTATCAACCCAGATCATATAATGTGTGAAATAAAATTGAATAAAATAATAAAAAACAAAACCACTCAAATATAAAACAATTATTCTAATTTGGAGTGTGCATGGCGTATCTCTTCCTTCAACAGTTGAACCTATGCTTGCAGCACTGAAGCATCTTCAGTCATTGACAACTAGTTCTACCCAGTTCCATTCTTCATGATTCATAATCGTTGGCTTTAGAGTTATCAATGTTTTTACTTCCATCAAGATTCCCCACATGAAAACATATCTAAAAATGGTTAATCTAATAAATTTATTATTCACACATAACATGATTCTTATGCCCAAGATTAAATTAATCACAACAATTTTAAATGCAACAGGTTTTAAATTTGCATTTGGATCATTGAGTCAATCTTTATTGCATATATCTAATTTTTATTTGAACCAATAGAAATAAATAGATATCAGACTTGTTCATTATATGGTTCACGCATTTGAACAACAACATCCTTTCTTTGATCAGAAATGGTCATTCAAAGCTGGATAGTTCACATCCAATTTTCTTCTAATAGTGCCAAAATCATGACCAATCTTTGTATCTATCTTTCCAACAATTATTAAAATGCAACTTTGTAACCATCAATAACATGTCTCATTACTTTTAGTAAATTTAATTGGGGAATTTCCTTGTGTTGGTAGGTTCCCAATTTCCAATAACAATTTCCATTTGTTGATTTCTAAATGTTTTCAACCCAAAAATGCAAATCACAGTTGTCGTATGAATTTCTACAGACATTGTTGTACATCAGAACATCTAGATGAGCTAATTTCTTGTTTTGAATGTCCACCAAATGAATCCAATATGGATAAAGATCTATTGGTATTTGTTGTTTCTTCCAAATGTCCATCTTCAGCATGTGAAATCTTCTTTTTGTTAAATCCACAAACTTCAATGCTGCAATATTTGATATTATTTGAAAAAGATACCTACCAAACTTCACTCTTACTCTTCCTTTTAACTTTGGGAGGTGTTGTTGATCTTTGAATTCTCCACCATGCATGGCTCAGACTGTAGCTTTGAATGCTTCTCAAATAGCAATTTGTCTTTTTATTATTTATTTATTTTTACAATGACTTAACAACAAGATTAATGTAATAAAATAGCATTGGATAATAATTATAAAATGTTAAAATGTATTAATTAATCATGCAAAATCAAAAATCCATAGATTGACTATATACATGCATGAGATTTCCTAAATTTGTGTGCAAAGATCTTTCTCCAATAATTGTGTGGGATAATCATGCATTGAATATCCCTAAAGATATGTTCAAACCAATCCCACCGTTTATGCATTCGATTTTAATTAGATGCATGCATTTAATCTTGTCATTTAAAAATAACTAAATTTATGCATGTTGACTTTATGACGATTTGATTTGCACCATTTTTCTAATTTTGGACCATTTTAATAGTTTTGAATATTTACATAAAATTTGTAAGGATATTATTACATCTCAAATAGATTGAACAATCCATTCCAATTTTTATGTGAAAAATTCAATCCTAAAAATATGCATAATATGATTGCGTTGACTAACTTCATGCATGCTACTTTATTTTTGCCTAAATTTATGCATGCCATCTAAGTGAATGTGATTTCTTGTCTAAATTGATGCACACAAATTTTCATTTTAAAATAGAAAAATTTGATTTTAAAAAATATGCATGCATTGTTTTAGTCAACATGATTTATGCATTTCTCTAAAATTGATTTATCTACAAGATTTTTATTTTAGTGTATTTACATGAAACTGAATTTGCAAACTATATGGCATGAACTCATAAAATTTGGGTGTGTGTTAATCAAATAATTATATCTACCAAATATGCATGTCATAATTTTTCCAAATTTATTATATGCATGCATATAATGTGTTAGATTTTATGCATGCATTTTTTAAAATTAGACAAAATCATGAATGCATGTTTATTTACAATTTTGTTGTGTTTCATGTATGCATGTAAATATGATCTATTGGATTCTTCTTAGAATATGATGAAATTGATTTTATTGAGGATTTTTTCTTTATTCTACTAAAAATAAAATACAAGCATTTCAAAGTCAACCAACCTCAAAACTTTCTTGATTCCTTGTTGGTGATTTCTAGAAGAAGTACAGCTGCATGCAATCCTTCATATAGTCAATCCCATATCTTTTAGAAGGTAGATCAATCTTGAACTAAGCATATTAATTATTCAATAGGCATGTTGGGTGTAAGGACATGGATTCCTCTTTTGACCAGCTACAAAAATTCAGCCAATCTTATTTTCTCCATTTTGTATGTTGTTGCAGATCATCATTTTCTTCTCTCAACCTACATCAACATTCAGATCCTTTATATGGTGTTAACATTTGTTATTTCCTACTCAACATTATTAGTATGATGTGGGGGTTTTGCATGAAATTAAAATTCTAATCTATGCTTTAGAATTTAAAATTCTAATTTACGTTTGCAAAAATTGAAATTCTAATCTACTTTGTAAAAACTGAAATTCTAATCTATGTTTGAAGGAAAAGAAATTATAATCTATGTTTACATAAAAGGAAATTACAAGAAAAGAAACTTTAATCTATTTTGCAAGAAAATAAATTACAAGAAAATAAATCCTAAAGAGAACCATTACTAAATATCTCCTATCACAGAATTTATGAACAGGCATTCACAGTTTGTACATGCATAATCAACAACTAGAAACTTAGACATCTAGCCTAAGGTACTGCAATACCCTGGCTCGACTCACTTGACTGGATAAATTATGTATAAACTGAGAAATTATTTATCTATTCTCACCTAGACAATCCTCTTAACAAATCTTGAATCTCCTATTAACACCGTGTCCCCAGCAATGACACCAAAATGATGAGTTGTCAATTCATCATTGGAATGTCACTCTCTACTCCTCAATTGCAAATGACTGAAAGGAACACATGCTGAAAGTAAATCACACTCACACTTGTAGGAAATGAAATGGCATGCTTTGGAAGAAATGGAAAGAGCACACTTACATGAAAGTAAAAAACACGCTTACATAAAAGGAAAGAGCACACTTGCATGAAAGGAAAGAGCACACTTGCAGGAAAGAAAAGAGCACACTTAAAGAAAAGGAAAATCACTCTTTTATGATGAAGTAAATTTTTAATAAGAATGAGAGTTATCAATCTATCATTTAATTTGTCAAACTTGGGGTGGCATCTAAAGGTTGTCTGCAATACGAAGAGAAGACATATTGAGAATGGTTCCTTCTACTTGCTAGAATAAAAGCAAAAAGTAAATTGATCAAAAAGAAAAGAAATAAAAACAATGAAAATACATATAAATAAAATGATCCATCTTCCTTGGAATGAGTGGCTGTGGCCATCTCATTCCTTGGATGGATTTCAACTAGAATAATGAATTATTGTCACAAATCTTAGAATGTATTATTATCAAAATATCAAAGTTCCTAAGTTCTAAGTTGTTTCACAATGGAGTGGAAGGTTGCATTTATAATTCATGCTTCCAACCAACTCTTTATTTAGAAGTAACAATCCTATATTCTCTCCACCTAATATGGAGATCAACATAATCCTAAATAATCTAATTTATCTCCATCTCCCATAAAATATGGAGAGAGATAATTATTATCCAAATACAGAATAAGAGAATTATTTATTATACAATTCCATATTTGGATGAATACTATAAATGTGAAGATTCTCAAAATAGAATACATATACATAGACATAGTCCATAGATTTGGTATTGGCACAGTTCGTAGAAATGAAATATGTATAGTGCAAAGTTCATAGATTTACAACCTATGGAGTCCGTAATTTTCCATCTTGCATAGTCCATAGAAATCATCATGCATAGTACATAGTTTTCCAAATGCTGCAAAGTCCATAGGTCACACAAGCCTGCAGAGTCTGTAGAAAAAAAAATGGAGTCCGTAGATTTAGACACTGAGTCCATAGATTTGGACTTGCATTGCCTTCGAGACGTTAATGATGATGGTGGCTTCTTTTCTAATTTGAAATATTATTTTAGTCTACATGCATGCCTCCAAGAGTCTATAGATTTGGACTGAGTGAGTCTATAACTATGTTATAACTCTTCTTGAGACTGATATTTAGTTGATGCTTCATGCTGCATAAACATATAATAACAATCTTCTTCCACATGTTTAGTAACAATAATGAATAATCAATAAGACATATATTTGTAAAGGAATGACCAAGGATTAGTTCTATATTCCATTCTAAATTAATCATAAGTTCAAAAATTACATTTAGATCCAATTCTTATGTAGGGAAAATGATGTTACTATATTAATAAAATGAGCCATTTAATGGTCTCATCACCCAACTATTAGTGGGGTTGAAATGATGTTGGGAGATGAATTCTTGGGTCAATTCTTCCTTAAAGAACCTGTGAGGAGGCTATGAACTCTTGATCACAGGCCAAATTGCATAAAAATGAAAGATAAAGTGAAAATACTTTAAGGTTGTGTTTATATCACCCAAACCATATGAATTTAGGAAGAGCCTTAATAATGTTCTTTTCACATATTTAGACAAGGAAAAAATATAAATAAAGAGCACTTTTGGTCATCTGAATTTCTTAAAGGGGATGAGGGGAAAGCATACACACATCCTTCATCTTGTGAAAAAATAAACAATTTTGAAATATCTAGCATAATATAAATAATTGTATACTTTAGTGCACCAAATTAAACTATTTGTGAAATCTTTGGCCCCTTGGCCTTAGTTTTAAACTTTTAAAAAAAACCTTCACAAAATAAACTAAGTATAAAACATCTAGATTCCTTTTAAACACCAAATCAAATCATTCAAGATGTAGTCATTCTCAAGTTTGTGCCTCTTTCCTACTTAGGTCCTATAATTTTTTGAGGTTTAATGTCTATCATGAAGAACTTTTATGAATGAAGAAAAACACTTATTCAAAACTATCTCTCAAGTTTACATAGCGAAATACTGTAAAACATAGAGCAAAATCATAGATCTACAAAACCACAACTATTAGTACAAAAATGCAACTTATGAGAAAACAAAGCATAAAATGTAAAATCGCTACTGTAGTTGAAAAATCACTAAATATAGAGCAATATCACTACTCTAAGAGTCACAATAT
Source organism: Torreya grandis (assembly GCA_037957365.1). Lineage (NCBI taxonomy): Eukaryota > Viridiplantae > Streptophyta > Pinopsida > Cupressales > Taxaceae > Torreya > Torreya grandis. The sequence goes on along the minus strand of JARHVA010005616.1, from coordinate 624,786 downwards.
TTCAACTTAACTTGAAATGGTTAGCCTAACTAGTAGTGGTCAGAATGTAATATCATTGATGGTTACGTGATATCATGATTCAAAAAATCATAGTATTATGATATAATGACTATAGAGTTATGATATTGTAATATCACAAATAGATCCTACAAGTAAAAAAGAACAATTAGTAGTACAATAATAGCTATATGCAAAAATATTAAATTAGAGGAAAAACTAAAATTGTGAGAGTTGTGATATTGATGTAATATTGTGACTCTAGAGAGCAAAACCATAACTGCATAGGGAAACTTTGCTAGTTTCATAAAAGTGTCTCTTAGCTTCCAATTTTCACTTGTTTTAGTTAGCAAGCTCAAATTTTTACATGAAAATCATTAGTAGGATGGTTTTAAAGGCCTTAGGAGTAACTTCATGGTGTACTAGTCCCACCGGGTGTGTCAAGATATAGAGATGGAATCTAAAGTGAGTTAGATTATGTATTAGTCAAAAAACTCAAATAAGCATAAATAACATAACTAACTAAGTCAAATCCCTCAATAGGGTTTTCCAAATGAAAATTAAGAACTATTAAAATAAGGAATATACCAACAAACCTTCCCAAGAGCATCCCACCTCCAAATGTGGATCTAAATGTTATTTTCCCCTTTTTTGGTACTCCAAGTCTTTGTCAATGATGAACGGTTTGCTCCTCCATCATCTCTCAATGCACCAATTAAACTAGGATCATGATATTGATCAAATGTATGCCAGTAGTGAAGCTATCCTATTATAATTAAGCATATTAACACTAAACAAAAAGAGATTGTTAAGATAATTCTGCATAATACTTTTACACCAAATGAAGCTTAAAAAGATGAGTGAGAATCCTTGTATTTATATATTTTTGGTAATGATCAGAATCAACCATGACTATTCATCTTGAGATGAAGATGTGTGGCCATGAATCAATTTAAATTTTGAGGCTCAAATCATAAGTGCCATCATTAATATTTGGAAGAAAGGGGCATTAATGAGGCATAGGAGGGCTTAAACTAGATATTTTTTCCATTTATGGCATATGTATGCCACCCCACAGGTGATGTCACCTAATGATGTAGATATTATAAATTAATATCCAATTAATATATATTCAATATCTTCCATGAATTTTCCATTTAAGCTCTTGATTTGGATTAATTTACCTAAATGAGGTTAATTAATTTTATGAAATTCTTTGGAGATTGGTTGTCCACTTACTAAATTTGGTTGAAATGTCAATTTACTAAGTCATAATTTGACTAGAGTATAATTATAAGAAGGTGTCATTTGCATATGAACCAATTCCCCATTTAGAGCATTGTAAATGTTAAATAACACATGCACATGTTGTTTGCTTCTGAATTACAAGAATTTAGTGCTTTAAAGCATCAAATTGCATTTTTATTATTTTGACTCAAAATAATTTGAGAAAATTTAATAATCACATAAAATGCATTGCCCCATTCAAGGATACATTAGCCTAAATCAGCACTTATATATGACAATCTTGAACCATTTAGTGTGTTTTACTAATTTTCACCTAGATTATACATTGTTGTAGAATTTGGAGTAATATTGACAATTTCAACACAATGGTGATAAGAATTTTATGTCTACAAGAAGAGATTAGGTTCACTTTCAAAACTAGTTTTAAGACACCCGTAAAACTAGTGCACAAAAACCCATAATAGCAGTTACAAGTACACTAAACATGGTATTCAACACATGAATTATTATTATTTTAACTCCATATGATGGATTTTCTAACCTTAAACATTATTTATTAACCTATGATATGAAATGTTAGGTTAATGAAGAGATCATTGAAGATGTGAAGAAATACAATCTCGTAAGAGCGTTAACATGCCAAGCTCTAGAGTTAATTTATACAAGGGATGCTAATTCCCTAGGTCTTCAACAAATTAAAGATTATTTAATTACATAATTCAAGTTGAATAAGTGTTCAAGTTAAACCATTTAGGATATTAAGGATATTCAATATTGAATCAGAGAAATGATATGGGAATACAATCATATAATTTTAGACATAATTAACAAGATAGACTTTATCATGGAATACCAAGATAAGGTTGCTTAGTTTTTATAAGGGATACAATCAAGAATTAGATTTTTCATTGCATAGTCATAGTTTTTGACTAAGTTTTATACTCGTGTAGCTACACTTTGGGTAGAAGAGATTGAATATTATGGAGATGTTCCATCAAGTAACTCTAAAATTGAGATTAAGATATATGATTTGATCGGGAAGATGAATGAGATTCATAATAATAAAAATACCAAGTTAGGTCTATGTTATATGGAGTGTGGTAATGAAGGACATCATAATAATTATTTTACTAAAATAAAAAATGAATTATATGATATATGCAAAGTATTTGGCCATGCATCCTCAAAGTGTCATTTATTATAGTAGTAACTTTAGAAACCATAGAACTTTTATTGTAATTTTTATATGTCAAATAATCATGATAATATAAGTGTTTGTGATTTATAGTAACTAAAAAAAGATATCACTAATAATACATTTATATTCACAATATAAAATATATTTACTATGAAGCAAGGAATCCTTGGCTGGGAAGTGGAAATGTTTAATATGACACAAGGTGGTCTTAGGTGAATGCCTTTGTCACCAACATATCGACCAAGGTCTGGTTATATGGATGCTAAAATATCTATATTTTCATTATGAGTCCTCATAAAACACTACAAGTCCTAAACATCAACAATCTAATTGGGCTCCATCATTTGCCTAAGGCAGTATGGCTGATATGATGTAAAACAATAATATTCAAGAGGATTTGAGGGGAAACAATAATAAGGTTAGGTTTTCCAACAAAATAGAGGAGGATACAAGGGAAGGTAACAAAGAGATAAAAATAATGACAAATGGAACTCTTGTCAACCAATTTAGTATTATATGTGTGGTGAAAATGACTACTTCACATGAAACTGCTTGATTAATCCTTAAATAAAAATGTAATACTTATATTTCAGAATTTTAGGACATCATAAAAAATATTTTCCTATTTTAGAGAAGCAAAAGGAATAAAATCCTGCACAAAATGTAAATATGATAAATTTTCAACCTAGGAAGAATGCATTCATGTAAGCAGTCACAAGGAAAAAATGCATAGATCAAGTATTTACACCATTATAGATGACACAAGATAAAAAAATTGGGATGGTTCAAGAGGATAAGTTTCTTGATCTTGCAAGAGAAAAATATTTGATGTATCAAGTAGCACAAGTCCTATAGAACATATAACAACATATTAAAATGGAAGATGATGCTACAACTATTGATGCAAAAATGTATGGATAAATCATGTGCATAATGTGACAAGGAGTAGAGACTACATTAATGGATCTATTGAAACTCTTGAGCACTCTAAAAAATGAAATATTTGACATAATATACTTGAATGTGCACAATGGGGGAAATAATACCAACAAGGTTGTATGGTATGTAAAATATAAAAGGCCTTGGGATGTTAACTCTATAATGGATATTAAACTCATAAGGTACAGGGTACCTAATTTTTTATTTGAATTTAGGAACACAATAAATATGATATTGAGATCTACATGGTAGGCTATTAGTTAGCCAATTATAAGCAATTGTTTAGATATTATCAGTCTCACAAATTATAGAAGAGTAGAATAAATTAGATGGCTTAAATATGTAGAATTTAAAATTGATTACTTAAGCTTGTGAGGAGATTTTGAGGTAATTGACATGAAAATAGATGAGACCCATTATCCTTCTTTGATTGATAATAAATGAGATTATGATGATCAAATGATTATTAATGGGATGCAAGCTAATTAGATGTGCACTTAGGAGATAAGATAATTATGATACCCTTGAATAAGTCTAAGCATAATTCATATGTTATCCCTAAAGAAATAGATTCACCTTATATATATGAGGATAACAGTTGGCTCAAGGTGAATGCAGAAAAAAATATAATGTTATTACTAAATACTAGTTATTTAATCCTCAACTAACACATTGAATAAAATTATAGCTAGTTAAATAGTCTGTGTAGAGACTAGTTACGTCAAAGTTACCAACACTTTAGCTTCAAATTAAAGAATGTAGGTGGCCCTTTGTGTGAGTGCCAACTAGGTTTAAGATAAATTTATTATATAATATAGGTGAAATAGTTATGGATTACACAAATCCTACTCCAGAAGGTACATTACCTTATAAAATAACATATTTGGTTATTGGTGACTCACATACACATATGTTAAACTGGTTTAGGGGATATCATGAAGTGTAACGTCATGAGCAGTGATATCCATTGAATGCAAACTACCAGAATAATTCACAAGTGAAGATCTTGATTAGTTCATTTTTTATTAGAACATCATGTACCTAATATAGATTTGAGAGTGAATTCACTCAATAATACATCTAAAGGAACTATTGTGACCTAGTGGGCAGTTCATAGGAAATATTAGCTATTTTTGGATGAGATGTGTGAATTGATGTGAACACAGTTTCAAATACTAGTCATTGTTAGGATAGATTATCCATTTTTTAAAGGACAATGTTTAGAGTTGCTTAGGTGTGTATACATATGGTTTACATAAGGTGTGGAATGTAAGCACTATGTGTATGTTTCCAAATACACTTTTCCACTGATTCATACTAATTTGTATATGCATTAGGAGTGTATGTAATAAATGAATCATTGGTCATAATTTCAACAATAATTTATTTAAACATTTGTTTTTGAAGATGAAAATATTGTAGCACATAATGCTTTACAAAAAATGAAAATGTTTCTGTCATGGGTGAGTAAAAGACCTAAGTATTGGGACACACTCCTCATCACATCATGAAGCATCTTATAATTTGGGTAGATGCAGGATAAGGGGGGACAAAAGTGGGGGTATAAAGTGACATTTTTTTCTTAAAATAACAATAGTTAAAATTGGAGAGAATGTTAGAGACACTTCAAAAATGAATGTGACAATGACATAAGAACATAAATTATGGATTTTTGAATTTAGTTTCTAAATATATGATTTTTTTGAATACTTAGATGGTAAAAGTGTGAAAAATAGACACATTTATGAAAATAGTTTGGTTATTTTTATGAAAATATAAGGAGATTGCATGTTTACAAACACACCTTTTTTGAGTAAACAAATGAATTTTTGTGTGAAACTTCATATATAGATAGGTGAAATGTCAAAGATTGTTGAAAATAGGTTTTATTAATTTTTTATTATATACATAATTTTTAAATAGTTTTAAAAGTTAAGATAGCTAAAAAATTGAAACTGTAAGTGTACAAGCATAGCTTTTTGACCTTAACTTCATGAAAATTAACTTTTTTGTAAAGCATAGTTTACAATGTGTAGATTGTTGAGGTATAAGTTTTATAACATTCAATTAATATTTAAAAATTATATGGGAATTTGTGATGATATGTATATATTCCATAATGAGGTATGTTATATAGAAATTAAGTAATAATTATAAGTAATATTCTAACATTAAAAAAATTATATAATATAAAACTATGCTTTCCCCTCTACAAACCCATATAATGTTTTTAAAAATAATAAAATCTATCTGATCATATGTGTCAAAAAAAATGAAAAACTCATATATTTCATAGAAAAATTGGTTGGTTCATGACAGGGTTTGGACTAGGTTCAGGACCCCATATTCCTAAAACAAAGGCAATTTTGTAAGGAAAGTGACAAACAAAATTTTGTAAAATTATAAAGGGTGTACACCCTTTACAAATCGAATTCTCACCCTATTTATTATTTTTTCCCATTTTTTTGGATTAAAAAGGGTGTGTGTGTTTTCAAAGCACAAACCTTTATGATTCATGAATTTCTCTTAGATTTTCCATGAAATTTCCTCATTTATTTTACTTTTTTCAAACTATAAGATGGTTTTTCTGCTGTAACTATGTGAATTTGGTAAATTCTCCATTCACTTTATTTAAGTCACTAAAAATTTTCAAGTTTAAATATAAAATGGCTTATTTTGGTAAAGATAAATAATGGGGTTGGGAATTCATCACAAAAGACTAATCAAAGAGCTAACAAATGAGAAAATTGAAGAGAAAAGAGAAAGAAAAAGACAAGTGACATCCATAAGGGCTTGTAGGTAAGGTAAAGGTGCTTCTTTAACACCAAGTAATATTTAAAATGAAAATAACATCCTCGATTCTATATAATTTAGTTTTGATATGTATTCAAATGAGATAAGAGAACTCAATCAATATTTTCTGAATGATGAAATTCAAAATTTAGAGCATGTAAGTAATGAATTTGTAATGAGTGATGAAACATATGAAAAAACACAATATAATGAAACATCCATTCATACTAAAGTTTTTGATTATGATGATAATCAACATTAAGTAATGACACCAAATCATGTGTCTCTTAATGAAGAGGAAATTAGTTTGCCTGTAGGGTCTAATGTAGATAGTCAACCCTCTACTATCTATACTATGGTTAAAGTGGTAACACCACACAATTTAATACAAAATATAGATCCTAAACCCATACATATAATGATAATAAGATAAATAACAAAGTATTTGGTTGAAATAGATGAGAAAATAACAAAACCTATGGAAGGTAAAATGTCAAAAATATCAGTTCAACATCATGCTTAATGTGTATGAGACTATGCATTTGAGAATGAAAGCCATACAAAATGATGTCAACTATTTGTTCAATTAATGAAATTTAAAAGAAAATTGTGCCATGTGATGTATAATTTATGGTTAAGAACATTCAACACAGAGGTAATAAATATTACAATAGGAAAGAATTTATTTAAGGCATTTAAAGCAATAGGCAATGAAACTCATAAAAAAGATAGTAATGTGGCAAGATGAGTAATAATGGAATATATAATGATTAATCCAACATATAAAGCTCAAATTATTAGTGAAATAGGTAAATCCTTGAACTTAAATAAAAAACTCTAATAAATGTTGTAAAAAAAAGAACAAGGCTTGATGACCCTTCACTCATGGATTGTTAGGCATTTAGTGGTAGACTCCCACAAAAAGATAAGTTATTAGTTAAAGTAATAAGATATTTGATTGATTTTTTTTGGCACAACAACACAAGGGTTTCATATAATGTAAAATATGTTTTTAAAAGAAGAAAAATCTCAAAAAATCATGAGTCACATGAAAAAGGTTTCTTAGACATGACCCAAACAAAATTTTATAAAAAAAATGATTGAAAAATTTAATGGCCAATTGATAATTAGGAAAATGTCATTTAAGATATGAAAGATATTCTATGTTAAAATTATCTAACAATGCACCAGATGTTGTAGGGTACATGTTGAATTTTCTATGAATTTTGATGTTTTTCATCACATACATTGTACTTTACATACTGACAATATTTTATAGGAAAGTAAGGTGTCTTCCCCATGTAAGACATTAACAAAATTAATTTGAAGTCTATTTTTTCAAATAATTGAGGGAATATTTTATTCATCAAACAATGTTTATATGGAATATGTAGTGATTATGGTAGTTTGTCAAATTTGATGAGCTGTATACATGAATAAATTTCACATGAATTTGAAAAGTAACTAGTTGATTATAAGAAGTAAAAATCTATAAAGTATGTGTTAAAAGATGGAAAAGAGTCATCAAGATGTTATTTTATGTTTGAATATAAGAATAATATTATCTACCAATATGCAAGACACACAAATAAATCAAAATAGTTAGATAATCAATTCGATGTATGCAAGGACAACTTCCAAGTTGACACCATTATTTTGGTTGTGGAATTTGATAATAAATACACACTACAACCAAAGAATAAGGTTCAATCCTCATATTATAATTTGATTCAATTTAGAATTTTCATTCATCTTACATTCAGACATACACTTGATAGCACAAATGATAATATAAATATTTTAAGAGAGTACCAATTTTATATGAGTGATGACATATCATATTCTCTAGAGTTTATCTAAGGTTATTTTGAGATATTTTATTTAAATATGAATGAAATATAAATAATTCTTGATACACACTACATTTGGTTAGACAATTATGCAGGGGAGTTTAAGAATTCTCAAATGTTTTACTGGTTAAGTATAATTCATAAGAATAATGGTGTTCCACATTTTTAGAGATTATTTGAGGCTAGGCATGAAAAAGTGGAACATGATGGTGCATGTTCATGTGTAACAAGATCCCTTAAAAAAGAGCAAGGAAATCATAATGATGGTGCTAATTTGGTCAATGCTATAAGTGTTGTGACTTGGTGTAACAAAAATATTTGTCATAGATCAGATGAACATTCTCATGTGTGAATATTCTTTTGGTTAATGGAGGAACAACATAGGGAAATGTATGAAGATTATAGTATAGCACTATATTGAGTGTTTCCCACTCCATTCGAAGATGAAATTCAAGTTCATGGACTATTTATACTAGTAATATAGAATGCTTTTATTTTGAATGTATGTAATTTAATTAGAATGAATGTGAGTCAAAAAAATGGGTGGATGAATGGTTTTTTAGACCCATATAACCTATAGAGAGTATCCATTCAATCCAAAAAATGATGGACCATGAAATTTTATCATCAATTGACTTTGTGTTAGGTTGTGGAGCTAAAAGCTTCAACCAATGCAAACATGGAGGAGGTTGCTGAGTTCCAGGTAGACCGGCATCGGTAGAGTATGGTGTAGAAACCAACCAACTGTGGCACGTGTGGACTGAAGGCAATCGACATCGGTAGGAGGTCGGCCGACGTCGGTCACCTCCAGGTAGACAGGGACCAACGTCAGTCACCTGTGTGGTTCCAGAACTGCCAGTTCACAGATAGTTTGTTAACGAACCAAGTGTTTGCATGTTAAGGGCTAATTATAGTCTCGAGCTACGTTTCTAATTATTGTAATTAGGTGTCTAATTATTATATGCATGGGATCTATATAATAGACTCATGGGATATATTGTAATAAATGATATAGGATTCAAGGAAGAGATTCTTCAGAGTGCAAAGCAAGGAAGGCAAGGAAGTTCCTTCCACAAGTGTAAGATCACAGAAGATCTACATGGTAAGTAAGGTTTGTTGAGTTGCAAGTTATTGCAGGTTCATGGGAGATCTACTTGAAGTACTTTGAGTGCTTGGTGTACTGGCATTGTTATTACTGACTAGTCGGAGAGGTGAACACCAATTCTGTGTGTGAGTTGGGTGTTGGGACCATTTTGGTAAGAGAGTGAACTCTTGATTGAGAATAGCTATACACTTGAGGTGTGGGAATCCTCTAAGAGGTGTGGAGAAGAAGTGGCATCTTCTTTATTGTATTTTCTTTCTGTATGAGTATTAATACAAGATAGTGTATTGCCTCTCATATTTTGTGCTATGTGTGAATTCTAGTTACTTATTCAATCTGGTATAATTCTATGTTTAGTTGCTTATACAAGGAAATCATATTGTGCTCTTATTGGAGGAGCAAGATCCTAACAAGTGGAATCAGAGCTATTTATTGTTTTGGATTTCCCAACAAGTGGTATCAGAGCTTTTGGTTGGGTTTACTAAATAGGTTGTATCAGATCTGGTTAGTGTTTGTTGATTACAAGTTACTCACAGGGGTTTCTATTTGAGTGGGAGTATAGCAATGGCAGATGAAAGTAGACTACGAATGGAGAAGTTTAATGGCAAGAACTACCAATTATGGAGGATGCAGATAGAAGATTGTCTATATTAGAAAGATTTGTACTTACCGTTGGGTGGGGTTGCATGCAAGCCCACATATATGAAGGATGAAGAATGGAACATTCTTGATTGGAAGGCTTTGGGATCTGTAAGATTGAGTCTTGCATCATCTTTGATTTCAAACTTATCACAGTGTAAGACAATGGTAGAGTTGACGGAATCTTTGGCAAATTTATATGAAAAACCCTCCACTTCGAATAAGGTATTTCTTATGAAGCAATTATTTAATTTAAAAATGTTGGATGGTGGATCTGTACATAGTCATCTTAGTGATTTCCATGGTTTGGTAAACCAGTTAAGTTTAGTCAATATTGATTTTGATGATGAAATTAAGGCTCTCTTAATCTTGTGCTCATTACCTGAAAGTTGGGAGAGTTTGGTAATGACAGTTAGCAATACTGCGTCTGCTTCAAAAATCTTAAAAGTGGATGATGTTGTGAGTGTGATCTTGAATGAAGAGATACGTAGGAAAAGCACAGGTGAATCATCAGGGATTGCTTTGAGTGTTGAAGGCAGAGGAAGGCAAAGAGAGAAGATCGAGCATGGGAGATCAAGGTCCAAGACTGGTAGGAGATCCAAATCTAGGTATGGCAGAATAACCTGTTGGAAATGTGGAAAGCAAGGGAACTTAAAGAGAGATTGCAGGTCGATTGTAGATCAGCAAGAAGGACATGAAGAAGAAGTAGATGTTGTAGAATATGTTACACATGATGCTCTGGTATGTTCTTTGGATAAAGTAGAATATTGGATTTTAGATTCTGGTGCCTCTTTTCATGCATCCCCAAATAGGAAATTTTTTCATGAGTATGTCCAGGGAGACTTTGGAGAAATTTATTTAGGGGATGGTAAGCCTTGTCAGATGGTTGGCAAAGGGAAAGTGAAGCTGAAATTGCAGATGGGCAACACATGGGTGTTGAAGGAGGTCATGCATGTCCCATTCCTAGAGCGGAATTTGATTTTAGTTAGATAGTTGGGTGATGAGGGTTGCACAGTAACTCTCACAGTGGACTCTTGGAAGGTTACCAAGGGTGCACTTGTTGTAGCTAGAGGTAAGAAAATAGGTACGCTTTATATATCTACTTGTATTACTGATTCTCTTTCTGGGTTATCTACTTCAGCTGTAGATTCAAAGATGTGGCTTAATAGGCTTGGTCACATGGATAAGAAGGAGATGCATGTTCTTGAGTCAAAGGGTATGCTTTCGGTTTTGAGAAGCATGGATTGAGATTTCTGTATGCAGAAGAAGAAAGTTACATTTCTTGAGAAATCTAATGTTAGTGACAAGAATAGGAAAGCCTTGGTTTTCAAGGAGAAGATGATGGACAGGTATCAGTCACAGGGGATGAGGAATTCTAAGCAGAGTAAGGGTGATTTAGACAAGGTTTTGTTCCAAAAGGAGCTCGTGGGAAAAAGTAATTTCTCACAAGCAAAACATAGAGACTGACGTCGGTTAGAAAATTGATGTCGATGTCCAAACAGGGACCGACGTCGGCTATGTGTAGACTGACTTCGGTGACTCAGGGTAGGTAAAAACTGGTGTCAGCTAGGGAAACTAACGTTGGCAGTTTGGCAGTCACATGGAACTAACTTCGGCTAGGTGCAGACTGAGATGTGACTGACATCAGTCACTGAGACAGATTTTGGGTGGACAACAAGCTGTCAAGGAGTCTCAAACGCCCATATGGAGGACTGAAGTGGTAAGTAAGTCTTAAATTTGTCATTTCCCTTCTTTACACTACTTTTTGCTCACTAATGGTCAAGAACCAAGAAGTTGTTAAAGAAGCAGAGCAGGTAGATCCAGGAAACAGTGGGAGCTTGGCATGGATGACGAATGTGATTCCTTGGAGAAGAACCAAACATGTATTTTTGGTGGAGTTGCCAGCTGGGTTAAGCACTGAGAGACGAATGGATGTTAAGGATGAAGAAGAGCGGAAATGGACATGTGAGACAGTAGGCCAGAGTATATGGTTTTGAGTAAGCTATAGGATAATGGAGGTTTGACCATTGTGTTTCTCTTTACCAGGTTGGATAATATTAGCTACATTATCCTATTACTGTATTGTGTGCTTGTTATAGAGTTACATATACAGGGGTGTTACTGAACTAAAGGTAAAGCTAGTTTAGAAATGTGTCATGAGGAATCTGGGAGCAGCAAGATTCTTTGGCATGAGTGTGTTCTAGGGACATGGAAGGTCACAGGTTGACTTTGTTTCAGGATGATTGTGTGAAATCGGTTAGCATGTTGATGGTTGGATAGTTCACAGAATAGGGTCCTGATTCACATAATGAGGTTAGGTGCATGGTATGTACTAAACTTGAGTTTTTCCCAAGTAGTGGGAGCTATCAAAAAGTTTGGTGCCAATCCGAGAAAGAAGCACTGGAGGGAAGTTCAGTGGATTCTCAGATATTTGAGAGGGACCAATAGCAAGTCGACATGCTATGCAGGGTCAAGTTTCTTTTCTACATGGTGTGTAGATGTGGATGTGGTAGGTGATTTGGATGACAGGAGGTTCACCACAGGTGTTGTGGTGGTTGGTCTTCAAGGTGGATCTTGAAGAGGGATACAAGCCAAGATACAGATTAGATGGGGTACAAGTATAGGTACAGTTACAACTGTTTATCTCTAAGTGGGAGATTGTTAGGTTATGGAGCTAAAAGCTTCAACTAATGCAAACATGGAGGACGTTGCTGAGTTCCAGATAGACTGACGTCAGCAGAGTATGGTGCATAAACTAACTAACCATAGCACGTGTGGACTGAAGGCAACTGACATCGGTAGGAGGTCGGCCGATGTCAGTCACCTCTAGGCAGACAGGGACTGACGTTGGTCGCCTGTGTGGTTCCAGAACTGCCGGTTCATGGATAGTTCGTTAACAAACCAAGTGTTTGCATGTTAAGGGCTAATTATAGTCTCGAGCTACATTTCTAATTATTGTAATTAGGTGTCTAATTATTATATGCATGGGATCTATATAATAGACTCATGGGCTGTATTGTAATAAAGGATCTAGGATTCAAGGAAGAGATTCTTCAGAGTGCAAAGTAAGGAAGGCAAGGAAGTTCCTTCCACAAGTGTAAGATCACAGAAGATCTACATGGTAAGTAAGGTCTGTTGAGTTGTAGGTTATTGTAGGTTCATGGGAGATCTACTTGAATTACTTTGAGTGCTTGGTGTATTGGCAGTGTTATTACTGACTAGTTGGAGAGGTGAACACCAATTTTGTGTGTGAGTTGGGTGTTGGGACCGTTTTGGTAAGAGAGTGAACTCTTGGTTGAGAATAGCTATACACTTGAGGTGTGGGAATCCTCTGAGAGGTGTGGAGAAGAAGTGGCATCTTCTTTATTGTATTTTCTTTCTATATGAGTATTAATACAAGATAGTGTATTGTCTCTCATATTCTGTGCTATGTGTGAATTCTAGTTACTTATTCAATCTGGTATAATTTTGTGTTTAGTTGCTTATACAAGGTAATCATATTGTGCTCTTATTGGAGGAGTAAGATCCTAACAAGTGGAATCAGAGCTGTTTGTTGTTCTGGATTTCCCAACACTTTGACCACATCTCAGATCTTGTGCAACTAAGTACACTTATTTTTTAATTAAATATACAACCTTAGATATTAGTGATATCTTTATTTTTTCCTATATGTGATTACAATTTGATTATAATTTAAATGTAGGGCATGTTTTTGTTGTCATTTCACTTGAGGATAATTATGATATAACATATTACTACTTTTGTCATTTTGTATAAGCCAACAAAAATTAACCACAAATGTTATAGATGGAGAAGAGCTACTTTATCCCACTATATCCATAGTGGTTACAAGAACTTGGCTTTTAGGTGCTATAAAAAAACAATTGTTATTTGAGGAAATTTAAACACACAAGGTGGTGCTTCATTATTCAAATGTGTTTATTGATACAAATATTCAAATGATCGAATATCATGGAAAGACTCACAATAGAATTTTGTGGAAAGTGCATGCATCTGACCACAAAGTGATTCTTGAAACACTTGAAAATATAGATAATATTGAAGGTATGTTAGATTAAATTTTTATATTTATCTTGTATTTAAAATTAATATAGTTAAATTATTTGATTTAACATATTTTAATTTTTAATTATTTTATTATTATATGTTTATTTTTATTTAAAATTTTTATTAACAATTTTAATGTAGGTTAGTGGCATCAGATGAGATTCCACCTTCAAGTGGTTGGTGATATGAGTAGAGAAAATAAAGAGAAGACAAAAAACAATTCATATTAATGTTATCTACCTCATGCAAATAGGTTTTCACCTTCTCTCTATTTGTCCTTTCAAGAAAATAAGAAAATACTCTTATTTAGGTCTTAATTATGGTCTAGAGTTAGAGAGAATCCTCTTAGGATTTATAAGAGGACTCATTCATGCACATTTAAGATTTGATAAATCATATCTAGACATCACATTCCTCCTTTAATGTGAAATAAAAGTTCACTTAGTTTTCACACAAAGGGATGGGGATATTATTTTAAGGGATGCGTTTGATCAACTACAACCTTCACTCCTAAGCTGTGACCAAAATTGGACAATGACTATTATAGCCTTAAAATTTTGATTCATACGTGTCTTCATATATTATTCATTTATTGGTCTAACTATTTAGAATATATGGCCCCCACTAACCAACTTTTGTCCCATTTTGATAGATTTGGCTACGAGAGAAACCTCATTGCCATGTCTTGCTCATCTTAACTTAGAGATAATTCTCCTGATTTTTTAGATGACTCATCCATGCATGTGTGGGAGATGATATATCATCTCTATCCATTATGGTTATCCTAGAATGTGCAATGGAAGTTCACTCAATTTTCATGCTTAAGGATGAGGAGATTCTCTTAAGGGATGCAACCAATCAACTACAACCTTCACTCCTAGGGAAAGATCAAGACTAGACAATGGACATTATAGCCTTAAAATTCCCATCCAAATGTGTCTGCATAGATAATTCATTGATTTGGATAATGAGTCAAAATATACAACCTCCTGACCAACTTTTGGCCCATTCTAAGAGATTTGGTTGTGAGATAAATCTCATTGCCATGTCTCACCTAGATCGAGTTAGAGAGAATCCTCTAATGATTTATTAGAGGACTTATACATTCATGTGTGGGAGTGGATGGATTTTTTATATCCATCACAATTATCTTGTAATGTGTGATGGAGTTTTTCTTAATTTGTAAACTTAGGGATGAGGAGATTCTCTTAAGGGATGCATTTGATCAACTACAACCTTCACTCTTTAGGCATGACTAAAAATAGACAATGGATGTTATAACCTTAAAATTCCCATATAGACATGTTTTCATAGATAGTTTATTGATTTCACTAACGAGTTAGAATATACATCTACTGCTAACCAACTTTCAACCCATTTAGTGATATTTGGATATAAAAGAAACCTCATTACCACATCTTACCCAACTCACATTAGAGATAATCATCCAAATATTTATTATATGACTTATTCATGCACGTGTGAGGGATGATGGCTTGTATCTATCCCTTAAAATTCTTTTGCAGTGTGTGATATAATTTCCCTCACTTTACACACTCAAGGATGAGGAGATTCTCTTAAGGGACACATCTGATCAACTTCAACCTTCACTCCCAAGGCATGACCAAGATTAGACAATGACCATTCTAGAATTAAAATTACCATATAGACATGTATGTGTAGATGTTTCATTGATTGGGATAATGAGTTGTAATATATGACCCCTAATGACCAATATTTGGCCCATTCTAAGAGATTTTGTTGTGAGAGGAACCTCATTACTACATCTTTCCCTTTTTGAGTTAGAGAGAATCATCTTAGATTTTATTATAGGACTCATAAATTTATATGTGGGAGATGATGACTTGTCTCTATCCCTCATGGTTCTCCTTCAATGCATGATTTTTTTTTCTCAATTTGTATACTTAGAGATGAAGAGATTCTCTTCAGGGATGCATCCAATCAGCTATAACCTTTGCTCTTGGGACCTGAAGAAGACCAAAAAATAGTTGTTTTAGCCTTAAAATCACATCTAGATGTGTCTATGTAAATGGTTCATCGATTAGGCTAATGAGTCACAATATAAGACCCCCACTAACCAACTTTGGGCCTATTGATGCATAAAATTGCACTTGATTCTAATCAACAACAATGGGAAGTTTCAAGCTGTGGGATATTGCAGCTTGAAACAACCTCCAGATTTTAGAGAAGCTATTCTCTTCTTTTATATCAAGTGTGGGGAAAAAGGATAGAAAATTAAATAGAAACACAAATGCAGGAAATAAAACCTAACTATGGTGATGTGCTTGAGTGTAATTTTGATCCTAATCTTGAGCACAATGAGACTATATGTAGGATTCATTTACATTTAAGAGAAAACAAGTGCATGATCAATGTAAAAGATTGAAATAATAGAAAAAAAGGCTCAAAATAGAGACTTCTTTTGCTAAGATATAGAAAATGTCAACAAAGGCATATGGTTCAATCTTCTTATAAGAATCTTCCAATCACATAAGAGGTGCAAAAACATGTATAGTTATGTGGAACTTCTGACTCAAGAAAATGAGACAAAAGCAAATGACATTCCTAATCACAACTCTAGAAAATCTACAGTATAGACTAATTTTGCAAATGATACAGATAATATCAACAAAGGCATAGAGTTCAATCTTCTTAATTCTTTCAGCCACATAAAAGGCACATAAACATGCACAATTACATCAACTTTACAACTCAAGAAAATGAGACAAAAGCAAATGATATTACTTAGTCACAAACTCCAGAAAGTCTAAACTTTTTTACAATCCTTTCTATATCTTGTCCCCTTTTTTCTATATCTCCCCTTCCTCTTTTATAGCCTCGGATTTAAAGATAAAATAGTGTGGAATTTGGCATATTCAATGCCTTGGATGCATTCTAGTCTTATCAGAATGGGCCATGCTAGGGAGAGGTGGATACCCTAACTGCAGCATGCCAATTCATGTCTAGTACCTCCTTCTACACCTAAATTTCCTCATTCTATCACTTGCTTAGCCATGCAACTATCCATTCTCCTCCACTTATAGGGGACAAATAGATGACCCCTTTTAATGTTTGCAGGCCCTAAAAAATCTACTCGATGAATTGCTCCACCTACCAGAAATAACTTCCACTGAGTTCACCCCTAGCTTGCTTGCTAAAATAGATACACAGAACACTCTGTCCTATTGAAATAGAAGAGGACACTTAGTTAATTCCCTAAAAATCTTCTTATTACTTAGAAGGCACTAGAGAATGACACTTGGCACTTTTTGCCTAATTTATCAAAGACACGTGGCTCTTTCCACTTTCCCTTTATCTATGCTATAGAATTATTTGGGGCACATATTAGGCTCTTACAAATAGTGAAACTTGGCAGCTTTTGCAGACCTTTAGAATAACACCTGAGACCTACCAAAATCTTTATTTGGCAATGAAGCTTGGAGATGATCTCTCAGAAGTTGACACGTGGTGGCCTCCACTGTTCTTGGGAAGATACGTGCCATCTTTTGCTTCTCTTACTAGGGGTATGTAGCATCTTCCACTTCTCTCAAGAATGGAGTAGAAAGGGGCTCAAAAAGTTACATGTGGTGGCCTCCACTACTCTTTAGCACTTAAACAAAATGAAATGATGCCTTTCTACCTTTCGAAAAGGTAATTGACCCCTTTGGTTTTTGGGACACTCCCTTAAACTTCTCAATGAACCAAAATGGTTTAATGGTTCAACAGTTCAACACTGTGAACCATTTACATGTTAATTGAGGTATTAAACCAAAAACATTAAACCAAGGCATTAAACCTAGCCATTGAATTGACTATCTCTCAGATGCTGACATATGGTGACTTTTGCTTTTCTTTGAAAAGTAGTCCAGGGCTTTCTGCGACTACCACCTGGCACTTTTTGCTTCTTCCTGCTACTTAGCTTGTTGAAAACCTTTGCCAAAAAATGGAATGAAATGCGAATGCCGATAGGAGACACGGATGCTGACACATGATGCATTCTACTAAGTTGATATTGGACATGTGACACATTTTGAGGCCCTCTTGAAAGTTATGGAAAGTTTCTCAGATGATGCTAGTTGGCCAGTTCTATGTTTTAGAAAGTGACACTTGGTAGCCTCTGCTTGAATTCAACACTTAGGCAAAATGAAACAAAGGAATCTAAAAGGGGGAAAGAGAACCCATGCTTAGACTATGCAATTTGGCAACTTTTACTGCACTCTAATAATTGAAAGGAACAAACCCATGCTCTGCTCCAAAACTCTGCGACCATGACCAAGGTATGCGGGAACCAAAACTGCAGTGTGTGACTAAAAATTTGAATGCAACATAGAGTAAAAATTTACTCTACAGTTACTGGCAACCCCCAGGACTTTTGAGCCTACTTAAAAAGAAAATTCCACCTTTTACTAGATCAAAATTGTAAAATTTATAGCTTCAAAAGAGCCATCGACATGTGTTTAAAACACTTATTTAAAAGAAAAGCAAGAAAATAATGAAAAAGCAATGTGAGAAAGGGAAATAATTTAACTATAATACATTAGAGACCCAAGTTAATTGAAATGATTCAAATAGATTCCATTTATAAGAATCTATACAGGTTCTCCTTCCATTGATTCCAGCTCGAATGAATTCTTTCACTTGCATGCACAAATTTTATACGAGCCAGTCCATAATGCTTCAAATTTGGTATGCTGACTCAGATTGGTAGCTCTTGCATCCCATTTCAAAACAATTGAGCCTACTTCAAAATTAAGAATTGAATTCCTTTTATCAAAATAGTTCTTAACCATTCCTTGATGCTTAATCAATGAATCATGGGCTATATCCCTCTTTTCCTGAACTTCCAAAAGTTTTGCGAGTCTGACCTACATGGGACCATTTTCTTTAATTTCAATTTTTTTGATTAGCTGGAGAGTAGGGATTTCCAAGCTTAGGGGAATCACAACAGACTTTCCATATACAAATTCATATGGGGACATTTTGATCACCTGCTTAGGCATGATTCTATCAGCCCATAATGCTAGATTAAGCACTTTATGCCACTCTTTGTGATGATCAGCCCCTACTCTTTTGATGAGTCTTATCAGGTTCTTGTTGGTTGATTCTACCAGACCATTACCTTGAGGGTAATAAGTAGATGAATTTTTCAAATATATTCCATGTTTCAAGGCAAAGTTAGATACTTTAGACCCCAAGAATGCTTTAGCATTATCTAAAATTATGGTGTGAGGAGCCCCAAAATGAGTAGTGATACTCCCTAGAAAATCTAGGATGACATTCTCTATTGCTTCCTTAAGTGGAACTGCCTTGGTCCATCTGGTGAAATAGTCTATGGCAGTTAATATCCATTTTTGACAAATACTGGACACTAGATTTATCATTCCAATGAAGTCAAGACTTCATTAAGCAAAAGGTTCATCCATAATTATAGGACTAAGGGGCATGGCTGCATTCCTCCTCATCCCCATATAATATTGGTAGGATTGACATTGTTAACCAAATGATAAAAATCTACAAATAAAGTAGGCAAGAAATATCCTGCCTCACTTACTTTTATGGCTATGGTCTTTGCAAAAAAATGCCCCCCTGATATTCCATGATACATTTCATGTAGTATTCTCTTAGCTTCAGCCTGTTCTACACATACCAATTTTCCATCATAATTTCTTCTGAAAAGGACTTGTTTAATTAAAACAAAATGAACTCCCTATATCCTATAATATCTTCTCTTATTTTGAGGGAGTTCTCTTAGATAAATCCCCATTTTCATAAAATTAATCCTGCTTGTGACCTAAGATTCCTGATCAACCTCTTGTATTTTTAGCACCATCTCCATCTCTCCTTCTGAATCTACTTCCTCAGGTAACATATTTTCAATCTCTTGGGTTATATATTGGCATAGACCCCTGCCTCTAACTAGCTTGGTGGGTCTAACCTCTACATCATATTCAAGGATCTTAGTGATCCAATTAGCTCTTTTCTTAGTAATTTCTCTCTCCATGATGTACTCCCTAACACTTCAGTGAGCTACAAGTATCAAAATTTTGTTCCCTAATATCATATGCCTAAATTTCTTGAGGGCTTTTACCATGGCATAGGCTTGTCTTTCCACAAAATTGTACCTAGTCTCATAATCCCTGAGATTTCTTGAGAAAAAGGCTATTGGGTGTTCCCCCTCCTGCCTATCATTCTTTTGAGTCAAGACAACAGCAATACTTGACTCTCCTCCATAGAAATACATTACGAAGGGCTTGAAAAAATATGGATTTTTAAGCACTGGGGCTACTGAGATAGCCTTCTTGACCTATTCAAAGGCTTGCCTTCCTTTTATAGTCCATTTGAAGATCAAGTCTTTCTTTAGAAAGAGTGTCACTGGTCTTACCAAGCCTACATAATTAGATATGAATCTACTGACAAAATTGATCTTCCCTAAAAAGGATTGAACTACCTTTTTATTTACTAGAAGAGAAAGGTTCATTATAGCTACGATTCTCTCGAGATCTACAGAAACTCATTATTTAGATACTATATGTCCCAACAATTTGCCCTGAGGTACAACAAAGATGCATTTCTTGGGATTTAATGATATCCCAAAATCCTGACATTTCTTGAAGACAGATTCTAAATGATCAAAATGATCATCAACATTTTTTAAAAATACAGTGAGGTCATCCAAATAGACTAGGATAATCTTATTTATAAGTTCTCCAAAGGCTATATCCATAGCTCTTTGAAAGGTGGCTCTTGCATTTGATAGACTAAAAGGCATCTTAGCATATACAAATGTTCCCCATTTGGTAGTAAAAGTAGTTTTGTACTGATCTTCATTAGCCAACCAAATTTGATTGTATCCAAAGAACCCATCTAGTAAAGAAAACCTCTCTGATCTAGCCATAGTTTGTAGAATTAGTTCCATGGAGGGTAAGGGATAGTGGTCTTTCATAGATGCTCTATTTAGATCTCTAAAATCTACACACAGTCTTACATCTCCATTCTTTTTCCTAACTGGTATTAGATTTGATACCCAGATTGAGTGCTTGACTGGAAATATTATTTTGGAATCTAAAAGTTTATACAACTCATCTACCATTAGAGGCTCAATCCTTGGATTTATTGGCCTATATTTTTGTCTGATGGGCTTAGACCCTTCAGTTAGTTCTATTATGTGCTGAATAATGTCTCTATTGTATCCATGAAGGTCTTCATAGCTCCAAGCTATGAGTCTGTCATATCTCTAACACAATTTGATTAGTCTTTCCTTCTCTTCTTGAGTTGTAGAATTCCCAACTTTTAGCCTTTTCCTATCACTCACCTCTATTTTAGAATAGTCTACTTTATCTATCTGGAACCTTTTCTTTTTCAAGCTTACATCCTCTGGGTCAAACAAGTTTTCTAAGGTGATCAAGCCCTTGGGGAGCTTATTAGTCCTCAATTGTATAATCTGATCACCATATGCCTCTTTAATTTTGGTTTACAACTGATCAACAAACTCATCTGATTGTTGTAAGAATGAAACTACCTGAGCATCATTTTTGAATACTTGCCAATTCTCATCATTGTCTAGAATAGTTGGCCTCATTATAACATCTACTAACTCATTGTTAATTAATAAGCCAGTCACTAGATTAAACTATGAGCCAATTTGGGCCATCCTATCAGCTTCAGAGTTTTGACTTCTAGGGACTATCTCAATATTGAAAGCTTCAAAATCTTTTATCAAATCCCAAATCTTATGTCTGTAGAATCTCATTCTCACATTTTTAGCTACTGCCTTTTCCCTAATTTACTTTACTACTAATTCTAAATCTCCTTTCACTTTTAGATTCTTTATTCCCTTTTTCTTGGCTAATAGGAGCCTATGTACTAGAGATTCATACTCAACATTTTTATTAGTGCAAGCAAATTGGAATCGGATGGCCCTTAAAATTTTATCACCATTTGGAGTAGTAAGACAAATTCCTACTCCAACACCATGTCTACTTCTAGCCCCATCAAAATTCAAGGTCCAGATCTCTGAATCTTGAGTAGTTGGTGTCTCTTCCCTTATAACATTTGGGGTTGCTTGGTCCTCATAAAAAATGGCATATGTGCCCAGACTAGTAGAGTCATAGTTCCCATATGGGTTGCTATGCATCATAGCCAACAACTAGCTATTTTCTTCTTCTTGATCATGCTTAGTCTAGTCACCTAGCTCTTCAACAAAAATCCTTTTTTCCTTATTTAACATAGCATGATCTGCCTCTAATCTTGTTGTTGGTTCGTTGGTGATGTGGTATTTTGATAGTGGTTCAGATAGAATTTTCATCTTCAAACCATATCTAGTTCTTAGGAAGAGGTGAGACCAGTCAAGAGACATATATCCTCCCATTTTTGCTATAAATTCTTTGGATAAACATAAACCAAAAATAGGAGGTATATCTATGACAACTACATCTTGGTTGAAAATTATGTTGGGACATGTGTATAACTGCAATGGGAGTTGTTTAATTCTCCCTATGGTTTGTACTATTTTTCCATCTTGCTACATAACTCTTTTTGCAAGGGGTTCATATTTTATTTTCAAAGCATCAGCTATTTGCTTGGGCATCACTATAGTACTAACTCATGAATCTATCAATGTATTATGCAAGAGTTTCATTCCAACTATTAGAGTTAAATAAAAGGGCTCTAGTTTAGATTTACTTACTTGTGCTACATAGTTCACAAAGGTTGTTGTCTTCGGAGGAACCGTATCTTTGAGATTTTCTTTTTCAATAGGTCCTTCCTTGGTGACAGTACTTTTGGGCACTGTTTGGCCTTGCAAAGCTTCTTGTAGCATTGTCTTCTATTCAGGAATAGCCAATATATCCCATATCGATACTTGTGCTGGAGTCTTCTTCAATTGATATACTATATTTACTGGTCCACAAGACTAAGTTTTTTGGACATAAGGATATCTCATTTTTTCTTGAGTTTGGGCAGGAATCCCTTGATCTTGCACCAGCTGAGGCACTTCTTGTCTGACAACAATGTTTCTTTGCCCTTAAGATGGAGGATTATTCTTGACTTGAACACTTACAATATTAGGCTGCTCCACCATTCTCCTCTTTGATCTGGTGTAGTAATCAGAGTGCACCACTGGTCTTTGGGAGGTAGATGCTTCATTCAAGAAAATTGATTCTTCATTTTCAACCCATGAGAACAAGGCATGTTTTGAGGCTATTTCCTCCTCTTGTTGTAAGGACATTCCTTGCATCTAGGCCACTAGGACTAAAATTTGCATACCGAAAGACTGGTAGGCTTGATTGTCACTGGTACTGGCAAACTAACCATCCATTCTTCTTTGCTCTACCACCATTTATTGTAGATTACCCCTAGGACAATCTCTAGGTGTATGAGCATTGTTGCAAGAGAAACACCAAGCATTAGTAACATCCACATAATTATTATATCCTAGAACCATCTTCCTATTTGAGTTGGGAGGAATGGTCTATGAGGGAGTGGGAACTGTAACTAATTGATTCACTGGTTGATGGTTAGTTTATTTTGGAGGACCCTGATATTGGTTTGGTTGGGACAAAAATCTATTTCCTTGATAGCCTTGATAAGGAGGCTTAGGGAAAGTATTCTATTATCTCTTTATATTAATCAACTCATTGGAAAATTTCCTTAGGATATTCTTGATATCATCCATCTTAGATAGCTGAGTAGGGACAGGTTCTTTCACAGATGATTGAGGGTAAGTGTACATAGAGACTAGTGGGCTTACAATTTTAGGAAATTCTTGAGGTAAGGGTAAGGAAATTTCTAGGAACATGGGCATGGGAGGCCTTAGAGGTAACTTTTTAGCATCTATTAAATGATTCTTAGCTCTAACCGCACATTCATAAGCCTTTGGAAAAATGTGTCCTCCCAGTGACTAAATCATAACAGCTATATCTGAATTCAAAGCCTTGAGATAAAACACTATAGCCATACCAGGTGGTGGCCTAGTTGTAGTAGGCATTCTGTCCCAAGTTTTTTGAAATCTGGTATTGAATTCAGTCATGTCTTTCTATGGTCCCCTTTGAATGGTGATTAACTGCTGTAGCAAGGAAGACTTATCACCCTTATCTACAAATCTTTCAAAAAACAAATCTCTGAGCTGGTCCCATGTAGATATGGTATTAGGGGTCAAAGATCGATACCATTATAAAGCTTTCCCTTTAAAATAAGTCACTAATAATCTTATATCTACATTTTGCTGTGTGATAACATGTATGGCATAGACATCTGATACATCTTGAAGATGTTTTGCAGGTGTTTTAGAGTCTTGCCCACTAAATTTAGGTAGAGCTTTTAGGGCATTTACTAGGATATGATCCCAAATGGCTGGTGGTGTTGGGAGGATCAAGGGGCTACCAGTGTTCCATATTACATAATTTTTTGGGGGTATAGGGGCTCCCATATTTGGTATTGGTACAAACTGGTTAGCTCTTCTTCTTGGACTTGTTACCAAAGGTGTCAAAAGAATACCTAGATTTGTAACAGACTGTGATCTGGTGACTGGTCCACAACTCTGACTCCTCATAGCTCTCTGGTTCATATGATCATGAAAGAAACTTTAATACTATCCCACTGGGTGTGGCAAAAACTATTGATGCTTAAAATTGCGCTTGATTCTAATCAACAATAATGGAAAGTTTCAAGCTGTGGGATATTGTGGCTTGAAACAACCTCCAAATTTTAGAGAAGCTGGTGTCTTCTTTTATATCAAGTGTGGGGAAAAAGGATAGAAAATTAAATAGAAACACAAATGTAGGAAATTAAACCTAACTATGGTGATGCACCTGAGTGTAATTTTAATCCTAATCTTGAGCACAGTGAGACTATATGTAGGATTCATTTACATTTAAGAGTAAACAAGTGCATGATCAATGTAAAAGATTGAAATAATAGAAATAGAGTCTCACAATAGAGACTTATTTTTTTGAGATACAAAAAATGTCAACAAAGGCATAGGGTTCAATCTTCTTAGAAGAATATTCCAATCACATAAGAGGCACAGAAACACATACAGTTATGTGGAACTTTCAACTCAAGAAAATGAGACAAAAGCAAATGACATTCTTAATCACAACTATATAAAATCTACAGTATAGACTACTTTTGCAAATGACACAGATAATATCAACAAAGGCATAGAGTTTAATCTTCTTAATTCTTTTAGCCACATAAAAGGCACATAAACATGCACAGTTACATCAACTTTACAACTCAAGAAAATGAGACAAAAGCAAATAATATTACTTTGTCATAAACTCCAAAAAGTCTAAACTTTTTTACAATCATTTTTATATTTTGTCCCCTTTTTTCTATATCTCCCCTTCCTCTTTTATAGCCTCAAATTTAGAGATAAAATAGTGTGGAATTTGGCATATTCAATGTCTTAGATGCATTTTGGTCTTATCAGAATGGGCCATGCTGGGGCAGGGTGGCTACCCTAACTGTGACATGTTGATTCATGTCTAATACCTCCTTCCATGCTTAAATTTACTCATTCCATCACCTACTTAGCCTTGCAACTATCCATTTTCCTCCACTTACATGGGACATATAGATGACCCCTTTTAATGTTTGCAGGCCCTAAAAAATCTACTCGATGAATTGCAACACCTACCAGAAATAACTTCCGCTGAGTTCACCCCTAGCTCGCTTGCTAAAATAGATATACAGAACACTCTATCCTATTGAAATGGAAGAGGAGACTTAGTCAATTCCCTAAAAATCTTCTTATTACTTAGAAGGCACCGGAGAATGACACTTGGTGCTTTCTGCCTAATTTATCGAAGACATAGAGCTCTTTTCACTTTCCCTTTAGCTATGCTATAGAATTATTTGAGGCACATATTAGGCTCCTACAAATGGTGACACTTGGTAGCTTCCACAGACCTTTGAAATAACACCTAGGACCCACCACAATCTTTATGCAACAATGAAGCTTGAAGATGATCTCTCAAAAGTTGACATGTGGTGACCTCCACTATTCTTGGGAAGATACGTGGCATCTTCCACTTCTCCTACTAAGGGTATGTGGTGTCTTCCACTTCTCTTGGGAATGGAGTAGAAAGGGCCTCATAAAGTGACACTTGGCAGCCTCCACTACTCTTTGGCACTTAAACAAAATGAAATGATGCCTTTCTACCTTCTAAAAAGGTACTTGACCCCTTTGGTTTTTGGGACACTCCCTTGAACTGCTCGATGAACCAAAATGGTTCAATGGTTCAATAGTTCAATGCTGTACACCATTTACATGTTAACTAAGGTATTGAACTAAAAATGTTGAACCAAGGCATTGAACCCAGGCATTAAATCAACTGTCTCTTAGATGCTGACACATGGTGACTTTTGCTTTCCTCTGAAAAGTAGTCCAAGGCCTTCTGTGACTACCACCTGGTGTTTTTTGCTTCTTCCTGCTACTTAGCTTGTTGAAAACCTTTGCCAAAAAATAGAATGAAATGTGAGTGCCGATATGAGACACGGATGCTGACACATGATGCATTCTACTGAGTTACTATTGGACACGTGACACATTTTGAGGCCCTCTTGAAAGTTATGGAAAGTGTCTCAGACGATGCCAGTTGGCCGATTTCGTGTGTCAGAAAGTGACACTTGGAAGCCTCCACTCAAATTCAACACTTAGGCAAAATGAAATGAAGGAATCAAAAAGGGGGAAAGAGAACCCATGCTTGGACTATGCCACTTGGTAGCTTCTTCTACACTCTAATAATTAAAAGGAACAAACCTGTGCTCTACTCCAAAACTCTACCGCCACGCCCAAGGTATGCGGGAACCAAAAATGTAGTGTGTGACTAAAAATTTGAAGGCAACATAGAGTAAAAATTTACTCTACGGGGCCCATTATAAAAGATTTAACTATGATATAAACCTCATTACCACTTATTTCCCCTATCAAATTAGAGATAATCTTCCTAAAATTTATTATAAAAATAATTCATGCATTTGTGGGATCTGTCAATTCATATCTATCCTTCATAGTTCTCTTACAATACGTGACCAAATTTCACTCACTTTAAACACTCATCGATGAGGATATTCTCTAAAGGGATACATCTGATCAACTAGCACCTTCATACCTATGGCATAACCAAGAATATAAAATGGTCATTATAGTCTTGAAATGCCCATATAAACATGTATGCATATATCATTCATTGATTGGGATAATGATTCATAATATACAACCCCTAATAACCAACATTTGGCCCATTTTTAGAGATTAAGCTATGAGAGAAACCCCATTTCCACATCTCATACATCTTGAGGTAGGAATAATTATCCTGGGATATCTTATAGGTCTAATCCATGCATGTGTGGGAGCTAACATCTTATTTATAACCCTAAAAATTCTCATGTAATGCATGACCAAATTTCACTCAGTTTGGACACTCATGGACGAGGAGAGTCTCTTAAGGGATGCACATGATCAACTATAACTTTCACTCCCAGGGCCTAATCAAGACCAAAAAAGGGCCGTTATAGCCTTAAAATGACCATCAATATGTGTTACATAGATGGTTTATCAATTGGGATAATGAATCATAATATACAACCTCCACTAACTAATTGTTGGCCCATTATGAGAGATTTTGATGTGAGATAAAACTCATTGATGTGTCTCTCCTATCTTAAGTTTTAGAGAATACTACTAATATTTCTTAGAGGACTCCTCCATAGTTGTGTGGAAACTAATGGATGATATCTATTCCTCATGTTTCTCTTACAATGTGTGATCTAAGTTCACTTATTTTACACACTTAGGGACAAGGAGATTATCTTAAAAAATGCATCTGATCAACCATAACCTTCACTCTTAGGGCTTGACCTAGATTAGTTAATGGTTGTTCTATCTTTAAAATGCCCATTCAGATGTGTCTATGTCATTTTGAGAGATTTGGCTATGAGAGAAACATCATTATCATGTCTCTCCCATCTCAAGTTAGACATAATTATCCCAAGTTTTTTTAAAGGACTCATCTATTCATGCATGGGATCTAAAGTCTCATGTCTAGACCTCAAATTTCTAGTAAAATTCATGACCAAAGTTTTCTCAATTTTCACACTCAAGGACGTAGAGATTATCTTAAAGGATGTGTCTGATTAACTATGACCTTCACTTCTAGGGCTCAACCGAGACTAGACAACATCTATTTTATCCCTAAAATGTCTAACTGGACATATCCACATAGAAGGTTCATCAATTAGGATAATGATTCACAATATACATCTTTTTTTGACCAACTTTTTTCCTATTCTAAGATATTTGCTTGAAATATAAACCTCATTATCATGTCTTGTCCATCTTGAGTTAGAGATAATCCTCTCAAAATTTCTTATAGGACACATCCATGCATGTGTGGGAATTAAAATCTCATTTCTATCCTTCATGGTTATTCTAAAATACACGACTAAAGTTTTTTTGATTTTAACACTTAGGGATGAGGATATTCCCTTAAGGGAAGCATCTGGTCAACTAAAAACTTCACTTATAGAGATCGATTGAGATTGGAAAACAACTATTCTAGCCTTAAAATGCCCACCTAGACATGTTTGGGTAGATGGTTCATCAACTAGGCTAATAAGTCATAATATATGGCTAAAACTAACCAAATTTTGGGTTGTTATGAGAGAATTAGCTATAAGAGAAACTTCATTATCACATCTCTCTCATATTGAGTTATATAGAATTCTCTAGAGATTTCTTATAGGACTCATTTGTACACATTTGGGAGCTGACATATCATCTCTATCCCTCATAGTTTTCTTGCAAAGTGCAACTGAAGTTGGATGAGTATCTTAACCAAGATTGGGAACTGTAAATTTTGTAATGCTTTGAACTACCTGATATGCATCAAATTTATCAAGAGGGAGACATTGAAGACCTTAAGAAAACATAAAAGTATAAAATTATCATATGTTGAAGGATTAATGAAAGGTCTATAGCCTTGAGAAAAAAATAACACTTTCTCCATTGTTATGGGTCTTATTAATCTTAAAATTAGTCACATTGGTTTTCATATTCATGGCTCCTCCTTTATGAACAATCGCTAAGAGTGATAATAGATCACTATGCCTTGTCCATCCAAGTAGGGTCTGATTTTGCATCTATTTATCCACATCAAAATTTGATGGAAAATAATGGTTTTGAGGGTTGTTTTCATAGGTCTAATATATCCTTTCCATGATGGTTTCATCATATAACTCATTTCCATGAAGTGTCTTCAATAGGAGGAAAAGTGTCTTAAGCATGAGGTGTTCCAGTTATTCCTACTTTAAGTTTTGTTTTACCTAAGATGTATATCAATTTCAAAGGTTTAAATTACTCCATACTCATAGAAAATACCCTCATTATTCCATGATTCATATTTTCTCTCCCTAAATATGGATCCTTGTTTATATTTTTCAATGTCATTTTTATTACTTCAAAGAGCATAGTACAGTTCATCAATGACTCTCTACAAGTTTGACATCAATGTTGGCCTTGAATGGAAATATGAGACCAATGAATCATGATAAAATACTATGTAAAGGGTTTAATAATTTAAAGGTTTTGAGAGGGAATCTAGGTTATACTATCAAACAAAGGTGAAATGTGTTCTAGCCACCCACAGGTCTACATACTTGTAAGTGGACATCCATGGAACCTAAGCTTTGAGATGAGTTTGATTAAATAGTGGAGAAGTGATATATCCATAAAAAACTATGTGATCCTTTAAAAATACATTGTAACATTAAATAACATGAACCCTATGCTAAGCTCCATTTCATACACATAATTTGCATGAGTTGACTATGTATACAGTTCATACAATAAATGGATAAGCTTGAAATTAATCATATGGTGTTTGAAAAATAACTCTACATGACTATTGAAATGTGTTAATAGGTACAATAAGGGTTGAAAATTTCAAAGTGTTAGAGGTGCTAAAGGATAAATAATTGGCTCTCTAAGAAGCCTGTGCAAGCAAAAGAGACCTACAGGCCTTAGGCTTATAGGTTCTCATTATGGACTTAAGTTTATTATTATTTAAATAAGAACAAACCAAAATAGGAAATCTGGCTTTAATGTAAATAGATAAAAGTCACAAAACATTTAATAACACCTAATCATGTAGAAAGAATGAGATAAATAAGGAGATAGGGTATACAAGCCTAATAAGACACACACGTGACTGAGTATATATTTGAGATGGAAAGAAAATGAAAAGGTCATGAAGTGACCAGAAAACTTTTTAGGATAGTGAGAAATGAACTTTATATAAGGGTTTAAATGTTTCAAAGTGTCTTGATAGAGTTGAGAGAATCAATTTCAAGGCTCATGCATTTAAACCCCTCCAATCAACATCTACAATCACCTTTGGAGGAAGTTTTTTTGAATAGTGGTATTGATAAAGTATAAATTTTCAAGACACTATGATGTCCTAAACTATCATCAACATGACATAGTCATTGGCTAATTTTGAGAGTGATAATTGAAGACCATGAAACCCAAAGTATAGTCAAAACCTAAAATATGGGCTCATATAGTCAAGCTAAAAGAAGACAATCTTAAATAATGTATATTATAAAATCATAATGACTTTAAAATGTTGAAGTAAGGAGTTAGACTTTTAAAAATGAGACTACATCATTGAGATATCAAAGAATGGAAATGGGGTCCTAAATCCTTAAACATATTTAGATTTCTCCTAATAAGGACCTACATATCTACTAGGTAACATAGGCTAGTTTCAAGCCTAAAGAGAGGGGAAAAGGTACCAAGGAGTAAAGGAGTTTATGTGAGGTAGATGGTGAAATATATTAATCTAGTTGAAGTCATGAGAGATCAAAATGAGGTCCAAAAGGATGTCAAAATAGAGTTCAAAACCCTACATACATAGTCATTGATACCTATAGGCATGCTCAACCTATAATGGTGAGATAATTACATTGTCATGAAGGACAAAGTATATAGAGATAAGATAAATCATATGGAAACCACACTCATTTTATAACATTACACTCTCATGTATCATTAAGGGATAATTAATAAAGGGTCAAATTTTGATTAAGATTTTAGGTCCTACTAAGCCTTAATGCACACACAGTCATGTGTGTCTCTTGTGTAATAAAGGTTTATTTGGATGAAGGTAACATGAGAGACTGGAGGATTGGGTAAATGTATCATGTTTTCATAGATCCTATAAGAATAATTCATGGACAATGAAATATATGACTAAACTATGATGACTCTGTCAAAGCCTAATAGGCCTGAATTCAAGCAATAAAAACTTGTATGCACATAGAGAACACAAAGTATAGTAATAGATAAAGTGTAATTTTTGAGGTAAAATGATGGTTTGAGATCTTTGAGAATTTAATTTATATGATACAAATCCTATAAAAGTTTCCATAGACTTCAAGATCAAAAAATGTGAAGGGAAAAGGCCAAACATAGTCAACTAAGGTCATGTATACCAGTTGGCCTAAAAACCCTAAGCATAAATAAATAAGGATATAGTAAGTTTGGAGAAGAAGTGTGAAAATATAATCATGGGATAAAGATAAGGTTTATGTCATATAAATATATAGGTGATTATAAACTCAATACCAATCTTATGACCCTACCTACAAGTCTCTTTTCTCTATTGACCTCACTAGCATAGCCTACCAACTCATGCGGCTATCAGATTTTTCTCATATTTATCATGAAGGGTTACATGGTGGATCAATATTTTATGCATAATAGGTAACTCTTGTGCACTCATGATTCATGGTATTTGATTGTTCATCTAAATCCTGAGCTTTATGAATAGTCTTTAAGACCCTAAGGTACTTTCAGGGTAGAAGAAAAAATATAACTCGATGATAGAGAAGAGGATTTATATGCCTAAAAATTAGTATAATTACCTATTAAAGTACCTTAATCATGTATAATAATTAATTTATAACCTCACCATGCCATTGGTTTGTACTTGTAGGTATGAAATTCTACAAAATAGGTTAAAGAAGGTTATTTTAAGCTACTTGGGAGGTCTGTATAAGGTCTTAGAAATTAAAAATTGACTTGGATGATATTAAATATTTAATATAAATAAATCAAACATTTATTTTAGTTTTTACATGTGTGGGAATCCTACTGAGGCAAATTTCAGTCTCTAGATAGGGAGGCCTAATTGAGACCTAACTAGGAGAGAAAATAGTAGAAAATGATAATTCCACTCACTCTCAGGACTTGAAATTTGGAATGGGGTTGTAAGGACATTCTAAGTCATAAAATATGACTTTAATTTCTTTGAAAAATACATACAAATCTTTAAACAAGGAGGTTTGCATGATTTTAGGCTTAGAAGGAATGAGGTGTATTTGGAGCTTTTGATAGAGAATGAGTTCTTGGGTTTAGTTTGAGACCTAAAAATGAATTGTTTTAGGTTTGGTATGATGTTAATAGTACATCCATGGAGATAAGATGAGTTGGATAATATTAATTAAATTTTCAACATTTGTAAGAAAGATTGACCTAAGGAGATGAAGACACTTCTAGACACCTAGCAAGAGAATGAATTTATTTGTAAAAAAGAACCTAAAGAGATCGATTGATAGGAATCAAAATGAAATTAAAGGTGTAACTCAACATGATTTTACCATCAATAAGGCCAACTATCATTCCACAAGTTAGGGTAAAGGGTAGTTTTGGAGAACTAGTCAATGTGTCAAGTGAACATTCTAACTCCTACACCACTTGGAGCAAGGGAGAATATTCAAAGGAACTATACATGGAATTATAGGACATATTGAGATAGATTCATAACTCCTCTCTTTTTTTAACTCATGAGACACTTTTCATCTCTCTCTCTCTCTCTCTCATATGCCCTTCTCTCCTACTCTCTCACATTTCTCTATATATTGGGCCTTAATTGGCTAAGTTCATATCCTCCACCTAGGTATGGTGAAGCCCTACCCATTTTTATGCCTTTTATTAATGAAATTGAATTGGTTTTACCTATTCCTATGAATATAATTAGTGTGTTTGAATGAATAGTTAACCTTGTCAAGTGAATTGACTTGTCTTCCTTGGCATGTTATCCTTTCTAACAACTAGATGTAGCTTGAAATATTCTTTTCCAAGTCATGTGAAGTGTATAAGTATGGTGAAATGGTTGAGTCAATTTGTATATCATTTATTTTCATTCAATACCTCTTGGTTATTGCTCATTAGCCTAACCAACCATCACAACCTTCACATTGAAACACTCATGTCAAAGATTTAGATTAGGGGTAGTGTATGTAAGGTTAATTTTATTGATATATAAGTGCACATGCAGGTGGTTGGTGGATATCAACTATTTGGTATATCACCCCCTTTTTTTCATGTCATCCTTCTCCCTTTTCCTTGCAAACTAATATCATAATAAAGCCTAATTGATACATCAAGGGGAGCTAACCCTATAACCTAGTGGTTTGACCCATCTAAAGGTCACCCACAACTAGGGTCAATCCCATTTCATAGCTCAAGTTTAGAGGGCTTGAATCACCCTCTCATAGGGTAAAAATTTGAGCTATAATAGTTTTAGCACACACAGTGGGACTAAATTGACATCAATTTGGAGTAAACAACTCAAGCACCAGTGGTGACTCCAAATGAATATTAGATGGTATAGGCAATCCAAGTGCCTCAAAATTAGAAAATTTGTTATGTATAATCACTCATATGACCAAAATGTTTCTTATGTACCTTAATATCAATTTTTTCAAGTTGATGGTATTCATGGTTTCTCTTCAAGTAGCCCTCACTGCTTGTCAAGTTCACCAACAACCCACCTATCTCTAAAATTAACCTTCTCAAACCTATGTTGTTCCTTATTCACTCTTATTAACCTTTAATCAAGTTATACTAGATCTTATAAAGTAGATGATAAAGACCAATTAATAGATAAAACATGGTGTAGTTTCTCCTACTTATCCTATTCAAGAGGTAAAAGAGCTCTTGCAAGGTTTTTGGATAGTATGGGCAAGTATTGAGAATGAAAATAATCCAATCAATGAAAAATTAGAGATCAAGAAGCTGCAGCACTTAGTGGAAAAGAAGATAATTATATTGGAGCATATGAAATCCTAACCCAATCAGTCCTATATTCATTCTCCTACCCCAAGTCAACCTAATTTTGCTACAAATCTCTTCCAAGTTGAAATATAAGATCAAAATAAGCTTAATGAATCTCTTAATGAGACTACTAGCTCATGCAAGGGCATCCCATGATGTCCCAAATTTTATTAATTTTGGTCTTAAGCTAGACTAGTAGGTGTCTTATAGTTTTTATAGGTCATGGTTAGTCC
The DNA here is from genome assembly GCA_037957365.1 of Torreya grandis. Lineage (NCBI taxonomy): Eukaryota > Viridiplantae > Streptophyta > Pinopsida > Cupressales > Taxaceae > Torreya > Torreya grandis. The sequence continues at coordinate 590,576 of JARHVA010005616.1, read as the reverse complement.
ATTAGAGGAGTCTAGAGTGTCTAATTGTGCATAAAATTTGAATTTGGACATTTCTTGCCAAAATGCATAGTTTGAATATTTGAATCTTAACAAGCCTTATTGTGGGGATTTTGAACAAATTATGAAGTTTATATATGTATCAAGTGTAAAAATTGGTTTAGATAATATTGAAGGTCCACTATATGGTTAATATTCTATAGTTATGATTCTACATGTCATGTATGTGAAAATCAAGAACTATGTTATGCATAAAACAAACCTCCACATAGTTGAAAGCATCAAGATTAAATTATGCACATTAGTAGGGGTATAGAGAGTCAATTTTAGAAGGTTAGAGATGATTCCATTTGAATATTTTAATAGATAATGTAATTAAAAGTTTAGAATAAAGATATAAAGAATGTTTTAGGAAGAAATCTGCTATTTTTGAAGGAATGAGATACGCATGCAAGCCCTATTGAGGCCTAGGACCATTTGTAGACTGATTTATTTCATTACTGAAATAAAGGAATTAATAGTTATTTTCAAGCATAAATGGAATCTATTGAATGTTTGTTTGGAAGGGATAAAGAGAGGAAACCCCAGTGGAAGATGATAACAACTTAGACCCTATTAGGGTGGTTTCTATTTGTTATAGACTATTTCATGTATTAATAATGAATAAATGATTATTGATGATTTTTGTATATATTTATTTAGGATATTATTGAATGTTTTAATGTAATTTTTTCATGTCATAACAAGTAAGTTATCAAATTCTTAGTTGCATTGTACACAAACCCTTGTTTGGGAAGAGTTTCTTGTCTCTAGATTATGTTTTTTTACAAGACATTAATGCATGAAAAATTGATAGGTTATTGTACATGTTTGAAAAGATGAATTGAGAAAGGATTTTTGGTCAAGACTCTTAAATAATTAAGGAACCTATAAACACAGGTATCTACAAAACTACCCTATATCCTATGTTTAATTTTATCATAGTAGAGTATGTTTGGACAACTAAGAAGATAAGATCCAAGCACTGAATTAAATTGATAGACAACATTTGGTATGTATATTTACATCCATTGGAAATGGTTTGAAGTATTTATTTAAAGGGCAAGAAATGAGGTTAAAATTTTGTTACAGATCTATATGCAGCTAATTGCATACATAGTCAAGTGTATTTTAGTATTGAAAGGTGTAACAAATGGTTGGAAAGCATGAGTAAATGATTGGATGAGTTTAACCTAGTATATATATACCTTGAGAACCTAATTTGAAGATTTTAAATGAAATATAATGTTATAAATATAATTTTAGACAGTCTCGACTGAGATAGTCCATTCAAAACCCTTAATTATGGTTTTTTATATTCCTTGAGATTACACCATCCAAAATGGATAAAATTTTGTTGACTGAGCCTAATGCATGTAATCAAACAAAATATCATGGTTTTAAGGTGGTACAAAATGACTGGTATGACTTTTGGAGACTATTTTATGTTCACACTTGAAGAGGCCTAATTGGTGAATACTGGTAGGCTAAAGGAGGTCTAGGAAGGGCATTAGTGATAAATTTTTTTCACTTAGTTATATATTAATAGAGTGAACAATATTTAAAATTTGGATTGTCATAATAGAGTGCACTCCATCTATACTAAGCTATTATGGTTGAGATAAGGATATAAGGGCTAATAAGAGAGTAACAAGTGCAAGCTAAGTGGTGTGAATGTAAGAGTTGGAATTTGAGAGTGTTGGTATGTAAAAGAGAGGTCATTTTTACCCTAGATAGTTTGAACAAAGGAATATTAGGATTCATCTAATAATCTAATGAGAATTAGAGTTTTCATGAAGATTTGACCTAGTGAAGTATTACAAGGATAGTGAATTGAATGGAAAAATTGTAAAGAATAATCAAAAAGATGTTTTTAAATTGATGAATGAGATTGAAAGGATTTATGAAGACCATATGAACATATTGAGGACCATTAAAACCATATACCAAGAAGATAAATTCAATATCTTGCCAAAGATAATTGAGTGAGTAAGCATTTCTTAGGGAAGTGGATTAAGAAACAAAGGTCAAGATGTTTTCTTTGTACATGCTATACATCATTTGGTTATCAAAGATTAGGGAAAGATTTTATATATTATTGAAAGGAATAGTAATGTGTTGTGAAATACATTTCAGGACAAGTGATCAAAGATAGTGATCCATGAAGAGAGCAAGTAGAGAAGATGATGATAAGGTCAAACAGATGGTAGATTAGGTGAACTAGCTAATTACTCCATTGATGATGAGAATGGAGGCTATAGAGGACACTTTCAAGAGGAGGGAACAAATAGAAGAAAGAGAAGATATTCAACAAGGTGAGGTAACACATTTACAAATAAGGATGGAAGAGAAAGAGGATAGAGAGGTGGTATAAGAGAGACAACAAGTACATGTAGTAGGTCAAGATGGCATGGTATAGTATCATGAAAATGATATCAAGCCATTGGTAACTGATAAAATATGGATAGAAAAAGGTCTATTGAGACAAGGACCGAGATAAAGATTTCAAGGGTAATGTTGGAGTTGCCATAGAGATGGACATAAGGCAACATAGAATACAAGAGGTGTGAACAAAAATATGCAATAGTAGAGAGTGAGAAAGATGAATGAGGAGAAAGGACATGACAAGAATGATTCATTTCTCATGTGGAGAGTCTTAATGAAGTATAAGCAAGGATTGGAACTAATCTAAATGAGGAGATTATTTAGAATCATATGTAAAGCCCATGGTAAGGTATAAAATTTGGTTATTGATGGTGGTAGTACTAACAATATAGTTTCATTACAGATGGTGAAAAATTTGAGGTTGAAAAGGATGCCATATATAGATACATACATAATTTCATGGGTTTAAAAAGGATACTAAATCTTGGTAAGTAAATAGATTTGGGTTGAGTTTTAGACAGGTCAATATAGAGATAGTGTATTATGTGATATTATGAATATAGACATGTGTCATATGTTTCTATGGAGGCCATTGTAGTATGATAGAAATGCCATACATGATGGGAAGGCAAATACATATGCTATTAAGTAGCATGGAGAGGTATATATACTATTACCCTTAAAAGGTGAAGAGGGAAGAAAAGATGAAAGAATCATGATGATGATGTAGTGTTGGAATAAAGATATGAAAGGTTTATGATTGGTCAAGGTATCAAAGGAAGAAAATAAATTGAAGAGTGAGATAACACAAGAATTAAATTATAGAATCCAAGTCCATGCAAGAGAAGACAACAAGATAGAGTTTGACATTGCAGCTAAGATAGAAAGGAGATGGTTTGGATATGACACCAATCAAGTGAAGGAGAATAAAAATGAAATGTAAAAGGAAAAATATCTAAGTGTTGTGTGTAAATAATTGATTTGTGATGAATATATAAGGTGCAGGAAGCCAAAGAAGAGATAGTGAATGAACACAAATGTTTACAAAAGAGAGTTGAATAAGAAAAGGAAGTCAAAGAGTTAAGCCTTATGAAATAGGCCTATGAGGATAATAAAAGAGATGAGATAATTAAAGAGAATATGCATACCATGGATGTGCAGGAGTTAGAGATCAGTCAAGATGTTAAAGAGGTACAACAACAAACTAAACATGTATATGAGTATGAGGTAAGCAAAGGACAAGCACAAGTAGTGTATGAGATAGAATGGGTAGCACAAGGAGTATTGGTGAAGGAAGAGGAATGAATATTTTTAGAAGTGATTGAGAATGGAGTGAAGAATAAGGTGGATGAGATTTAAGAATATGAAGATTGGATTACACCTTCATGGCAAGGAGGAAAAGGCAACAAATGTGTTTTGCTTAACATTATTATTTCAGCTACAGGTATGAAGGTGAAGTAGATGAGGCCTAGATGTGGGGCCCAAAATAATGTACACCTATATGAGAGGAAAGTGTAGGTATACAAATTCAAGAGGATTTAAATGTATGAAGGCAACAAAATATACTAAGTGCATCATTCTATACATGTGGCAAAGATTCCTCAACTTAGTAGTATGATGCAGGGGCATCCCATGATGAGCCCAAATTTATTCATTTTGGTATTAAGTTGGTCTAGTAGGTTTCTTATAGTTGTTAGAGGTCATTATTAGTCTATTATAGGAGTCTAGAGTGTCTAATGGTGTATAAAATTTGAATTTGAACATTTCTCACCAAAATGCATAGTTTGAATATTTAAATCTTAACAAGCCTTCTTGAGGGACTTTTGAACAAATTATAAAGTTGGTAGATGTATCAAGTGAAAAATTGGGTTTGGACAATATTTAAGGTCCACTATATGGTTAATATTTTATAGTTGTGATTCTACATGTCATGTATGTGAAAATCAAGAACTATGTTATGCATAAAACAAACTACCACATAGTCTAAAGCATCAAAATTCAATTATGCATGTTAGTAGGGGTATATATATTTAGTTTTAGAAGTTTAGATATGATTCCATTTGAATATTTTAATATATAATGTAATTACAAGTTTATAATGAAGATATGAATAATGTTTTAGGAAGAACTCTACTATTTTTGAAGGAATGAGATATGCATGCAGGCCCTGTTGAGGTATGGGACCATTTATTGAATGAGTTGTTTCATTAATGTAATAAAGGAATTGATATTTGTTTTCAAGAATAAATGTAATATATTTAATGTTTTTTTAGAAGGGATAAAGAGAGGACACCCCCATGGAAGGTGATAACAACTCAAACCTTATTTAGGGTAGTTTATATTTGTTACAAACTATTTCATGTATTAAGAATGAATAAATGATTATTTATGATTGTTGTATATGTTTCTTGAGGATATTATTTAATGTTTTGATGCAATTTTTTCATGGAATAACAAGTAAATTATCAAATTCTTAGTTGTAAAGTATGTAAACCCCTATTTGGGAAGAGTTTCCTATCTGTAGATTGTGTTTTTTTACAAGACATTAATGCATGGAAAATTGATAAGTTATGGTACATGTTTGAAAATATGAATTGAGAAATTATTTATGGTCAATAATCTTAAATAATGAAGGAACCTATAAACATAGGTATCTACAAAACTACCCAATATCGTATGTTGAATTTTATCACAGTAGACTATGTTTGGACAACTGAGAACATAGGATCAAAGCATTGAATTACATTTATAGAGAATATTTGGTAATTATATTTAAATCCATTGAACATGGTTTTAAGTATTTATTTAAATAAAGGATGTGACATGAGCTTAAAATTTCATTATATACCTATAGGCAACTAATTACATACATAGTCAAGTGTATGTTAATATTAAAAGGTTTAGTAGAAGGTTGGAAAGCATGAGTAAATGGTTGGATGAGTTTAACCTAATCTATATAGACCATAGGAACCTAATTTGAAGATAATTTTACATAGTCTCAACTGAGATAGTCCATTCAAAAATCTAAATTAGGGTTTCTTATATTCCTAGAGATTGTACCATCCAAAATGGACAAATTTTTATAATGATCTTCGTTCATGTACTCTAAAAAAATATCATGGTTTTAAGGTGGTACAAAATGAATTTTTATGACTTTTTGAGACTGTGTTATGTTCAATCTTGAAGAGGCCTAATTGGTGAGTACTAATAGGTTAAAGAAGGGTCTAGGAAGGGCATTAGTTATCCAAACTTTGCACTCAAGTATATATTAATAGAGTGAACAATAATTAAAAATTGAATTTTCATAAGAGAGTACACTCTATTTTTACTAATCTATTATGGTTGAGACAGGGCTATAATGGCTAATACGAGAGTAACAAGTGCAAGTTGAGTGGTGTGAAGGTATGAGTTGGAATTTGAGAGTGTTGGTATGTAAAAATGTGATCATTTTTAACTATATAATATGAAAAAAATAATATTATGATTCATATAATAATATAATGAGAATTGGAGTTTGCATGAATATTTGACCTAGTGATGTATTACAAGGACTGTGAGTTGAATGGCAAAATTGTAAAATGATCAAAAATATGTTTTTGAATTGACGAATGAGATTTTAAAGGGTTTATGAAGACCATATGAACATATTGAGGACCATTAAAACCATACACCAAGAAGATAAATTCAAAATTTTACTAAAGAGAATTGAGTGAGTAATCATCGATTAGGGAAGTGGATTAAGAAACAAAGGTCAAGATATTTTCTTTGTACATGCTTTACATCACTAGCTCTATAATCCAAAGTTAAATGGTTTTTATTTCTTAAGAGAGACCTATGTCCATTAAAAATCCACTCACACTTCCTCAATATCCCAATATTAGCCCATCTTGGAGACCTTGGACCATGAATCCTGATTTTATCATGCCTATTCTAGAGAGTGATTCTTCTCCCATACAAATTCAAAAGATATAAAGATAAAAATTAGTAAAAGCTACACCAAAAATTATTCTAAGTTGAACATAATTTATAAATATGCAATATAAATAAAAGAGGGGGGAAGATGTTGGAGATCAATTCAAGAGGGCCTACAAACCTATCAAGTCTTTCATCTACTATTCATGTTGTAGATGTTAAAGAAGCATCCAATTATCCTAGTCCTCCCAAATTACTAGGTTTTAAAGACACTTCAACAAGATAATTATGATTCTTAGCCTCCCACCCTCTCTTTTTGTGAGATAAAATAAATTACATTTAGGGAATAAGATCAACATCTAGTTAAAAAATAGAACTTGTCAAGAAAACATGATTGAAGACTTTGTTGAACCTCATGAAAAAGTAAAATAAGGTTTTAAAGACTTAGAAACCATATTTAGACATGTTCAATGAGTGTGAAGAGTTTGAAACTCTCACCAAGTCAACAAGTCTAATGAACCATCATAAATAAATTAAAGAGGATGATAGGGAAACCTATGATGAGTATACGGTTCTTCAAGATGATCAAGAGTAAGGTATGATTCAATAAGACATTATACCATCTAACCAATCAAAAAATGATGTCGAGGACCTTTTTTGATGACATGGCTAATATTATCCTTCAAGATGATAGATCTTCAAGTGAAAGTTTTCAAGAGATCAAGAATTAGTAGCCTAGTGATGAAACAAGAGTGATATTGTTTAAGCCAAGCATCCCAATTTGGGATGAGTTTGAATTTGTCCTTGACCCACCTAGTCAACTCATGGACTTGGGAATGAAGCCAATAGTTTTGATTTTTGATCATGGAGATCTTGAGAGCATACCTATCATTTTGAAAAGTAAGAAACATGATTCATCAAATGATATAACTGAAGGGAAAATTGTTCCACAATACGCATCATATTTTGAAATAAATTATATAAGAATATTTCCATTTGACCCTGGAGGAAGAAGGTATATAATTTAGTTGTATATAAAAGTCTTTTCTTTGTTTTCTATAAGTGTCTTGGAAAATGTGTATGTTGGTTTGCTTTGCTTTGTGTGTGTTGTCTTTTTTTGTGTGTTTTGGAGGTAAAATCAGTTTGTTTTGTCCTTATCAAGGTCTAGATAGGTCTGAAATTGAGTGTAAATAACTCCATTTCCCATTGGAATGACAAGGCTACTGGTCTAATTAGCATAACATGCATGTTACCTCTGTGAATCACCAATTTGTTGTCCAATTTTTGACCCCATGTTAAATTTAGTCAACCCATATACATTAAAACTTTTAATGGGGCTATAAAAACTTGTATGTGGTCTTTTCATGATCTTAAATGGTCCTAAGTAGTCTTCATATGGTCACATTAGTCATTGTCTAACTTTTTCTAATGTTTGATCTCATGTGTACTTGTCTAATCCTAGGGGTCATTTATGAGGTATTAATGTTTTCAAGGGTGATCAAAAGTTTTTACATGGTTTAGAGTCATTATAATATATTTTTAGTGATTTTTAAAGGTGACAATATCATGCATTAACATTTTACTATGTCCTTATGTGATAAAAAGTCATTTTGTCATCTTTTTAGCTTATTTTGTGGAGTTATACGTATCATATTCCAAGGAAATCATTTCAATAAGACTCTTAATGTAACTTATGTCATAAAATAGTTTGATAATGTTCAAGGATGGTCAAATATTGACAAAATCTATAGTTCAACATCTAAACTTAGTAAAATGCCACTTTATAAACACTTTTGGGCACTTGTATGGACTTGGAAGATCACATTTCAGTTGGAAATAGTTTAAGAGTGTCCCTTGGGCTCCCTTAGATAATTTTTAATCTTTGGATAAAGTTTTAAGTTGAAAAGACACTTTATACATCCTCTATCCTCCATTGATGTCTTCATAAACTTAAAAAGACAAAATTGAGGTGGATGGTACAACTAGGAGAGAGAGAGAGAAGATAAAAATTTGTAAATTTTTAGGGGTCCTAGTAAGATTGAAATTATTTGAATTGATTTTTAAATTCATGGCCTCTCATTTATGTACAATTTCTAAGAGTAATAGTAGGTCACGATGCCTTGTCCATCCAAGTAGGGTCTAATTTTGTATTTATTTCTACAATTTAGAAATCGATGGATACTAATGGTTTTGAAGGTTGTTTTAATAGGTAAAATATATCATTTTTGAAATTTTTTAATCAAATAACTCATCTTCATGAAGTGTCTTCAATAGGAGGAAAAGTGTCTTAAGTATGAGGTGTTTCAGTCATTCTTGTTGCAAGTTTTCTTTTGCTTGAGATGCCTGTCACTTTATAAAATTTATAGTACATAATTTATCATATAAAATCCCATAAATTTTCCATGATTCATATTTTCTCTCTTTGAATATGGATCCTTGTTGATAGTTTTCAATAAATGACATTTTTATTACTCCCAAGAGCATAGTACAGTTCATCGATGGTTATCTATAGGTTTGATCAATGTTGGCCCTGAATGGAAATAAGAGACCAATGATGCATGAGATAATACTATGGAAATTGTTGAATAAGTTCAAGGTGTGGAGGGGGAATCCAAGTTTTACTCTTAAATAAATTTGAAATGTGTTACAACCACCCACATGTTTGTAGACATGTAAGTGGACATCTATGGGACCTAACCTCTAAGAGGGGTTTATTTAAACAATGGATAAGTGATAAAAACCCATGGAAAACTATGTGATCCTTAAGAAATCCATTGTACCATAAAATAACATGAACCTTTTTCTAATATCCATTGCATGCACATAATTTGCATGATTTGATTGTGTATATAGTCCATACAAGTAAATGGACAAGATTGAAATTAATAAGATGGTTTTTGGCAAAGAAATCTACATGAATGTTGAAATATTTTAAGATTTAAGATAATATTTGGAAATGTCAAAGTGTTATAGGTTCTCAAGGCTCAATAATTAACTCTCTAAGAAGCCTATGCAAGTAAAAGAGACCTACATGCCCTAGGCATGTAGGTCCTCATTATGGACTTATGTTTATTGTTCTCCAAATAAGAAAAAGACAAAATAAGAAATATGGATGAAATGTAAGTAGAGGAAGTCAAAAAACATTGAAGAACACATAACCATGTACAAGGAAGGAGATAAATAAGGAAATAGGGTCTACAATCCTAGCTAGAAACACATAGGAGTGTGTACATATTTGAGATGGAAAGAAGTTGAAAAGATCAGGAAGTGGCCTTCAAACTTTGTGGGATAGTGAGAAATGAACTTTCAATAAGGTTTGAAAAGTTTCAAATTTTCATGATAGAGTTGAGAGAGTCAATTTCAAGGATCATATATTCAAACCCCTCCAACCAACATCTATAGTCACCTTTTGAGGAAGTTGTTTTAAACAATAGTGTTGATAAAGTATAGAGTTTCAAGACACTATGAGGTAGTAAAATATAAAAAACATGAAAGAGTCATTGGGACGTTTTGATAGTGATAATTTAATACCATGAAACCCAAAGTACATTTAAAACCTTAAATATGGGCACATACAATCAAGCTAAAAAAAGGTAGTCTTCAATATTATATATTATTAAATTATAATGATTAGAGAATGTTGAAGGAAGGAATTATACTTTAAAAATTTATATTAAGTCATTGAGATGTAAAAGAATTTAAATGGGGTCCTAAAGCCTTAAACATACTTAGACTTCTCCTAATAGAGACCTACAAGTTTGCTAGATAATATAGGCTAGTTTCAAGCCTAAAGAGAGAGAAAAAGGTACCAAGGAGTAAAGGAGTTTATGTGAGGTAGATGGTGAAAGATATGAAACTATATGAAGTCATGATATATCAAAAGGAGGTTGAAAGGGATGTCAAAATAGAGTTAAAAACCCTACATATACAGTTATTGATACCTAGAGGCCTACTCAACCTATATTGGTAAGATGCACACATTGTCATGAATGATAAAGTCTATAAAGTAAATATAAGTCATACAGAAACCACTCTCAATTTATAACATTACACTATCATGTATATTTGATGGCTAGTTAAGATAGGTTCAAATTTTGGTAAACCTTTTAGGTCCTACTAAGCCTAAATACACACATAGTCTTGTGTGTCCCTTGTGTAAGTATAGTTTATTTAGATGAAGGTAAAATGAGACCCTAGAGGATTTGGTAAATGTAACATGTTTTCATAGATACTAGAAGAACCAATAATGGATAGTTTAAGATATAACTAAATTTTGATGAGTCTGTCAAAGCCAAAATATGTTTTAATTCAAGTAATATAGACTTGTATGTACACATAGACCATAACACATAGTCATAGACAAAGTGTCATTTTGGAGGAAAAATGATGATTTGAGAGATTTTATAAGTTCATTGATATGGTAAAAATCCTAAATTTTTTCCATAGGCTTCAATATCATAAAAAATAACAATAAAAGGATAAACATAATCAACTAGAGTCATTTATACTAGTTGGCCTAAAACCCATAAGCATAGATCAATGAGGATGCATTAGGGTTAGAGAATAAGTGTGATAAGAGAATCATGGTATCAGATTAAAGTGGATGTCATAGACATATTGAGGTCATTGAAAACTCAATACCAAACATAGGACACTACCTACAAGTCTCTTTTCTCTATTGACCTCACTAACACAACCTACCAACTTGTGAGGCTATCAATTTTTGCTCATATCTATCATGAAGGGTTACATGGTTGATCAATATTTTAGGCATAAGAATTCATCCTTTTTCAATCATGGTTCATGGTATTTTATTATTCATTTATGACATGATATTTATGAATAATCCTTAAGACCTTAAGGTACTTTCAGGCTACCTAGAAGACCAAATCTAGGGTTCATTTTAGTGGGCCATATAAAATAATCCATGGAGGTCTTGAGATGAATCAGATTTGTAATGGTGGTGAATCAATTTAGGTGTATATTTTCATAGGAGAATCATGTGATACCATGTATTAAATCAAAAATGGCCTCTTATAATCCAAATGCATCCTATAGGTACCTGATGGTACCCTATGAGTGCTTGAATACATCCGATGGATATATGCTGACAACCTACAGACAAACATTAGTAGCCTATGGGGAAAGGCATGTAGCCTATGAGTGGAATATGGTAGGATAAATATATATGGATGATGATGGGATTGGGTATATTCTATTAGACTATGGTTAGATGTTAGCACCCTATGGGTAGATGCTGATAACTTGTGAGTGGATGTCGATAGCCTACAGACGGGTACTCAATGGCATCATGTGGATAAATGATGGTAGGCTATGGGTGGATGATAGTAGATTTATATAATATTATTATAGCCTAAAATAATCCACCTATAGCCTACCATTATCTACCTACATGCTTCCCTTGAGTGTTGGTAGACTATAGTCAAGTTCCCACACTTACAAGATGCCATCAGGTGCCTACAAGCTGTCATAAAAAACCCTCATGTTTAATTGTTGTGATGTAACTTAAAGTGTAGTAAATGAAATTATAGTTAAATAATAATAATAAATTATATTGTAAAAAAATAATGTACCTTACTGGAAACTATTGATTCTTGAAGCCCTCCTTGGACCTGAAATACAAACCACCTAAAAAATTCCTAAAGTTGCTCGATTGTATATGAAAAATTCCTCCAGATTGGCTTTTGAGGTACCAGTGAATTACATTTATATGATTAAATTCATATTAAATTGTATGTGAACCTATCCTAAAAATTAAATTTTACCTCAAAAATTTATGTGATCCTACCTTGTCGGCCACTCCACAAAAATTGCCAAATGTTGAATTTAAAAAATAGAATATTCATAGATTAATGAAGATTCACCAATAAAAATTCCTTGACCAAATTTGACCTAATGAGAGAGAAGAGGATTTATATTCCTCTATATTAGTTTAATAACCTATTAAATGACATGAATAATGTTTAAGACTCCTGTGAGCACCTCACCATGCCATTGGTTTGTACTTGTAGGTACATAAGTATATAGAGTAGGATAATGAAGGTTTTTAAAGCTACTTGGGATGTCCGTAGAAGGTGTTATAACTTTAAAATTTAGATGGATGATATTTAGGAGGTAAAATAATTTGAACACATGTTTATTTAAGGTTTCACATGTGTGGGAATCTTATGGAGCCATATTCTAGTCTCTAGGTAGTGAGGCCTAGTTGAGAATTAGTTAGGAGAGAAATAGTAGAAAAGGACACTTCCACTCACTCTAAAGACCTAAAAATTGGCATGGAGATATAGGGTCATATTGAATCCTAAAATATTACTTAAGGTTTTTAGTATCATCTAAAAAAATCTCTACACAAAGAGTATCGTATGATTTTAAGGTTACAAGGAATGAGGCTTATTTTGATCTTTTAGTGGAAAAAGAGTTATTGGGGTTTGTTTGAGATCTCAAAATGATTTTTTTTCACGTCTAGTGTGATTTTTTTAGCTCATCCATGGAGAGAAGATGAGTTGGAGAAGATAAATTCAATTTTTAACACATGTAAGCAAGATTGGCCTAAGGAGATGAAGAGACTTCTAGACACCTAACAAGAGAATGAAGTGATGTGTCAAAGAAAACCTAAAGAGATTAGTTGAGAGGTGTCAAAAGAAGAGTAAAGGTGTAAATAAACATGATTTTACCATCAATAATTCCAATTATAACTACATAAGCAAAGGCAAGGGTAGTTTTGGAGAACTAGTCAATGTATTGAGTGAGCATTCTAACTCCTATGCCAGTTGGAGCAAGGGAGAATCTTCAAAGGATCTAGACATAAAATTATAGGACCTATTGAGATAGATTCATAACTCCTCTCTTGTTTGTAACTCATAAGACACTTTTCATCTCTCTCTCATATTCCCTTCTCTCCTTCTCTTTCTCATTTCTACATATATTGGGCCTTAATTGGCTAAGTTTGTATCCTCCACCTAGGGATGGAAAAGCCATAACCATTTGTATGCATTTTGATTAATTAAAATTAACCAATTATACCTCTTCCTATGACTATACTTAGTGAATTTTAATGAATAGTTAATCTTTTCAAGTGATTTGACATGTATTCCTTGGCATGTTGACCTTTTTAACACTCAGATTCAGATTGAAAGCTTCTTTTGTATGTCATGTGAAGTGTGTAAGTGTGGTGAAAATGTTGAGTGAGCTTGTATATCATTTAATATCATTAAATACCTCCTATTTAGTCCTCATATCCTAAGTAACCATAATAAAATTCACATTGAAACACTCATGTAATAGATTTAGATTAGGGGTAGTATATATAAGGTTAGTTTTCTTGATCTATAAGTACACATATAATTGGTTGGTAGAGATCAACTATTGGTTGTATCACCCACTTTGTTTCCATGTCATATTTATCCCTTTTATTTGAAAAATATTATCATAGTAAATCCTAATTGATATGTCAAGTGGATTTATCCCTATAACATAGAGATTTGACCCATCTAAAGGTCACCCATAACCTAGGGTCAATCCTATTGCATAGCTCAAGTTGACAATCCTTGAATCACCCGCACATAGGGTATACATTTTACCTATAACATGACATAAAATTAAGTACACTTCACATAATTAGACCCACATTCATGATCTTTACCTCTTAGGTATGTCTAGGTACATTTATTTTCCTTTATCTTATTTATTTACCTTTGTTGAATTTATACAATAAAATGGAGCAAATGTAGTCATCTAAAATGTCATTTGAGTGCAATGAGTGCCACTTGAGACCACTTTGTTCTTATCTTAGCCCTAGATCTATCTTAGGGCCTCTCTTAATCATTTTATAGATTTTATGTAAGTCCAGCCCATTCCTAGATATAAAGTAGCACTAATCCACCCCCTAAGCACCCAAACCCCTTATTCACCAGCTTTTTCCACCTAAGCATTAGCATGGCCCTTTGGACACTAGTGCACTAGGTTATTGAATTAGAGACTATGCTACTATACCTTAGATCTTTACTTCCCCAGTAGGTATATTTCTATACCTCAATGCACTCTTAGGGCCGATCTCAACCTTTTTCAAATCTAGACAAACACCAAAATGCTATAGATAGACCACTTTCAATCACTTATCCACTAGACAAAAACTTAGATGGAAATACTCATAAATAAAATTATAAATAGTTGTGAAAATCAAGTTAATTGATCCCTATTCATCCTTAATTTTCCATATACCCATCGAAAACAACCCATAACTTAGGTTACTTAGATTTCTAGTCTCAAATCACACTTAAAGCATTCAAACATGCACTCATACTAGCATTCACTTACATTTTTACCATCACATAGATTAGGTTAAATAAATTAGTATTTATCCTCTTTAAAAGTATTGGTATGTAGATAATGCTCAGTACATGGGGTGTAATGGTCATGTCCTTCCTACTCATCTAATGCCACTATCTTCCTACTTATGCTCTTGTTGACCAATTTTGGCCTACATACAAAGCTTCTACCTAAATGGATGAGTTGAATATATTTATAGATAGAATGAGTGGTCCAAATATCTCATATTTCTTACAAATCTTTTGAAACACTTTAAGCAAGCTTAAAGTGCAATTTGTTGATCTTTAAGAAGTAGGTTGAGAAACATGCCAAAATTATGAAGTGAAAAGACTAGAAAGTTTTCTTTGAGTTTCAAACATCAAGGGAATGAATTAGGTTACAAAAAGTCCTAAAAGCCCATTGGATCCTTTTAAAGAGGTAAAAATTTATTGTGCAAGTCTAAATGAGCTGAACATCACCAGGACATCATGAAGAAATAGATGGGTTAGCTTACTTGTGCCTTTTATAGGTTTGATTATAAAGCCTCATGGGGCTGAAGGATCACATGGAATCAACATCCTTAATGCAAATATGATCCTCTAAAAATTTCATATCTTGATGATCTTGTTATCTCAGGATATAAAGCTTCAAATTTAGACTTGTAAAACAAAATGTTTATGCAGACATCAAAATTAAGCCATGATAAATAACCATTAGGGTTCAAAAATCCTAAGACATTCACATAGACACCAAATAGTTTTTTGTGGACATCAAATTAATGCATGAATATGTCAAAGTAAAGTCTCATGAATTATCCATTTGAGTTCAAATGGTGGGTCCCAATAGATCCAATGGTGTATATTTAATCATACATTGAAGATCAATGATCAACATCAGGTCAAAAGGTCAGAATGAATGTGAAGTAGACAAGTGTCAAAATATTAGGTAGATGAGTAGATATTTAATGGTGCATGGTGACTGATAGAGTCAATGAGCCTAAATAGATCAATGGTGCACATAAAAGCTAATAAGGTAGATCCAATAATGAGCATTGGGTAAAAAGGTCAACATAAACGTGAAGAGCACAAATGGTAAAATCTTGGGTATCTGAGCAAAGATATAATGGTACAAAATGACTAATAGAGTTAGTGGGCCTAAATAGATCAATGGTGTGCATGAAAGTTGACAAGGTAGATCTAATGGTGGGTGATGAGTCAAAAGGTCAGTCGATCCTAAGAGCATATACATAGGTGAAAAATATCAATAGTGAATTAGAGAGGCATAAAATTTATGTCTTACATTCATTTTTACCAAGGAATATCAATGGTGTGAGATGAGTAAAAATGTCAATAAGTTGATTTGATAATAAACAACCAATGAGTGAAGGTGAGCCTAAGACATTTTTGATGAAGGTCGATGAAGCAGTTTTTGACCATGAAAAAGTAAATACAAAGGAGCAAAGTTGGAGCATGATCTAGGTTGAACAAAAATGGATATTTCAAAGATAGAACATCACCATTAAAGTTCCATGGAATTATAATAGTTCTTTTAAATATAATACAAATGAAAGGTCGGTAACTTGATTGTTGAAATGAGATCATGCATCCAACATATCTTTGAATATAAATACTATAAGAAAACTAATAAATGGGATTGGTTTTCATCTATATTAGACACAAGTTCATATTTAAAATTAAGGGGAAAATATATGGTCATGAAGAAGTGTCTTATATTTAGACAAAGCTATAGCTCTGACAAACAACTGCTAAAATCATACTCAAGCATGGCTTTTTCAAGTACACAAATATAAGGACTTTTCCCTCATAATCAAATAAGTGGAGATGGTGTAGAGTCCCAAGATGGATTTATTTAATCATAGAAAGTAGTGTATAATTTAGTAGATTTTTAGGGTGCCTAATGGTTTTCCTTCATAAGAATGATCATGATTCACCACCTTGGGGCAAACTCTTGTCCTCTAGTGTGTTGCTTAATCAATGAAATGATTCGAAAGCTATTGGGACAAATGAAAGTTACCTTGTCAAGAGAGTATTGGTGATAATTTAATCAAAAAGGTGGAAACTCAATTAATTATTCTGATACTCATGCTCCCTCTTTTCTCTCCCTTTCTAATATATCTCCCTTTCTTTCCCATTGGTAAGCTCTCTCTCAATTTTTAGAAGAAAAGACTTTCTCTCAATTTTGTAAGAGTATAGAATCTCATTTGATAAGGCTAGACCCTATAAGAACTTGTATGAAAGGCCTCTTAGAGATTATAAATTTTCCTTTACCTACTCACTTTTGAACTATGTTTAGTAAGCTTGTGCATGATGTCATTATGAAGGAAAATCTTAAATGCCCATTGTCCTTCTTTATTGACTATTTTAGGGTGTTTTATAGTTGATTACATGTCTATATTTGTGTTTATTCTACCATTAATGAAATATTAGTGTGATTCTTATAATTTCTCCTAGTTTCATTCATTGCTTCCTGAATCTAGTGTATGAAATACTTATGTAATTAGCTAGATTTTTGAGATTGTGTGAACTAGTGCTACCTTATGCTTCTTTAGTGTATGTTTCATGTTTGTGTGAGTTATCATTTAATTTTATGCATCACCCTTTTATCTTTCTTAGGAACCCTTTACCCTTCTCTAACACTTTTCCTATTTCAAACATTAGCATATGTGATCCATTAAGATAAAGTCACTCTTCTTTGGATGTCTGACCCCACCATAGGTGATCCACAACCTAGGGTTGTTCCAATAGTGTAGCTCAATTGGAGAGAGACTGGAGAACCCTCTCCAAGGGTGAAAATTGATGATACAATATTTTTTGGCATGCTCAATGGGATCATAACACATTGAAAAAGGGTTGATCAAGTTTGATGCTGATTTGATCAATTTCTAGCAGTGGTCATCTTCATGCAATAGTATCTGATGACACTAAAAAAAAAGACTCAAAAAGAAGATTTACCATTTTGGTAGCATAGAAATGACTACATCTCATGCCAAAAGTGACTACAAGGTTATATTTTAGAGGTATTCCCTTTTAATTTATTTAACCATCATTAAATTCAATCAAAACATTAATATTTGATAATACAAACCCATATAAAGGAAATTTTGTTCCTAGGTCAATATCAAGGCCTACCCCTACAATAATATCTTTATTTAACCATTTTATAGCCATGGTAGCCTTAGATATTTACCCTTTATGGAATTTAATAGAAAAATTCCTCTAAACCTCCCTCAGTATGATACTATTCTAGTAGCAGCTATTAAAACTATCCATTATTTTACTGGAAACTAATCTACAACCCCTTTTGAGCACCTCATGGACATAGCTAATTTTTAAAAATATTCATAAAGTTAATGAGGAAAATGTGGCAATTAGGTTATTAGCCATCTCTTTCAAAGGTAAAGACTTAGATTGGTATAAAATCCTTGATACTAATTCTATTACATCATGGGATCAGTTAGGAGATGTATTGTGTAAAATATTTGAGGATAAAAGTGACCATTTGTCACTTGAAAGTAGTTGAACATAATAAAAAGATCCCATTATAAAGTCATGCAAGAATTCAATACAAAGTTCCAAAAAAATTGCGATATAATCCTAGTCTCTATTAGGCCTACCCCTAACTTTGCCTTCATATACTATTTGAAAGCCCTAAATAGTTACATTATGATAATGATCCAGTCTAGGGGAAACATATTACCAAATGCATATGAGGTGGCAATTGTATACACATAATATTTTCATGATTTTATCAATTACTAACACTTTACATCTTACAAGAACCCATCATGACTTAATCTCTTTAAGTTCATGCCTTAAGGGGTGCACCTAGAAAGGGGTGTTTAGACCTTTGGTGCTCTGTAGGATTATTGTCCCTTCTTTCCATATTATTCCCTATCCATTTAGCTCCTAAAACATTTCCCTAAGATATCTCTCCTTCCTTGCACATTCCTCTAGTATTTTCATCTTTCTATCCTTCTTTATATTGCTTAGTATCATTTTTACCTATTCAGTAAGCTAGGTTGACCTAGTTGACCTAGCATAGTCTAGGGTCACTTTAGCTCTTTAGTCCTAGTTTTCATCTGGTCAACCTAGCACAATCAACATGTTTGAGTTATTTTTGGGTTAGATACTCCTATATATACAAGGTCATTTCATTCATTTCTATATAGATGCATTCTAGAGGTATTATTCACTCACACTTCTTCACAATCTGCTCTTCCACCAATCTACTTGAGGAATCTTATCTTAGGTTTCTTATTTGGATAATATTAATCTTGTGGATAGGTCTTGGATGCTTTAGCCTAACAAATTTATCCTTACGAACCACAACCTCTTGTGAATCCCCATTAGCCAAGGGAGAGATTGAGTCATGATGGGTTTACTCTTAGGTAAGTATATTCTAGCCTTGTTCTCCTCTCTTTTAGTAGATAAAATTAACATAAGTGTTGGATAAAATAATATTACTCTTCATATTCCATATATTAGGGTGATAATCATACTTACTTTATTTGAAGTTCCCTATACATGTATTTTATTGCTTTGCATCTAACCCCTTACTTTGTGCCAAAAGCTTTGGTGAGCAATAGATTAGTTTACTTTTCTTGTTATTAGATTAATTTACTTTTTGGTTTATTATCATAAGTGAATATAGAAACCATAGGAATCTTTTAGGGTTGTTGTGCGATTATTTAGACTATAGGCTTTAGAACCCTACCTAGCATTATGTATTGTGACAGATGATACAAGTGATCCCCTAATCAGGTCAAGTGGATAATCATATTGGTCATGCTCCCACTTAATAAGTGTGTACCCAAATTAGAAGTGTAGATGTGATCTATCTTATCTGATCTAGGATTGATTAATGTGCACCATGCATTTTTTATTGCTTACATTCTGGTGAACTTGATGTGAATCAAACCCTTATAGGGTTTATTTCAATTATTTTATTCATTTTATCATCTTTTATATCATATGTTTTGACTTGATGGATTGATTCTATCGACCCAACTATTTTTATCTATGTATAGAAACATACAATTGGATTGATCAACTTAATCTAGCATAGGTTTATATCACTCTATAGACTTTTTGTTCAACCTACTAGGTCAACTAGGTTGACCTAGCATAGTTCCAACCACTTTATAATAGGTTCCTATTTAGGATTCATAGTGCAGGTTCTAGATTCTAGACTTCTTGATTTGTATTCCAGTCAACTAAGTCGACCTACTCAACTTACACATTTCAAGACATATAGTTCATTCTACTAAGTTGACCAGGTTGACTTAGTACACTTTTTTAGCTTTTACATTAGGTTCTTGTCTCACTTGGTCTATGAGTTTATTCTAGTTCTACATATTGGGCCAATTTTATCCAAGGTTATAGGCTAGTTATCTATTCTATTTTCATCTCCAAAACACCAAGGTTAGATTTCATTTATCTATTTCTACTCTAATCTGTATGTTCCTTTCAAAATTGCAATCTATTTATATGTACCAACTATATTGGCCAACATCAATTCAATTGATTGTATAATTCATTTTAGTATCTACTTTTTAAGAATAGCTATAGGCATACCTTATTTCATTTCTCATCTTATTAGCAATCCTTTCCCTTTCCCTATCTATTGTGATACGTCGACCATGTTAAGCATGGGATATACTGAGAGGGGGGGGTGAATTATTATATCGTATATCTTATAAAACTTTCCATTAATCAAATTCCACTTTAACATACATTCAAGATATGCAATAAAACTGAAATTATAAACACCACACAAGATAGAGAGAGACACCAGATTTAACGTAGAAACCCAATGTGGAAAAAACCATGGAGAACAATCTCAAGTATATGAATGAGCACCAACTCTAAACACAATATTCATAAGCACCAAATTTCAAGAGCACCAACCCCTTTTTTAAGCACCAACATAACAACTATTCATGAGCACTAACTCGTAAGAGCACCAACCCCTTTGATGAGCACCAACAGAACAACAATTCATGAGCATCAACACACAAGAGCACCAACCCCTTTGTTGAGCACCAACATAGTAACAATTCATGAGCACTAACCCATAGGACACCAACCCCTTTGCTGAGCACACAACAATAATTCATGAGCACAAACCCACATGAGTACCAACCCCTTTTGTGTATACCACACAACTATCTCTCAATGTTTCTATCTCAACAAATGATATTTAATTACAATATCTATTTCCTCTCTCACCTTTTCTCTTCTAAGCTAGATATAACAAATACAAATCATACTCATCTCTCTCATTGCTCTTCTAAGATAGATATTACAATATCAAATCAAACTCTATCTCACTCATTACAAATGGCTTCTCAAGACTTTATTTATAGCTTTCCAAATGACCTTTCACATTCTCCCTTTATGACCCTTCAATCCTCATATAAAATGGCATTAATCTTGTATGAACCTTCATATCCTTGCATTTGAAAAGTCATATGGTGACCCTTCATAAGAAAAATCATCCTTCCCTCTTTTGTCTTTATCTTGGTGACTTTTTGTATTCCTCAAAGTGTCCCTTCATGAGAAATTGTGCCCTTCCTTTTTTGTCTTCACTAGGTGACTCTTGGAATTTCCCAATATGACTCTTCATGGGAAAATGCATCCCATTCTTTTTTTATCTTTACCCTGTGACTCTTTGACTTCTCCATGGGACCTTCTTTTATCTTATATGCAACCAAAAATATATTCATTAATATTAAATAAATATTAACACACGTTATCCAAGATATAACTATTACAAACATCATTAAATGCAATGGGGCCTTTAATACCAAATATGCTAGACCTTTGACATCAATGACAATATTTCTAACAATCTCCCCATTTATCATTGATGGCAATCTCAATCCTAAAACTGCCACTTCCTGAATCTTGTACATACTATCATTTGAAAACATACAGTAGCTCCCCCTTATTGTAGCAACATGTACATATTCCCTATACCTATTTTTGCACCTGTACCTATACCTGTACCTATTATTCTCCCCCTTTGACATCAATGGCAAAGGGCATACCTAGATCTAACACTTATCTCCCCCTCAACTAATGCTGAACCTTAATGGTAGGAAGTAATAGAAATTTCTCCCAACTCCTCTTGTAGATCTTTGAATGTGTCCTTTGATCATGCTTTTGAGAAGATATATGATAATACATATAAATTGTTGCATGTCTTTTGAGCATCTGTAATCAACTCATTTGAATATTTTCTTCTAATCTCACAACCTTCTGCATGAGACTTTAATGTGTAGCCCTGATCACATATTTGACTTACACTTAATAGATTATGCTTAAGATCTTTTACATACAAAACATTCTTAGTCTTGGTTCTATCGTAATCCAAACTCAAAGTACATTTTATAGCTATATTGGTAGTGGTTTTATCTCTGAATCCCACTATTCCACCATTGATCTTCTTTAGATTTATGAACTTACTTTTATTTCTTGTCATATGCCTCAAACATCCACTATCAACTAACCGTGGCTGATATTTATTTCTTACATGCAAATCTATCTAAACTATCATAGAATCTTCAAGTTGTTTCTTCTGCCATGAACATGTCTAAACCTTCTTCTTGATGAATGAAGCTTTGAAACTCTTATCCTTCTTGATTGAATTTGCATGAGTTTCTTTCTTATTTTTTAAACTATTAGCTCTTTTTCAACATTATAATTTCTTATGATCATATCCATTTGAAACACCTTATAACTTTTAAACACTGCATATGCAAGAAACATTCTAATAGCCTCAAACCTTAACACTGGTGCAAAATTTTTCTTCAAAAATCTATTCCCTCAAAAGATATACAAATTAATCTGTCAACTCACCTTCTTTTCATGTAACATAGCCAAGACTCAATAACATCCACCATGCTTCAATTTTTATTAAAAGTGTCTCCTTGAAGCCTAGAAGAGACACCCCACACAAAGGGTCCTAGAAATAAATATCAGGAGATTCCCACATCTCCTCTATTTCTTCCTTGATCTTCTTATATTTTTATCTTAGAATACATTTAAGCATGTCTAACTTATTTGATTTACTAACCTCAACATTTATGATGTTTTTCATCTTCTCAACTTTTACAACTATCTTATCTTGATAAAGCTCATGCTCAAATGTAACAAGAGATTCTTCATAGTCCTTCCTATCTGATTCTTTATCTACTATAGCAAGTAATTTATTATCACTCTTAAACTCAACCTGATCAACCTTTACTATTTTAGGTCTCCAAACCTGAATTTGACTCTTCTCATATCTTTTATGGGTTCTATATCCTTGGACATACTTTGAATATCTCTTTACTTTATTTGGACATAATTTAGTAATATGACCAACCTTATGACAACAAGAGCAAACAACATTTCTCATAGCTTCTTTTTGAATGTGATTGAGATCTCTATTTGACTGATTACTTCTCCTGATACAGTCTCTTTCCCTATGACCAACATGATGACAAACAAAACAATGACCATGAAAAGAATTTGAAAACTTAAAAGCATTAGGTTTCCTGATCGACTTCTTTAATTTTCCTTCAAAACTTTCATCCTTCTTTCCTTGGACTAATATTTCATGATCTTTCTCAACCTTGATTATAAGCTTCTCATGATTATCCTTTAAAGAACCTAACTCAACCTTCAACTGATTACACTCTTCTTCTTTTGATTTCAAACTTGAATTTTCAACCTCTAGCTGATTCTTAAGATCTTGAATAAATATATTATTTTATTTTACTTCTATAGCCAATTTAGAATCCAAGATACGCACCTATTCTTTAAGAGCTTCAACCACAAATTTCAACTCTTGATTCTCCTTCTTTATCTAATTGGCCATCTTGTGCTTTCTTAATCTACCTTCAAGCTCTAAAACTTTTTGAAAAGGAACTTGCTCTGATACCAATTGTTAAGCACATGATATACTGAGAGGAGGGTGAATCAGTATATCATATATCTTATAAAAAATTCCCTTAATTAAATTCCACTTTGACATACATTCAAGATATGCAATAAAACTAAAATAATAAAAACCACACAAGATAGAGAGAGACACCAGATTTAACATGGAAACCCAATGTGGGAAAAACCATGAAAAACAATCTCAAGTATATGAATGAGCACAAAATCAAAACACAATATTCGTAAGCACCAACTTATAAGAGCACCAACCCCTTTGCTAAGCACCAATACAACAACTATTTATGAGCACCAACTCACAGGAACACCAACCCCTTTGCTGAGCACCAACCCACAGGAGAACCAACCCATTTGCAGAGCACCAACATAGGAATAATTCATGAGCACCAACCCATTTACTAAGCACCAACACAGTAACAATTCATGAGCACCAACCCACAGGAGCACCAACCCCTTTTGTGTATACCACACAACTATCTCTCAATGTTGCTATCTCAACAAATGATAGTTCATTACAATATCTCTTTCCTCTCTCACCTTTTCTCTTCTAAGCTAGATATACAAAATACATCATACTCATCTCTCTCATTGATCTTCTAATCTAGATATTAAAATATCAAATCAAACTCTATCTCACTCATTACAAATGGCTTCTCAAGCCTTTATTTATATCTTTCCAAATGACCTTTGGCCTTCCCCCTTTGTGACCCTTCAATCCTCATGGAAAATGGCACTAAAATTGTATGACCCCTCATATCCTTGCATTTGAAAAGTCATATGGTGACCCTTCATAATCAAAAGCATCATTCCCTCTTTTATTTTTATCTTGGTGACTTTTCATATTCCTCAAAGTGTCCCTTCATGAGAAATTGCACCCTTCCTCTTTTGTCTTCACTTGGTGACTCTTGGAATTCCATAAGATGACTCTTCATGGTAAAATGCATCCCATTATTCTTTTGTCTTTACCTTGTGACTCTTTGACTTCTCCATGGGCCCTTCTTTTATCTTATTACAACAAAAAATATATTCATTAATATTAAATAAATATTAACACACATTAGCCAAGATATAACTATTACAAACATCATTAAATGCAATGGGTCCTTTATCACCAAATATTCTAGACCTTTGACATTAATGACAATATTTCCAATATACCAACTCAACTTTACACTATCCTAGACTATTTTCAATGCTTTTGTTCACTAAACTAGGTTGACTTGGTCAACCTAGCATAGTCTGTAGGTCTAGTTTTTCCACTAGGTCAACTTGGTCAACCTAACTTTTGTTTTTGCTTCACCTACTTTTTTAGCTTGGTTCTTCATCCTTTCTGATCTACATCCTATTCATTTCTCTTTGATCAAAATGAGGTCCCCTATTATAATCTTTTTGGATAGTCTTAATACATTTAAATCATATATGGGGTGTTCATTTCTCCCTTTCTTTACCTCCTAAGAGCAACACCACTCTTAGGGCAAATCTTCTCCTCCTTCATTTAAAAATTGCAACATAGTTAAAATAACACCTCAAGATGAGGTTGGTGGGTCCAATCCTTTCTGCACCTACCAAGAACCTTCTCAAAATATTCAAACTAATGTGGGAGTGATTGACTCAAATTTATGTAATAATCTCACTAATAACTCTTCTTCTAATATTCCCTCCAACACTAATGTGGGAAATGTTCCTTCCAACACCAACCCACCACTTGATACAACTCAATTATTAGCCCAAGTGATTCAACAAATTAACATTATGTAAAGCTCTAATACCAATTAAATGATGTAAATTCAAAAACATTTTATCAATGTGGTTAATCAACATCCAATCATGAACCCTCAAGTTGATCTTACTTACATTCCTCCACATCTTAGAGATGTCTCACGTAACATTTTTCCTCAACCAAAAATGAATAATAAAATGTTTCCAAGTATCCAAAATCAGCTGTTAACTCCCTTCATTGTATCTATTGACATTGGTAACATATCAACAAGTATTAAATATGATGGGACTAAAGAGCCTGCCTCATCTCTTAAAGCCTTTGGTAGTCTCTACAAAGAGTGGATCCAAACTAATACATTTGTTAGTACTAAACTCTTAGTTAAAAACTTCATTAGTGATGTATTATAATGGTATAATAATTACCTCCACATTCTATTTGGAAACTTGAATATTTGGTCAATCTTTTAGTTAAAGAGTTTTAACATAATGATCTTCCTAAAAACTGTCTTAGCCATTTAATAAATGCTAAACAATATCCTAATGAATTAGCTCATGAATTTATTACAATATGTAAATCCTTAGATCATAAATCCAATCATAATATGTATGATGATAACCTATTCAAACTCTTTATCATAGCTTTAAATCCTACTCTTCAATACAAGGTTCAAACCTTTGCTCCTCAAACTCTTAATGAAGCACTTGACCAAACTAAACGTCAAGATTTTATTATGAAGAAATTTGGACCTAATTATAAAATGCTTAAAGGATATTTCCAAACATCTAATGATATCACTAATAACACTTCTCAAACCAAACCTAGTGTTTTAAAAAATGAAGTTCCTTCATTATCTCATGTGCCTCTTCTGGTTCATAAAATGAGATAATTTTTACCTCTTTCTAAACCTTTCATATATCCTAATGTTCCTCCTAAAGGGTATGATCCCAATATCTTTTATTGGTTTCATGTCAATGTTGGACATTCTCATGAGTCTTGTAGAGGGCTTGCTAAATATGCTATTTCATACATGATCAGTGATTCATTTTACCATGAAGCCATGATTAAACACCATCATCAAGAATACACTAACGCTTTTCAAAAATGACAACCCTCTAAAGCCTCTACATCTAATAATATTAAAAAATCTTATTCCTCTAATAAATCAATTTCTAAGGATGTTTGTGCAATTGACACTGATTATGATTAATACATTAGTGACTCTCAATATGTTAATATGGCTAAGGTTAATTATCGTAGGAAGCCAACACATAAATATCTTGTGACCAAGCCTAAGAAACCTTATTTGGAAGAACAATTGATTAAATATACTACCACTATCAATATTGATTTAGAAGCACCTAAGGAACAACTTCTTCCTTCTGATCCTCCAACCACATCTATTCCTCCAAAGTCTAATTTGCCTTCTTCTAAACCTCGTGTCTTCTCTTCTAAATCTCATTAAAATTTCCTAGAAGAACTTAACTTTATACCATGTAAAATTCTTCTCATGCAGTTGGTTCACACTTCACCTTATCATCATAAATTCCTTATGTAGCAACTCCAAGAGATTGAAGACCCATCTTCTTTAGATGAAGAACCACCTTCTATTTATTCTCAACCAGCAAAAAATAATACCATTAAATCTATGTGTCCTTCCAAACATTCCATTGAATTCCTTGAAGAGGACATGATTAATGATGAAATCCTCTTTCACACTGATGATCTACCTCTTTTCATCAAGATAGCCATTAATACCACCATTATTCAAAAATTTCTAGTTGATGAAGGTTTTAGTATTAATTTGACTTCTTTATGGCCTTTACAACAACTTGGTTATAACAATAGTCATCCTAAACAAACCCATCTTACTTTATATGGTTTTGATAAGACTAATCAAAAGCCACTTTGTTGTATATGGATTCCCTTAACCATTGGTCCTAATATCATGTGAACCAAACTGATGGTTCTTGATCTTCCTTTATCTTATAATATACTCCTCAACCATCCATAGACTCATAGAATGAGGGCCATTGCTACACATTATATTTATACACTAGTCAATGCATTAAATTTATACACAATGGAAAACATTGTAAGCATGAAGCCAATCCCAACCCATGGAGTATCCAATTACGTAATCCTAAATCACAATATCATGTTCCCATGATTCCTAAAATTAATAATGCTCCTTTACTTGAGTTCATCAATATGAATCCTAATTTACAAGTTACTCTTGTGGATTTTGAAAATGATGAGCCCAATGAATTAAAACACACTTGCAATAATAAGAAATTGCCTCCATATATTTTGGAATGGATTTCACCTTCCCTCTTACCCAGAGATCATACCATTCCTCTCATGGATCATATTACTGATTTTACCCCTCCATGCAATGTTCAATACCCATATTTACCTAAAGATGATTTTGCTTACAATGAATTTGGAGTGGCTAAGCTATTTAAAGATCCTTTCATCATGACTACTCAAACATTCAGTAATCTTGGGATTTCCCAATCTGAAGATCCTCCTAAATCCCAATCATGCATAATTTATCCCACATATGATGATAAATATATCATGGCCCAAGCTCAATCTAGAGACTTGGATGTCTTACATTATCAAAATATCTTAGTTCAAATTCATGATTTCAACTGAGATGTACGTATAATATCTATAGGTCATAACTTAGAACTTGAGGGTTATGTGCCTCCCATCAATCCTCCTCTTATTAATTATCCTTGGGTGGTTGAGAAAATCATGCCTTCTAAACCTCTGGAAGTGCTTTCATCTTATTTACCTCCCTTGGATTCTCCAATTGAATCTAATTCTTCTCCCATCATCTCTCCATCTATTTCTTCTACTCTTAAAATCACACTTGATGCCATGAAAAATAATGTATATCAAATACATTATAAATATGATCGACATGGAAATCAAATGTTAGATTTAGAAGTAGATGTGGAATATTGTGGTCCTCTTCCTAGCTTGCCTAGTGATGAAGTTATTTTGGAGTTTCTTTATGATCGGGAAACACAACTCCCATATCAACATCATAAAACTAGAAAATTTCAAAATAAAAGTCCTCGCTTCAATGACTTTATCACTAGTATTATCTTAAATCTAATCCAATTTCATCTTTAACAAATGCAACATAACACTTTCAAGATGGTAATGCCATGATTATTGAAGACACAACTCATATCTACTATGATAATCCATCTTATCCTTAACCAATCATAGTTTTTAAAGAAATTTCACCTTTTGAACATGATAATTTCAGCCTATTTTTTTATAAGTATCAAGAGGTACTCATATGGTCTAACCGAAATATGTCTGGCATTGACCCTAGCATAGTGGTCCATAACATCATTACCTATCCTGATGCCAAACATGTGTGTTAGATGCAATGAAAGTTTCCTCCCAAAGTTACCCACTTATGCCATAAAGAAATCATCAAACTTCTCAATGCTAAATTCATTAAACCTATGGATTATTCTGAATGGGTTTCCAATAATATTCCTATTTGGAATAAGGTCACCATGGTCATTCATATTTACATTAATTTATGTAATCTTAATCTTGCTTGTCCCAAAGATAACTGTCCTTTACCTTCAATAGATGACATTATCAATTCCATGATTGGATATGAAATGTTATCTCTTATGGATGGCTTTTCAGGATACAATCAAATTCATATAGCTCTTGAAGACCATCATAAGACTACTTTCACCATGGAATGGGGCACCTGTTGTTATGTTAACATTCTCTTTGGTCTCAAAAATGCTGGTGTTACTTAACAATGTTCTATGACTCATATATTTAATTATCTCATCCATAAAATTATTGAAACATATGTGGATGATCTTATCACTAAATCCAAGCATCACACAAATCATCTTTCTTATCTTGCCATCATCTTTGATCATCTCATAAAATATAAAGTTAGACTTAATCCTGTCAAATGTGTCTTCAGAGTTACATTTGGTAAATTATTAAGATTCTTAGTCTCTCTCTATGGCATTATTGTTGATCCAACTAAGATAAATTCTATTATCAACATGCCTATCCCTCATTTTATTCTTGACACCCATACCTATTTAGGCAAGCTTGGGGCAATTAGATGATTTGTTCTTGAGATGGCTTATCAAATTCACTCCATAAATTCCATTCTCAAGAAAGGGAAAACTTTGGAATGGATAGATTCATGTTAAAAATCATTTAATAACATGAAAGAGTCATTGCTTCATCCACCTATGATCCTTCCTCCTTATAATGATCAACCCTTGATTATTTATACTTCTTCCATACCTATTTCAGTTGGAGCAATGCTTTCCCAACAAGATGATACAAGTAAGGAGTATTACATATATTACATTAGTCGAGGCCTCATCAATTATGAAACACATTATACCAAAGTTGAGTGTGATTACCTCTCCATCTACTTTGTGGCTAAAAAGCTTTCTCACTGCATGCTTTACCAAACCACCTATGTCATTGTTCATTCTGACCCCCTTCATCACTTCTTCTCCAAAGCATTTGTTATAGGAGATATAATTGGCAAGTGTATGTTTGTACTTATGGAATTTGATCTTCACATCATCATGTAAAAAGCTATCAAATGGCAAGTCATAGTTGACCAACTTGACATGACTCCTATTCTAGCCACTTATTTAATTCAAGATGACCTTCTCAATGATAATATTCTTTAAATATAAGATCTTAGTAAATCAATTTCTCTTAAAGATTATTTTCATAGATTTACTATCAATCTTGAAGCCAATCAATCTAATGAACCTTCAACTCCCTCTAATACTACCAAACCAAAAGTAGTTATCGAGGATCTCCCTAAAATCAACATTAACTTGCATTAGGATACTTGGACCCTTCAATTTGATGGTGCTAAATGCCTTTAAGGATTTTGGGTAGGTTCCATTCTCACTAGTCCTCTTGGTAAAACAACTATTTTAACTTTTCATTTTACATTTGATGTCACCAATAATATGGCTGAGTATGAAGCTCTTATCTTAGGTATGAGAGATACTCTTGATCTAGACATACAATATATTCATTATTTTGGTGATTCTCAACTCATTTACCATCAAGTTAGTGGTGCCTATCAATGTAAAAGTGAAAATCTTATTACCTATAATCAAATTTTAACCACTCTTACCAAGAATTTTTCCTCTTTTACAATTGAAACTATTCCTAGACACCAAAATTCCATTATTGATTCTCTTGCCTCTTCAAATTCTCTCTTTCATCCACATCAAGTTATTTATGATCCTTATTTTATCATAC
This sequence comes from Torreya grandis, assembly GCA_037957365.1. NCBI lineage: Eukaryota > Viridiplantae > Streptophyta > Pinopsida > Cupressales > Taxaceae > Torreya > Torreya grandis. Next base: position 559,934 of record JARHVA010005616.1, on the reverse strand, counting down.
AAATAATCAAATCTCCATCATCTATTCACCATCCAGATTCCCTTATCTACCACATTGAGGCTATCACCATCTAACAATGCCCATGGTATCAAGACATCATCTAATTATTAAAACATCAAACTTATCCTCCTAACTTGGATTCCTATGAAAAAACATGTCTTCATAAAAAACTTTCAAGTACATATTTAGACATAACATACTTTATTATCATAATGTCGAAGGTACTTTACTCCATTATGTCATGCCAGATGAGGTTCCTCCTCTACTTGAGCAAGCACATGGGGGCATTTGTGGTGGTCACTATAGCAAACATGTTATAACACATTAATGCCTACCTATTTATTACTATTAGGATACTCTAGAAAAGGATGTTATTGAATATGCTAAAAAGTGTAATCCTTTTTAGCTTCATGATAACCTCATTCATTCACTACCAACCAAACTTCAAGCTATCAAATCTCCTTGGCCATTTTCCACATGGTGATTCGATCTCATTGTCAAGATTCTTCATTCCTAAGATGGGCACATATTCATCATCACTGCCATTGAGTAATTTACCAAGTGGGTTGAAGCCATGCACCTTCATACTGTTACCAATCCTACTATATCTAAATTCATTCTCAACAAACTTATTTTATGCTTTGGTGTTCCTCACACCATCATTTCTGACAATGGTGGTAACTTCAAAAACAAACATGTTAAACAAATTTACACCAAATTCAAAATCAATCACAAGTTTTCCACTCCTTATCCTTCAAAATGTAATGGCCAAGATAAGGTCACCAATAAAATTCTTCAAAAGACAATTCATGAAACCCACATAGATTGACATCTTCATCTTTATCTTAAACTTTGGCCCTATTGGACTATTCATACTACCACTAGGGCAACTCCATTCTCTCTAATATATGGTTTTGAGTTGGTTCTTCCTCTTGAAGTTGAGATTCCTTCTCTTTGCATATCTCTTCATGGCATAATTCCCAATAAAGAATTGTGTGACACTAGCCTTCATACCCTTGATTTGCTTGATGAATGCCATCTTTTTTCTTTGCATCATAATCACCAATACAAGGCTCACATCACCAGACAACATAAAAAACATGTTAAAAACCACACATTTAATGTCAGTGATCTTATCCTTAAATTAGATTACACTTATGACAAAGAAGGTAAGTACACCCAAAAATGGTGGGGCTCTTAGTTAAAGATGTTCTTGGTCCAAGTACTTATCTCCTTCAAACCAATGAAGGCCATGTTTTCAAAGATACCACCAATGCTAAATTACTTAAGAAATAATTTTCTTAATCATTTCTCTTCTTTTCATGCTTTCTCTATATATCTACCTAACATAATTTTAGAAGTTAATTTAGCATGGGTCTCTCTGTATACACCAGTTTCCCTACTTTTTAAACCTTTAGTCCTCCCTTTTGATATTTTGGTTTATTGATGTACCATAGTCTTAATTTCCTTTCTTTTCAAACCTTTAGTCCTCCCTTTTGGTATTTTATTTTCTTGATGTACTATAGTCTTCATTATCTTATTTTTCATTTTCCTTTTGCTTGCCAATGTTGTCTTGGCATCCTCTTGGGCTTTTCTTTTATGAGTTGCTTGGTAAGACCATGGATAAAACTTGGACCTCCTCATAAATTGACCATTCTTTTTATTTCTCATTTTTTTCCTTTTCATTAATTTTCTACTTTTCAATGTTGTTTTGACATCCTTTGGGTCTTTATTTGTGAGGTGCTTTATACAAAGGATCCTTCACTTTTGCTTATTAACACCCTTTGGATTTTACTTTTGTGAGTTGCTTGGTAAGACCATGGATAAAACCCAGCCATCCTCATAAAATTACCTTTCTTTTCATGTTCTTTATGATCCTTGTTATTTAGACATTATATTTTTCTTCTTTTGCTACATGGAATCTGTAAACAATCTATGTTAGCATGTTTTCCTTCACTTCCCATAGTTTTATGATAATGAATCACACGTTTTCTATCATTGTATTCCTTTTTTCCCTTTGTCACATTTTTTGCAATTTGAAAAAATTAAAATTTGTTACATGTGTCATTTTCGTCTTAATTTCCTCCTTTCTTTCACCTTCACATTTAGATAAAACAAGGTGAAAGTCAAGATAACACTTTTATTTCACCTAGATTTATGAGACTCTCAAACCCCATGCTCTTTGATTTTCTCTCCCTTAGCAACCTTGTCCAAATGTTTTCAAATGAAAGTCATCTTTAGTACCCATGTTTGGTCTTCCAAATCTATATAGAGGAGGAATTTAAAAAAAAGAAAGAAAGTTAAAAGCCAATCATTTGAAAATAAAAGGCAATGATATCTAAAAGGCAACATACAAATATTAAAAGTCTAATCACACCAAAAGACATGATTATAAGCACATCTCCTATCTCCAATCGAAGATCAAAATCCACTGTCATCTTCACATAGAGCCAAAGTCCTTTGGAGTATGGTAGGCTAGTATATTGGAATAGGGGATTTCAAAAAAATCTATAGTACTACCTACTTTCTCATGCAAGTACCCAATATTTGTAGTAGATTGACGACTCTATAAGGGGTCTTGAAGATTAGGGAACATGTCATGAGGAGGTAGGTCCATTTTAGTTTTCATGCATATAACCTTTATGGCAGTATTTATATACTCCATTTTTTTACCTAAGACTTGTGTAGCTAAGATAAGTTCTTTAGTGTCCTTAAGGTCAACAGTCCTCTTATTTTGACAAACCAAATTTGAGTGTCCTAAATTTGATAAAGAGTTCCCATACCTTTGTTTTTCCTTCATTCTCCCCTCTACCCCATTTCATTTCCCCCCTTGATAGACAAATTATGATTCCAAATTTGTTTTCCCTCTTCTTTAATTTATTTTTTCTTCATTTCTTAAAAACATGCTAACACTACTTTGTTTCATTTTTATCTATCTTTAGATGCAAAAAAACATGTCTAAGAAACTATCGATCATTTTCATCATGTTCTATATATTTACTAAAACTAATTTTCTTTCCTTTTCCCATTTATCTAGATTTTTCTATTCTATTATTGCAGACACCTGATTTCATGCCCTTTTTCCATTGTTGTATGAGATGTTGATTATTACTACTCACCCAACCATGTTGTTTTCCCTTTTATGCATCCCCTTTTTCCATTGATGATTGAGATGTGGATTTTTACTACTCACTCATCAATGTTATTTTACCATTTTTATTTTTGAATCATCTTTTTACCATCTTGTATTATATTTATCCTTTCTTTGATTTGGTGAGTTTGCATTTTCTTACTTGAGGTTTAATTGTTTGCATTTTTTTGTCTTTAGTAGCCTTGGATTTTTAGTTACCTAATTTACTCTTGTTTGACTTGGTCATTTGGTCTAAAATAACACTTGTCATTAAGCTTGCCAAATTCCAATATACGTCCCATCCACATAACACCACTTATCTTGGATTTTCTTACATTTGTTTGTTATTGCTCCTTAGTTTTATATTTTTGGGTTTGTCTAAAGCAGTCTCTGCACCCTCCATAATCAAAACTAAAACATAGCTAAAAAACATCCCACGATAAAGGTAATTCAAGGTATGCATCATTTACTTTTCGATTATTTAATTTTTAGTTAGTTTTCTTTTCTATCATTTACTTTCAGTTATTTTATGCTTTTTAAAATAGTGAAATTTTTTTAGCATTAGCATTGTGTGTGTCCTTATGTTCTTTCTTGAAGTACCATCCCCTCTTACACCCTAGTGACACATGATGAGCTTTGAGTGGGGCATATGTATACACATAATATTTTCACATGTGTATTGATTATTGATGCTTTACATATTGTAATAACCGATCATGACTTAATCTCTCTGAGTGCATACCTTAAGGGGTACACCAAGAAAGGGGTCGATAGACCTTTGGTGCTTCACAAGATTTTTATCTCTTATTGTCATATTATTCCCTATCCATTCAACTCCTAAAAACTTTCCCTAAGTTATCTCTCCTTCTTTGGAAATTCCTCTATTATTTACCTCTTTCTATCCTTCTTTCCCTTACTTAGTACCATTTTTACTTGTTCAGTAAGCTAGGTCTACCTAGTTGACCTAGCACAATCTGGGGTCACTTTAGCTCTTCAGGCCTAGTTTTCATCTGGTTGACCTAGCACAAAGTTTAGGCATTAGCTTGATAATGTTCTAGGTTTACCTAATCAACCTAGTAAAATTAACTTTTCCAAGTGATTTTTAGGTTAGATAATCCTATATATACAATGCCATTTTGGTCATTTCCATATGGATGCAATTAGGAGTTATTATTCACTCATGCTTCTTCACAATCTAATCTTCCACCATTCTACTTGAGGAGTCTTACCTTAGGTTTATTATTTGGAGAATCTTAGTCTTGCGAATAGGTCTTAGATGCTTTAGCCTAACAAAGTGATCCTTAGAAACCACAACAACCTCTTATGAATCACCATTGGCTAAGGGAGATATTAAGTCACGATGGGTTCACATTTAGGTAAGTATATTCTAACTTTGTTCTCCTCACTTTTAGTAGATATAAGTAGCATAAGTGTTGGCTCAAATAATATTAATCCTCATATTCCATGTATTAGGGTGTTACTCATACTTAATTTATTTGAAGTTCCCTATAAATGTATCTAATTGATTTTCATCTAACCCCTTACTTTGTGACACAAGCTTTGGTGAGCACTAGATTAGTTTACTTTTCTTGTTATTAGATTAGTTTAATTTCTTGTTTATTATCATTAGTGAATATGGAAACCATATGACTCTTTTAGGTTTGTTGTTCGATTGTGTTAGACTATAGGCTTTAGAACCATACCTAACATGATGTGTTGTGATAGATGATACAAGTGATCCCCTAATCAGGTCTGTAAACACCTAAATCTAGCCATCAATAACCTCCAATTAGGCTTTTGACCAATTTCCACCTAAAGTGCACAATTTAGCTAAAAATAATAAAATGGATTAAATGAGTTGAAATTGATATATTCAAATGTTAATTTATGCTAGGGTCTCCCTAAATGGAGTAATGCAATTTGTGGTCCAATTAAATTTGATCATATCATTCTGAGTCAAATTGCTTTTGAGTCAATTTGTGGTCCAATTTGTTGTTCTACAAGCCAAAGGTGCCAAGGAGAGATAGAGGTAGCCAAGCTTCCATTGCCAAGGACTTCATGAGCACAAAATTGAGCAAACCACTACTACAAAGGCATTGGAGCATCCAAAGAAGGTGAATGAATTCTTGTGTTTTATTCCTTACTTTTTAGTTGTGTTTATCATTTATTTTTGTTAACTAAGCTCTCCCTAGTGTCTAGGCATAGAAATGTTATGCTATTAATGTATTTCTTTCATTTTATTTTCATTTTGGAACTAACACTATATTAACCATCCTCTCTTGAGTCAAATTCATAGATCACATATGGCATGATCGATGGGAGAAGACACATCTCACACCTAAAGAAGATCATTTTGTAACTTTAAAATATTTATTTGGACCTTTAAAACTCTTGTAAATTGATTTTCTAACTTTATTTTTCAATTTTTGTTTGCCATGGTTTTACACAGTAACCAATGTCGACTAGTAAGACTAACATCGATTACATAGCTTAACCAACATCGATTATTAAAAATAACATCAATTATATACCTACCATTGATCATATTGGTTGAATAACTGACATCAGCTATAAAATGTGACTGTCATTGGTTATATAAATCAACGTTGATCACTATGTTTTTATTAAAACACAGACCTGAGAGCTCTTTTTCTAAAGTTTATTGTTTTAAACCACAAAGAGATTTAAAGCTAAAGAACATGCTAACATTTTTTTATAGGACTAAGCTTGACATTTTCTAAAAACATGTTCTAAATCACCTTTTGTATGTTTAAAAATCAATTAGGAAATTTCTTTTGGTGTTTAATGAAAAATTTAGATGCTTAGATGAATGTTCTCAAGGTTCATAATATTAAGACCAAGGGTTCAAATGAACACCACCAAATATTTCATTTGGGATTAAAATTTAACACACTTGTCATTTTTGTCTTCAATAGTTGTTTAATCTAGTTTTGTTTAGCAAAGAGAGCGGTATTACATGTATGCTATTCTATTTGTCCCCTTTAGGGAACCCTTGGAATCAAAAGCACCATTCTTATTTCAAGTATCCTAGTCCAAGGCTTAGAAATAATGTCACCTAAAGCACTCCCCAAAAACTTGTCAAAGTTTGGGTGACCTTGAAAATGACCCTAAATTCTTTCTTTTTTATGTATTTCATTTCATTGCATCTTTGCTTACAAGGGGAATGCCATTACCTCTCAAAAGTTCTTTAGGGAAGCTTTGACCCAATATTTTATCTCCTGGTAATGAATTCACTTACTCCTTTAGATTTGCACATAGAACATATCTGCATTTGGACATCACACTACACTAAGCAAACAAGAAGATGTAGTGGTTGTAAAAAGGACTAAACCTTTTTACAACTAGCCATTGCCATGTTCACCTAATTTCTAGGCTTATATGTTGCATCATTTGACATGAAAGTCAATGTGCAATTGATTCCCCTAGAAACATTTAAAATCTTACTAGTTTAGTCAACCCTACATTGACATACCTTTGCTTGGATTTGGATGATTATATTTAGAGTATTTTGGTCATTTTTTCTTGGTATGTTTTGAGACTAAAAATTGTTTATTTGTTTATAAGCCATGACAAAAACAATTTGTATATACATCACTCTTTTGTCCAAAGAGGCATTATGATGGCCATTTTACATCACACTTGTGCATTGAAATTTTGATAAACTTATCTGTGTGTGTGTGTCATTTGACTTGTAGAGGGTAGTGTTATGCTACCCAAATCATGTCCAAAAATTTTAAGCCTTTTGAGTCTTTTGAAACATAATATAGATCACATTATTTGAGCATGCTTATATCATTAGGATGATCAATTTTTTTTAAGACTTGTTTTACCTTGTGTCAAAAACCATTTATTTCAAACTATTTTGTGTATACCATTTAGACATTTGTCTTATGCCATCATGTTGTATAATCTTGTCTATCTTGTTTGGTCAAAACCTAGTTTTCAACGTTGAGTTTTCAATTAGCCTTGTCAATCTTGGATTCAAACATTGATTGACTTATATTTAGGCCCTAATTCATGGGGTTGATACATAGATATTTCTCTTTTGGGTTACATAACTTTGGTTAATCAATTACCCAAATTTGAAAACTATTGATTGTTTGTTTATTTAATGCCTATCCTCATCATTATTCGTGCCTTTATTTGGGAAACATAGTCTTTCTTTAAAGATCCTTTTATCTTATGATTTATGCCAACTAGTCATGTTTATGTTTTAGTCTGTGTGTTAGGTCTATGTCAAAGTTGTTTCCAAACTTGTTGGATTAAATCAAATCACATCAACCTTTGTTTTAAGTCTAGAGTTTGATGTCATTTGGCCAAAAATCCTAGAATATGCCTATTTGTTTGAGCCTAACTTTTGACTCCATATTTGGACAAAATACCTAGTGACTCAACTTTTCCCTTTCCCAGTTTGGACCTTATTTGGAACACTTTGACCTAGACCTTTGACATGCCAATTTTTATTCAGACACTTGACATTTTGTACATATGAAATTTGAAATTAGACATTTGATGTTAGGCTATTTTATGCTAAGTCTTAACACAAATCATTTTGGAGATACAAGTCCACCTTTTGACCAAGTTAGACCAAGCTTGAACTGTTTGTTCTTTGGATATATTTTTTCAAAATTTTTGGAACTCTAAGCCTTTTTGTTTTGAAGCTTTCATAATTTATGAAAATATGTCTAGCTACACTTATGAAGTCACTTAGAATCCAACTTGTGATAGAATGGCTATACAAAATGACTTTTATGTCTTTATTTAAGACCCCAATGATGCTAATATGGTTTTTGATATAGATTTATATCCACCTCATAGTAATCATTCAAGGGAACAATGTCACAAAACAACTTACGATCCAACTTGAGACCTTGATTGGCATGAAGAGGCTTGTGAGAAAGAATTTGAAGACCCAACTATAGATAATGTTGTTTGGGATATAAATCCACACCCTCGTTTCAATAATTAGTACATGGAACATAGTCAAGAACTAGCTTATGAGCCAACTCACAACTGGGATGATATGTTTTATGAGGAAGAATTAGATGCTTTGACTTATGCGAGTAACTAGGCTCCACCACATCATACCATTTATAATTCAAGACCACAATGCCCAACCATTTCTATACCAAGACATCACCCTTTGGTTTGCGCAAGCAATCAAGCTCCATAATGCCCTTTCATCATTCTAAGACCTAGTACTTTAGCTTGTATGAGCAATCATGCTCCACACCACCCTATTGTTACCATCTGAAGACTTTGTGCTTTAGCTCATGTAAGAAATAATGCTCCCTAATGCCCTACCATTATCTAACCATAAGTCATTCCTCATCTAGTATTAATCCTATCCAAACCTCAATCGATCTAATACTTTGAAGACCAAGCTATGTTCAAAATTAGTATCTTCTAACTCATTGGAAACCAAGGCCAAAATAACCAACCAATCCAAGATGTTTTTGTTGAACTAACCATTTATGAGAAGTCAATCTATGATGAATCACCTATTGATCCTATACTAGTTGTTGAGGAGTCTTAAACTGACAAGCCAGTCTTTACTGAGTCACTTCTTAATGATTATAACCACCTTTGGGAAAATCATTACCTCGATTATGTGCCTATTTTTTAAGAGCCTCCTATTGACAAGTTAGTCTCTGAGGAGTTGTCTCTTGACCTTTTTCCAATCCTAGAGGAGTCCCACTTTGAGAAATCAATTTTTGTGGCGCCCATCATGATGTTACAAGTTGTTACATATCTAATACTAAACATTCAACAAGACATCATTGTAATAGAGTACCCATCATATGAAGAATTAGAGTTAGATTCAGGTTCTATTCTTAAATTGACATCATATTTAGCATCAGAATCATAATCAACATCAGTCTCAACATTGAATTTAGATTCCTTTGGCTTAGAATTAGATTCAAAATAAGAATATGTTCATATATGTTACAACATTGGTTATGCACACCTTCTAGATCAATTTGAATACATTTGTGATCCTTCTCCAATTTTTGAGGATGAGTACTTCAGCTTTGACACAAGTTATCCTAGTATATTCTATGAATATTATGTAGCCTCTCCCCATTCCATTACCATTCCATAGGCTTTTACCATCAACCAAAGTAGCCATATTATTGGCATTCCATCTCTCACAAGTGTTGATTGGGATCGACAGAGTCATAGTTTGTTAAACTGAATCCATGGAGATATAATAGTTGAAGAAGAGCAAGGTGGCCAAGACAACATTCATGTAGTAAAATAAAACTCTCATAGTGAAACCTTTTCAGAGGTGCTAGGGGATAATCAAAGTCAAAACTCAACATCTTCTAGTGAAACATTTTTGAAAGTGCTAGAAGACAATCAAAGTCAATAGTCAACATTCCTTAGTGAAACCTTCTCAAAGATGCTATGAGATAATCAAGACAAATTTATTGTTGAAAACCTTATTCAGGCACCAATATTTGAGCACAAAAGTTCTTCACTGCTTGATGAAGATAGAATCAAAGATAAAATCAAAATAACTTCCAATCTACATCCTAATCAGATGGTAACTAATCTCAATATTAAACAACAAAAAAATCTAGTGGTCCTATCAAAATAACAAGTCTTAGGCCCCACCACAACCAAATTTATGTCAAATTTGACATCAAAAACATTACATGTGACTAAAAGTCTTGATCTTTATTTTTTTCCCCACCATTACCCTTTCCATTATCATTTACCATTCCATTTCATAACCAAACCTACCATCCATTATTTTTCCCTATTTATCATCCATGTCCACACTTTCCTTTGCATAGGCTATAAAGATACCTTGTCTTTACATTTGAAGGAATCAGAATCAATGACCAATAAAGATCAAAAAAACATTCTTGGCATCAAATTTGTAGCCAATTCTTGACATAATAGCTATTTAGATGAGGTGTGGGCTAGAAATTAACATGATCAAGTATTTTTTTTGTATTAGTTGTTAATTAGGATGTGCATCTCCCCATCAATAGGAATAATAGAATAAAAAACTACACCTAGGCCAAAAATATGTACCATACTGTTTCACATTTCCATGTTATTGCCATTGTTACATATCCATTTTTCATTATTATAGATCCCATCCATTTACCCCATTACCTGGGGGAAACCCTCTTACCATTTTATCCAATTTATTAAACCATCATTATCCTAGAGCAAGACCATGTCATTCTAACCATTCCATTCCTATCTAGACCAAAACTTGTCTTTAGTCATCTTACCCAATCCTATTTTGATCTTGGTTCATTTGGTTCTTCTCGCACTTTTGTGGGGGGATTCCAATCAAGTTTTAATGATCAATATAATCTATGTTTATAATGACAATATATGAAAGTAGTGTGACAATTTAATCTAGCAAGACATATTTCATCCTATTAAGTTTGTTTATGTGAGCCTAATTATAACTGCCTATATGTAAATCAATGTTTCACCAGTCTTGATACTAATTATAACCACCTATAGGCAAATTATTATTATTGACCTATGTTTTTGTATTCTAGTTATAACCACCTATGGAAAAACTAGGGGCAACACTTGTTTACCATGCATTATTGCATCACCTTGCTATTACTATTTTCATTTGATTGGCCATTTGATGGATTTGAGAACTTGTTGGGACTTAGTTGGTTTTTCCTTGCCTTTTTTTGTGGATGGAATTACTATTACTTGAGGTCATTTAAGGACTATATGGGTCATTCTCAATTCATGTTGAGGGCACCTCAGTCCCCCTTTCCATATGCTCTTACTATTTTGAAAACAACCTAAGCTAAACCCTCTCACCATTTTACGAGAAGGTATCTTATCATTCTCTAATGAGTTAAGATACCTAAAAATGCCAAAAACATTCATAACATTTCAAAAATCCAAAAACATTTTTCCTTTCTAAGCGTAGTCAGTTATCCTCAATCTACCTTACTAGGGCATGATCATTGTTAGGATGTTTTCTTTTGATTTTATTTTCATGCTTTCTATTTGTTTATTTATTTCAAGTTATTTATTTATTTTTATTTGTTTATTCATTTACTTTCCTATTTATTTGTTTTCAACACTCATGCCTTGACTTAGTTTATATGTGTTCATTGGGTAATTCCTCGAGCACATTATTCTTGAGTCCATCCATATTCATCCATTAACATTGTCATCATGGTTTTTATCATTGGTGCATTATTTTCAAGTGTTTATTGGATCAAGAGTTAGTCCTTATGTATTTTTTAGCCAAGTCTTCATGGTGTTCTATCATGATACCTACCATCACATGCTATAGAAAAAATTAGCTTTAGGAAGGTCACAATCAATGGAGATACAAAATTTTCTCCTTGGCACCTTTGTAAATCCTTCCATCTCAACCTTGGTCAAATTAACCCATTGGCCATTCTAGTTGTATCATTACTAATAAGGATAAGCATCTCCTCATTGATAGGTGGAACTAAATAATTTTTAATGATAAATCTTATTCCTCTATCCATTTATTTCATCACTTTTCACCCACTCATCTTTAATCTATATTATAGGTTATATCCTTGAGTTATACTGGGGCACAATCATCTTTAACCAATCCAGGTCCTCTTAATGATTATAATCACTTATGGGCAAACCATTATTTTGACTTTTAATCCTGATTATAACCACCTTTAGGAAAATTAGTATCTTTTTAACATCAATGCATGCAAGCATTTTCTCATTTGGATTAATCTCAACCATGGATTAATTCCACCTTTCTTCTTATTTCTCTTCGAAGGACCATCCATCAACAAATGTGATGACCACTCCCTCGAGGGGACATCATCATAGGATTTCCAAAACCATTTGGAGCTTTGATCTTCAACCATCATCTTCTTTTTGGCATACAAGACATCTATCATTATTTGAGAAGACATTGCTTTGCTTATGGTTTTCAACATCTTCCCAAATAGGGGCACAATGTAGACACCTAAATCTAGCCACCAGTAACCTCTAACTAGGCTTTTGACCAACTCCCACCTAAAGTGCACAATTTGGCCTAAAAACACTAAAATATATTAAAGAAATTGAAATTGAAATATTTAAATTCTAATTTTGTCCAAGGTATCCTGAAAAGGGGAAATACAATTTGTGGGCCAATTAACTTTGATCAAATCATTCTGAGTCAAGTTGCCAATTTTGTACCTAGGTGCTCTGGATTGCTCTTTCTTATCAAATCTTTGGTATAAGACATATGCCTTTGTTATTTTTTTAGTAACATCCTAAATGGGAATATGTTTTTAATGCATCTGACATCTCCTTCCAATTCTAATCTAGTGAAATTTTGGACCAATAACAAGGCATTCTAATCAATTTGAGTAATTAGTGCATAAAGTGCTTAAATCATGCTTACGAGATAATTAACCCAAATCAAGGCATAATTAATAATTCCATGGAAAATTGTTGAATAGTTATTTTTGGAAATGAATATTGAATATCTGCATCATCAGGTGACCTCATTGCTTGAGAAGACATCCCTAGGCCATAAATGCCACAAATATCAGGATTCATGCCTTCCATGCCTCATCAATGCCTTCCATGATGCCCTCCATTCCTATTAATTGACCCTTCTTCCAAGGTCATGATGAGGATAATTACAAACTTACTTCCAAAAATTGAATTAATCCTCAACCACACATCTCAATCTTGAGATGGATGGTTCAGGTGGATTCTAGACAATGTCAAAAATCTATAAATAGAGAGGCCATGAACATCATTTCTAAGCTATTTTTGGTGAAAAGTTATAATAATACAAAAATATCTTTAAAAAGCCATTGGAACTAGTGTTATCATGCGAAATTGATTCTAAGCCAAGCCAAGTTATATGCCAAAGGTGCCAAGGAGAAATGGAGGTAGCCAAGCTTTCATCGCCAAAGACTTCATGAGCACAAAACTGAGCAAACCACTACTATAAAGACATTTGGAGCATCCAAGGAAGGTGAAGAAATTATTGTGTTTTATTACTTAGTTTTTTGTTGTGTTTGTCATTTATTTTTGTTAACTAAGCTCTCCCTAGTGTCTACACCTAGAGATGTTATGATATTAGTGTGTTTATTTCATTTTGTTTTCATTTTGGAACTAACACCATACTAACCATCCTCTTTTGAGTCAAATTCCTAGATCACAAGGTCTAGTGGATATTCATATTGGTCATGCTCCTACTTAACAAGTGTGTGCCCCAATCATAAGTTTAGGTGTGATCTATCTTATTCGATCCAAGATTGATTCATGTGCACCATGAAATTTTGATTACATACAACAATCAAAGCAAAAAATTATCTAGTCCATGCTTGTAAGCTAACACCTAGACCACCAATGCCTTTGTTCCCTGAGATCAAGCCATCCCCTATTTTTATTTCTCCCCTTGATGTCATACCTCCTATGCCTAAAATTTCTTATATATCCTCATCTAAGAAATAAAATGCCTCCACTAGTGGATATAGTGATTCCCAAGAACATAAGAACTTTCAAGAGCTTAAGAGCATGTTTCAATCCTTGGAAAATGAGCTAGTGACTGTTAAGAGGCAACAAGATTTAAATAAGCCTCATAAATCCTCATATCAACCTCAACAATAATCTTATTAAGAAAATAAGCCACCCTATAAAGGAAATTTCTAATTCTATGGCCAAGGTCAAGGCCAGGGATAAGGATAGCCTAATTATAATATGGAAAGCAACTATAATCCAAATATTACAAGAACTTCCAATACTTTGGTTCCCATATAGAATAATGTTTCTCAAGAAGCTAAGGGTACCATGTATTGGAATTAGTCTTTTGGGTAATCCATCATTCCAAATACTGATTTCACTCAAGCTTTCACTGATCAATGGAAGTAGGCAACTAACTATGGGTACAATCAAGCTCTCATGGCTTAAAACATAGGGGTACCCATGATGAAAAAACTAGAGGAAATTCAAGAAAGTCAAGGGCCTAATACAGTACCAAGCCAATTGGGTGATAAAATGGTGAACTATGAGTAGGAAAAGTGTTATGCACTCAATCAACATGCTAGTCCTAACCAAGTATACATCCCAGTGGTAACAAATACAAGGTTCAAAATAAGGAACATGAATGGTAATCAGGAAGCAGTCAAATAGCCTCCTGCCATTACTCCTTCACTATCAAAGCCAAAGGAATATACTTCTTCCCCAAAGGTTCAAATAACTCTAAGGAATCAAAATCAAGGAAATGCCTTTATCCCTCTAAACTCAAAAACTCAAGGTGTAATTTTGGCTCCCAAAACACAACCAAAGTTTGATGATTCACCCATCAACATTGTGGAATAAATAAATAAATCCAATGTGAGTGTGCCAATGTGGGACATGCTCTCCTTGCCTCATCAGGTAGACATCCTCCAAGAAGGGTTGTTAGGGATCAATGTTTATGAGAAATCACTAGTTAAGGAGAATGTAGTTCTCACCAATACAACCAAAAAACCTAGTGAAGGGCAGTCAGGTAAGGCGGTCAAACCTCCTTCCTTCTATATTTAAGTAATTATTGGTGACTCTTTAGTGCATAATTGATTGGTAAATAGTGGGGCTAGACCTCAGTAATGCCAAAATCCATATCTAATCAGCTTGGTCTAAAATATGAGCCCTAATCTAAAGGAGTTATACAACTTGATTGTTATTCCACTAAGCCATCAATTATCATCAGATACCTCAACTTGACCTTGCATGCTTGTATTAATATCTTAATGGTTCAAGATGTGGTAATCCTAGATGTACCTCCTTGTTTTTCCCTATGCCTATCCAAGGAATTCACTACAAAGATTGGAGGTAATATTGTAATAGATTAGTCATACATGGAATTAATAACAAGATATGAAACCAAAGTATCAATAAAAGTTGAGCTGATTACATAATTACACATAGAGCCTTATGGGATAGACAACATAAACCTTAATTGCACCATTCTTAAAGAGGATAATTTCATAATTGATTAATAATTAAACACTCATCTTGAGGAGATATCAGAAATGTTCTTAGATGAATGATGGAATGATAATAATTTGGTTGATCTCTTGGAAGGATTTGAATAAAGGGACATGGGTATCTATTGCTTACATGAAGATAATAAGTCCATGACATCCCTCTTTGGAACTCAAGAAGATCCTAATAGCTTATGGAAATTTTTGTTTCATGGTTCAAGGATCAAACATGGAGTGGGTGTAGGTGCAATGCTAGCATCCCCCTCCAATGGAAAGTATTTATCTTATTATAGTTTTTAATTTAGATGCTCTTACAATGTAGTAAAATATGAGGGTATTATTCATGGCCTTCAATGGGCTGGTAAGAGAGGGATCAAGAAGTTGTAGGTTTATGGAGATAGTGAGATAATAGTGAACTAGTTTAGAGGCTAAAATATCACCAAGAACCCTTGATCAAGTCTTATAAACTTATGGTGTGAGACATAATTGAGTATTTTGAGGCCTTTAAAATCCAAGCAATGCCAAAGAAGTGGAATGAGCATGCTAATAGGTTGGTAGTTATGGGAGGTCAATTTGATGTCCTGAATGAGTTGAAAAGGACCAAGGTGCAACCACATGTCAAAGTGGTAGAAAGACCATCAATGCCAGAAAATAAAGGTCATTGGTAGGTATTTAAGAATGACAAAAAATTACTTGTTTCCTATAACATGAAGTAGAGTTATCCTCCATAAATCAAGGAAGGCCTCAATATCAATATGAGGAGCAAATTATTTAGTTGAGATCTAATAAGCTTCCTAAAGGGATTATCACTCTTGAAGGTATTTTTCATGAGGGAGATCAAATGAAAGAATATAAGGTAGTGATGTCAACAAATTAAGAGAACTATGAAAGAGTACTTATCTTCAATGACAAGCTCCTTAAGCTTAGAAAAGTAATCACTAAAGCTGAGAGACACACTTTCATAGAAATTTGTAAAGAATATGTAGACATCTTTGTTTGGGAATACAATGACCTAAAGGGTTTTGATCCCAAGCTATCCCAACACACTATAGAACTAGAGGTTAATTCCAATCCTATCAGGTGAAAGTAGAGGCCTAGAAACCCAAAAATTGAAGACCTTATGAGGAAATAGTTGACCAAATTAATTAAATTCAAGATCATCTTTTCATTAAGCACTCTTCATGGGTAGCCAATTTTGTTCATGTGATGAAGAGTGGGGAGATGATATTGTGTGTTTACTTCAAGGATTTAAATAGGGTCTCTTTGAAATATCACTACCCCTTGCCATCCATGGGAAACTACTTTAGATAGTTTTTGGTTCAAAATGCTTTTCCCTCTTGGATGGATATTCAAGTTACAATCAGGTATTGGTGAGAGAAGAAGATCAACATAAGACTACCTTCACTACAAAGTGGGGCACATATGCTTACCATAAGATGCCTTTTGGATTTTAAAATGTAGCATCATTTCCAAAGATCCATGGACATGGATTTCCAAGGGTTGCTGAATTAGATGGTACTAGTTTACTTGGATGACATCAAAATTTTCTTCAAGGAATCAAGTGAGCACATAGACCATCTAAGGTTGATATTCCAAAGATGTAGAGAGTATGGGATCTCTTTAAATCCAAAGAAATATGTGTTTTATATTCATGAAGGAAAAATTTTGGGTCACATTATTTCAAAGGAAGGATTATCCATTGACCCTAATATAATAAGTGTTATCTTAGCACTCTATTTACCTAATAACAAGAAAGGAATCTAGAGCTTCCTTGGGAAGATAATTTTTTTAAAAAGGTTTATACCTAGTTTTACAAACTTGGTTAAACCCATCACCACCATATTGAAGAATAACCAAATTTTTACTTGGAAAAATGAAGGTAGAGCATATTTTGAACCCATCAAGAAAACCATTTCCCATGCACCCTCACTCATGGATCCTAAATTATTAAAGGATTTTATGTTGTACACCTTTACCAATGATGAAAATATATCACCTATGCTAATGTAAAAGAATGGTGAAGGACCATAACAATACATTTATTTAATTAATTAATGGTTGGAAGGGTATGAGGTAAGGTACACTTTTATAGAAAATTAGGTACTTACAGTCGTTAGGAGCTTAAAAAATTTCAAGACAATGCTTTCCAATAGCAAGATCCATCTTATGGTGTATCATCTTGGAGTTAAGGACTACCTCCTTAACAAAGACTTTAATGAAAAAAGAGTAAGATGGATTACCAAGGTCAAGGAGTATGATGTGGAGATCAAAGTCACAAAGTTGGTAAGCGGTAAAGGTTTGTGTGAGAATATGGTATATGACCTTCAAGAGGGCAAAGAATCTATTTTGGTGACACAAGACAACTCACAGATAGATGCACCTCTACCTCACAGTAGTTGGGTCTAAGACATGACACATTACCTACTAACAGGTGAATGTCCCCAAGGTTTGGATATAGAAAAAAAAGGTATATCAGACTTTAGTCTATACCTTATGCATTATTTAATGGTGTTATTTTTATAAGGGACCTCAATGGGGTATTCCTTCGGGTCATGGATGATGATCAAGTGATAAATATTTTGGGGCAGTTTTATGATGGACTTACAAGAGAATATTTTCTCAAAGAAAAACATCATCAAATGTAATGAGAGATGGTTATTATTGTCCCCAAAATTTAAAGGATGTTTGTACATGGGTCAGTAAATGTCAGACATGTGCTCTATTTGTAAGCAAACAGAGATTAACAACTCTTCCACTCAATCCAATCTATGTGGAGTAACCCTTGATGCAATGGGGGATAGACTTTATAGATATGATCAACCCACATTCAAGTGCAGGATATAAATGGGTTCTCACTATAATTGACTACTTCACTAGATGGGTGGAAGCAATTACTTTGAAATAAGCTAATGAAATAATAGTATTAGAATTCTATGATAGCATAATGACTAGGCTTGGTGTCTTATCTACTATAATTTATGATAATGAATTATAATTTAATTGTATGAAGACGAGTGAATGGGCATTCAAGCTAGGCATATATCCCAACACATCCTCCAATTACTATCCCCAAGGCAATGGACTGATAAACTCCACAAACAAGATCTTTCTAAGAATTATCAAGAGGACCATGGAAGAGAATCAAAGAGTGTGGCATACAGAGCTAAAAATAACCTTATGGGATGGCAAAGTGACTCCTAAAGCTACCATTGGCAATTCTTCATATGTCCTTGTATATGGAAGGGAAGCTAAGTTGCACATTTGTCTTAAACTGACTACATTAGAGTTGGATTTGATGGAAAGTGAGCCTATAAGCATGAGGATGGTAGAGCTCATGGATATTAAAGAAACTAGGGACCTTGTAATGAATAAATTAGAGTCACATCAAGCTCAAGTCAAGAAAGCCTTTACAAAGAGAGCTAAAATAAGGGAATTAAAAGAAGGGGACTTATTCCTTAGGTGGGACTAAAATAAGGTCAATCCAGGTAACCATAACAAGTTTGATATCTTATGGAGTGGTATTTATTTGATCCATGGATGCAAAAAATATAATGTTTTTTAGATTACCCAACTAGATGGAGAGGTATTACCCATACTAGTCAATGGAATTAATTTAAATCCTTTTTATTTGAAGATTTTGTAGTCATTTTATAATATTTTAACATATTAGAGTAGTTTTATATGCCTTCCTCTAAGCGATTTATGCATATTTCCTTTTCTATTATGTGTTTCCCTTTCAGTAAGTGCCCTACGCACATTTGTTATTTGTTTTTCTCTTTCATCCCATTTTATTCAAGAGGAGGTTTTAGAAAGGGTCAAACTTCTATCAATCTCAAAATAGTTTTAACTGAGAGAAAAGACTATGACTCTAAATGCCCAATGGATTAGTTGAAGGCTACTAGTCTCTTGCATAGTAGGCATGCAACCCCAAGGTGTTGCCAAAAATGTTGGCCAATTTTGGGCTACATACAAAAATTACACTTGAATGGATGAGATGAATAGATTTTTTGATGGAATGAGTGGTCCAAATATCTCAAATTGTTTACAAATATTTTAAAACACTTTAAGCAAGCTTAAAGTGCAATTTGTTGATCTTTAGGAAGTAATCTTGAAAATAAGCCTAGGATTGCAAAGTGAAAAGACTAGTAGGTTCTTATGGTGTTTCAAGCATTTAGAGGCATGAATAAAGTTTCACCAAGTCTTATAATTCTGTTGGAGCCTTCCAAAAATACAATAGTTTCTTGTGTAATTCTAAATGAACTAGATCGTCACCAAGATGTCACACAAAAATTGATGGGTCAACTTATGCCTTTTATAATTATGATAAAAAAGCCTTACAAGGACAAAGGATCACATGGAATTGATGTACTTAGTGGTAAGATCATCCTCTATAAATTTCATATCTTGATGAGCTTGTTATCTCAATATATAAAGCTTCAATGTTAGAGTTGAATGATGAAATGTTTGCACGGATGTCAAAATTAAGCCATGACGAATAACCATTGGGGTTCAAAAATCCTAATACATTCATATGGATGTCAAAGAAATTTATGTGGATGTAAAATAAAATCATGAAAATATTAAAGTAAAGTCTCATGAATTATCTGTTTGAGTTCAAATGGTGGGTCCTAATAGATCCAACAGTGCAAATTTAATCATACATCAAAGATCAACAATGAGCATCAGGTCAAAAGGTCAGTATGAATTTAAAGAAAAAATGTGTAAAATATTAGGTACCTAAGTAGAGATCTAATAATGTGTGGTGAATGATATATTTAGTGGGCCCAAACATATTAATGGTGTGTATGAAAGTTGATAAGGCAGATCCAATGGTGAGCATCGGGTTAAAAGGTCAACATGAACATAAAGTGAATAAGTGTTAAAATCTTGAGTACTTGAGCATGTATAAAATGGTGTGTAGTGACTAATATATTTAGTGGGCCCAAATATATTAATGGTGTGTATGAAATTTGAAAAGGTAGATCTAACGATGAGTGATGAATTAAAAGGTTAATGGATCCTAAGAGCAAATGCATGGGTGACAAGTGTCAATAATGTGTTAGAATAGAAGAAAATTTATGGCTCTCATTCATTCATACCAAGGAAGATCAATGGTGTGAGATGGGTCAAAAGTTCAATAAACAAAGTTTATAATCTATAACCAATGAGTGAAGGTGAGCCCAGGATATTTTTGATGAAAGTAGATGAGGTAGTTTTCAATTAAGGAAAAGTAAATACAAAGGAGCCAAGTCTGAATACAATCTAGGTTGAACTAAAATGGACATTTTAAATATTAAATGTCACCATTAAAGTTCCATGGAAGCATAATATGTCTTTTAGACCTAATATAGATCAAAATTCAATAGCTTGATTATCTAAATGAGATCAGGGATCGAGTAGAGCTTCTCCAAACATCGAGACTATAAAAAAACCAATAAATGGGGTTGGTTTTCATCTATAATAGAACTAGGTTCATATTTCAAAGAAACGGGTAGATATATTTTCATAAGAACTGTCTCATATTTAGACAAAGCTATAGATCTGACAAACGACCTCTAAAAGCAGACTCAAGGATGGTTGTATCAAGTACATGGATATAAGGACTTTTTCCTCATAATGAAACAAGTGGATATGTAATAGAGTCCCAAGATGGAGATCTAATTGTCAAAGAATGTAGTTGTAGCATTTAATAGATTTTTAGGGTGCCTAAGGGTTTTACTTCATAAGTAAGATCATGACTCACCACCTTGGGGTAAACTCTTATCCTCAAGTGATTTGTTCAATCAATGAAATGATTTGAAAGCTATTGGGACAAATGAAAGTTAACTTGTTAATAAAGGACTACTATTGATTTTTTAAAAAGGGTGGTAGCTTGATTAATGATTTAAATACTCATGCTCCCTCTTCTCTCTCTCTCTCTCTCTCTCTCTCTCTCTCTCTCTCTCTCTCTCTCTCTCTCTCTCTCTCTCTCTCTCTCTCTCTCTCACTCATATATCTCCCTTTCTTTCCCATTGGTAAGCTCTCTCTATTTTTAGAAGAAAAGACTTTCTCTCAATTCTGTAAGAGAAGAGACTCTCATTTGATAAGGATAGACCCTATCAAAACTTGTATTAAATACCTCTTGGAGCTAATAATATTTCCTTTACCTATCTCTCACTTTTGAATTATGTTTAGTAAGCTTGAGCATGATGGCATTGTGAAGGAGAACTTCCATGCCCATTGTCCTTCTATCTTGACTATTTTATGGTGTTTTCTAGTTCATTGTAGGTCTACATTTATGTTATTTATACCATTAATGAAATCTTGGTGTGATTCTTATAATTCCTCCTAGTTTCATTCATTGCTTCTTGACCCTAGTGTATGAAATACTTATGCAGTTAGCTAGATTTTTGAGATTGTGTGAACTAGTGCTATCTTATGATTCTTCACTATATGTTTCATGCTTGTTTGAGTTCTCATTTAATTTGGTGCATCACCCTTTTATATTTATTATGATCCCTTTACCCTTATCTAATCCTTTTCCCAGTGCAAACATTAGCATAGGTGATCCATGAAGAGGAAGCCAACCTTCTCTAGAGGTCCAACCCCACCATAGGTGACTCACAGTCTAGGGTTATTCTAATAGTATATCTTAATTGGTGAGAGACTGAATAACCCTATCCAATAGTGTAGTTTGATTCTAAAATATCTCCTAAAATATCCTAACAAGCATAGAATCATATGGTTTGGCACTAAATCAATCAAAATAGGGAACAAACAATAAACTAGCATCCATGCATGTAGGCACAGGCTCCTCAAAATCAAGTGAAAGTACACCCAAAAGTTTATTATCCTTATTTCCAAAAAGACACTACCATTCCCTAGTGGACACTAGTGCATTATGCTACTATACATAGGAAAACATTACTATCTTGCAGGATTCTTGACTCCTAGTTCCTATTCATGATATCTTGCATAGTCCCTATACAAGTTTCTAACCTTTCATTTTTCCATCTGAGTTAGTTTATAGATAAGTAAATTTCTTGTAATTCACTTACTATTTATAGAATAATAATTAAATAAATTATTATAAAAATTAGAGGCTATTGATATTGTTATATTTATTCCCTAATTTATTATTCTAACACTTTAACAACCTAGGGTTTTACATTCCATAGATACCTAAAAAGTTACATTAGTATTCAAATGTATGTAATTGTGAAGCTTTGGTGATTCCTCAATTGGAAAAAATATGTCTAGTAAAAGGGGGATAAGTGGATTTATGATAACATCTTTCCAATAATTTATAGTATTGGAAGCACTAAGGATCACCAATATGGTTACTTACATACCATCATGATAAATTTTTAAACAATGGTGTAAGGTGGAGAATATAATTTTCATAGAGTGGATCCATGGATTCTCAAGAATTAAATTTTAAGGTAAATTTAAATCAAGCACATGAACAAATGTATCCTAAATGATAGGCCCCACCATGAATGAAATATACATGGTACCCATATTCTCATGCTAGCTATTATAATAAGCCTTAATAGTAATAATATTCAAATCTAGTGCTATTTTAGGATATACTAAATGTTTGATTAATCTTAGTGTAAAAAAATTAAAATCTGAACCATTATCTATAAATATACTTTTTTATTTATGTCTAGATATTATGACTTATATATACAAAGGTAAGTTATGTACATATCCCATAGGAGAAAAATTAGAATGATCGAATGCAATTTGATTTTTAGTGGATAAGTTTCCAACTAATGCTTGAAAATTTGATGGATTGATGGCTTGAGGGACTCTTGGCTCTTTAAGGAATTTATACAAGATATATTTAAATACATAAGAAGTTTTGAGAATCTCTAAAATGGATATGTGAACTAATGTCTTCTCAAGATGATCTATGATACTGTACTTACTCTAAATAGTGGATTAGGAAGAACTTGGGGTGTTAATCATTGCATGCCTTTTTATAATGGTGTAATGTTGGGATTTTAAATTAATGGGGATTTTAAATTAATGATGTAAATATGATGGTTTGTATAATCAATGAAATTGACTATAGAGTCAAAAAGATGATTATTTTGACTGACATTACTTGTTTATGGTTTCTTTTCTTTTTATTTTTTGTGTCCTTTCTCATGTTTTAGAAATAGATATTTATATATTCCCAACTTTTGGTTATTATATGATGTGGATGGTTCAATTTCAATGGCTATGTCCCCATGATTTATGAAATTGTGGGTATAATGTTTTAGTCCCATACATTAATTGGTTGAATGTCTCTTAAGCCTATGGTATTCACAATATTCATCATCATAGTACAAATCAGTTTAGGAACATTTTATTTGAAGGGTTTGGTGATGGGTTAAATGATCATGTTTGTTTAAGCCAACTTTTGAAAAACTACTTCATAAGAGTCTCCCGATTGGGTGAAATTATGCTTGTGGTTTTCTTATTTGTATTGACCACTAGGTATTGTGATATTTTTGATGGGTTGTGTGTTTTGAACTTGATTTACATTTGTTAGACCAACACCCACAATGAGTTTTATTTGTGTGAAAAACTTAGGTTTTTTAATTTGGTTTGAGGAATTGTTATCATGTTTGAAAATTTTGACAACACCCTTAATAATTAAAGTTCATTCTATTTGAACTCCCTTTTTGATGATTTCATCAAAGCATGTTGGCAATGAAGTTACAAGTGATGTGCCAACTTCGAGTTAAGTTTTTTCATGAAAATAATAATAATTTATTTTTTGGGGAAAGACCTTGGAAAACAACTTGCTAATGACTACCATCTTTTTAAGAAAGAGGAAAAGATTTCACCATTACATTGTTTGGTATTATATATATCAAGCATGGTCAATTCATTTTTAACATTGTATAAGAAATGGTGTACAAACTTTTTAGATAGGCTCTAAAGGGGGAGATTGATGCTTCAGGTAAAATTGAGAATCATTCTAGGGTTTGACCCCTACACTCCATGGAAAGAGTCTTAACATGTATTCATTACTATAGGCAATATTGGCACATGTCATATATAATTATTTAATATGTTCCCTAGAATCACCCTTACCTTTTTACTTGTCAAATTTATAGAGTTCAAAATGTTTGGGAAAGGGTGTTGTCATATTTTTTACATCATATGGATAGGGATAAATTTACTCAAATTTTTATTTTTATTTTTCATGATAAGGTACCATCTTGAAATACTTGGATATTATCCTTTATAGTTTACCACTCCTTGAATAAAGTGTGGTGAGAGTTGACTAATTTTGACTAAAGAGGTAAATGTGTTAGATATTTTACCCATAAATGTGTTTGAATTGGCATTGGCTTATGAAAATGAATATTGGTTAGGGTATGGATTGTTGATGAATTGTTTGGAAACTATGTTAAAAGAGGGATTGGCTTGTTGTGATTGTGTGAAGGTTTTTGAATTTTTTGTATTAGTGGAGAAATCAGAGTTTGTTTGGTTAGTAAAGGTAAATGAATTTGGGTTGGTTTGATGTGGGGATGGATTTATAAAAGTATGTAACCAAAAAATTATTTTGAATGAGTCTTGGGTTTAAATGGTTGATTTTGATTGAAAGTTGAATTAATGTGGATGAGTGGGTTTGGATTAGTGGGTGTTTAGTTTGATTGAAATGGGAATAACCTTATAAAATAATTTAGATTTGAAAATTTATTTGGTACACTTCCTAAATAATTTTTTTTATTGATGGGTAAACTTGAATAAGAATTCAAGTTTGGATTTTAAGTTGATTGATTGTGGATAGGTGAACTAGAAGGATTATTCAAGTCCATAGTTTGATTTGGATCTACATGATTTATTGGTTAACTATGGAAGTTCATATTTTAATTTATTGGAAAAAATGAATAAGTATTCAAATTAAAGTTTAGATTTATTGTATTAGTTGGTAAACTTGAATGAGTATTCAATTTTGTATTAGATTCATTAATGATTGGTAGAATTGAATAAGTATTTAAGTTTCGATTTGATTGGTTGATGTTTGGTAAACTTGAATGAGTATTCAAGTTTGGATTGGATGGTTAATATTTGGTAAACTTGAATGAGTATTAAAGTTTGGATTGGATGGGTTGATGTTTGGTAAACTTCGATAAGTATTCTATTTCATTGTATTGGTAAATGAGGGTGAATTTCGGTTCGAACTCAAACTTAGATTGGGGTTGGAAGTTGGCTCAATAGAAAGATTATTTGTTTTATTATCTTGGATATTTAGAATCTCTTGGTTGATTTTATTGATATGGGATTCCATAGAAATCCTATGGATTTCTTGTTATAATTCCTCATTCATGATGGATTTCACCTTGTCTTTGGATACTTGGGGATCATAATTTGAGGATCCCATGGCATCCTTGCTAGGTTCTAGAGAACCTTGTGATGCGGATGTTTCTTGAATAGGTGACAAGGACTCTATCCTAGAAACTAAGTGGTGTAGATTTTGAACATCAAAATTAGATGTAAGTTTACCCCCAAGCTCACTAATTCAAGTAAAATTTCATTTTTGTTAGACATGATGTATTGGTTGAATGGAGGAGGAGGTAAGATTTCCTAATGGATACACTCATCTTGATAAGGTCCCCTTTTTTCTTCATGATTATGGATTTCATGTATCTCAACATGGTGACCTTGGTTCTCTAGACAACCAAATTGAAAGAGGTCATTTTCAAAATGTCAATCCATCAACCTATGATTATTTATCATAACAATGTGCCTTGTGATAGTTGTCATTTCTAAGGGAAAATTTTTGACTCAAAAAAAGAAAAATAAAAAAATTTGAGTTTAATAAAGTGAAAGATCAAAATGAATAAAAGTTGATTGATAACAAGATAGTTATGATTTTTTATTTTTGAGATTAAACTTGTGATTTTTAAATTTTTTTGGATTATGCCTTCATTTATTGATTTTGATACTTAAAATATTTTTTGTTTCAATCAATTATTTCAGCATGTGAGATTTTACAAAGAAGTAGACAACCAAGTTATAGTCTAAACATATTTGAATTTTTAAAAAAATGATAAAAATAAAGTAAAAAGACTTGAATAACTCATAGGTTTTTCATTTTGATTTCTTATTTATTGTATTAGTTGTGACCTAACATTTCAAGACACTAACCATGGAGGATCATGCCATTTTCATGACCCAATAAGCCTGATTTCAAGGTGTGTGTAAGGTAGCTTCTCAATACTAACCACCAACTAATGCACTAAAAGTTAGATGGTAATAATGACTTTCCTAGGCTTAAAATATAAACAAGATTATGCAGGAGAGTCCTCTATATACCTTTTTATATAATGAGAATCAAAATGATGGAAGACGCTGATTTGATAGAAGCACACATATGGGTCTAGTCTGAGTGTGCCCAACATAACTATAATATCTCAATATGTTAATAATATATAAGTCTAATTTTGAGTCATGTTGTCTAAGGTCTGGGTATTGGAGGATTAAATTCCCTCACTTCACAACATGCTTAAAACACAACACTAATAAAATAAAAATTAAAAATACTAACACTTGTCTCTAATTCTCAGGTATCACCACCAATGTGACACTAAGAGAATAACATACATACAAGTGGGGTTTAAGTAACCAAAATTTCAAATATTATTTCAATTTTTTTGAGTATCATCACCAATGTAACATCATGGAAAATAACATATGTGACAAAAGCAAAACAAATAAATTATTGAACTAAAATATTGATCTAATATAAAAATTAAAATGTTAGAAATTGCTAAAAAAAGTGAAAATATTAAAATAAAAATTGTTATAAAACTTAAAATAAATAAATAATACTAAAAATAAATAAAAATTGGTTTGGCTAACATTTGTTAATTTGTCTTTGACTATCGGCTTATAATAAAATTGTTATAAGTTTTTTGTGTGGCTAGAAGATCAAGGCAACCTGTTAAAAGTTAGCAAAAAAAACATATCAAACAAAAAAACTAAGATCTTGGAATGATTTCAAAATTACATAGTCAGATAAAACAATAAATTCATTAATAGTTAGTAAATTCAAATAACCAAAAAAAAAAAAGATAAAAATAAATAATCATGGAATAATTTCATTATTTATAATTTTTTTTTTGAAGTTTCAAAATATTTTGCTAAATATTTTAAATATTTCATCAAATTTTGTAATAATTTTTTTGAAGTTGATAACAATTTCACTAAAGTTGCTAACGATTTCACCAAAGTTTTTAATGAAAATAGATGACAAAAAAGAAAGGAGGATTGAAATAGAAAGGGGTTGAACAAGAAAAAAACATAAACCATTATAAAAGTGAAAATATGTATACAATTAAAATAAATAACACAAAAATTAATTCACTATTTATTATAATGAATTCATTGTCATGTAAAATGAATCATTATTTTATAGGTTCATAAACAATAAGCTCAAAAAATTAAAAAACCAACCTAAAAAAACAAATATAAAACTCTGAGACAAGTGTTAAATGTATATGCACAAGAATATTAATCAAAATTAACTAAACTTTCTCAATAAATGGACCTATAATATAAAAGATGAGGGACAATGTCCCACCAAGCATGCTAGAATGTATAAGTATAAAATCTAGAGTGCAAGCTAGCTAAGAAAACATCTACAAATGAATTATAATATAAACTTAACTTAACTTTAAAAATAGATAAACAACATTAAGAAAAAATTTAATGAATTACTTACAAAATGAGATGCATTTTCATCACCTTCTCCATTGTGTGATCAAGGATGGATTTGCTCTTTAGTGCTAATGTGGATATTCAACTCATTTCCAAAGAAAAAAGAATTAGATAATGCTTTAGTATGCAAGATAATTTCTTGTGTCTTTGATTCACTTGGATTCACTTGATAATTTTATAGCACTTTGTTAGCTTGAATCTTGATGATTGAAAGTGATGGATTGCACATCAATTCATAGGCTCACGAGAGGTTAATCAGATGGTTGAGAATTATTTGAATTTATTGAATTATTAAAATAATCAACAATGATGAATTAGTTCTCATCCATAAGGATGATGACCAATCCCATGAGTTGATAAGAAAAAAGAGTTGATTGAGTGCATCAGCAAAAATAGGTTAATTTAGTTGGTTGAGTCAGCTTAGAAGTTATAATATTCTAAGATGACTCACAAGGTAGTTGAGGAAGTTAGGGAGTAGTTGAATGAGTCAATACATGGTTGAGATAATTATGGAGGATGTCTGGGTGACGTGAAAAATCTGTATTGTAAATTAGTTTTAGAATAAAATAGGTGTGCATGGACATAATTAATTAATTAAAAATTAATCAATTATTTAAAGTTTGTAGGGAAGTAATGAACAAGTTTAAATTTGAATTGTGGAATGAGAAGGGTTGGCATGTCGAAGTTAATTTTGACACTAAGAGGTAAAATTTAGGTGTCTATAGTTTGTATAATTATATCTTACAATATTCATTTCAATATATTTGGTCATGTACAATGCACATTCTTCATGTCAAAAATTGGATATATTTTTGCTTTGAATTCTAATTCTTTATCCTTCAATTGCCAACTAACTTACTATCTTGGGTGTGTCATCTTGTCTTTCATAAAAACCTAAATATCCAAAACATATGTAGTGTTGTGTAAACACATAAAATTTACCAATAAATGCTTGACAATGCTTGTTCTTAACACCTTTACCTTGTTTGGCCAGTTGATCATTTTGATAACCCATAATCTATAAGAAAGCCTTCAATGTCTTACAACTACTAAGACAACAAACCACTATTTTTTGATGTACTGTGATTCTATCTGCCTCTTGCAAACTTATCTCAGTAGACAACAAGCCATTTTTTTCTAATACATTTGTGTTTGTAGGTATCTTTATATAGTCATAGTCTATGGAAAGTTAATGAAATCTGAAATAAATCAATTGCAAGGACATTTCTCTTATCTTAACCCTAGTTTTCTATTTTTAAAAATTTATAACTTTTTAAAATTCTATAGATCTTCATATTTACTATATTATGTCTTTTATACCATCCTAGATCATATTTCGATAGTTTATATTTCTAATTATAATTAATTTTAATTCATAATTAATTGTAATATAAATATTTTGTTTGTATACTTAACTTTGAAATAAACTAATCATGTAATATTTGTATGGCATACCTCTCTTCTTTAAATGATAAACACAAACTATATTAACTTATTTGTCGAAGCACACTTGATATTCTAATTGAATTAATCAAATTTTAGAGATCATATGAATTTTGAAATTTCTTTGGCCTATTTATAATATTACTTAAGCCCATTAAATACCTTTCCCAATTGTTCTAGTATATTTCATACATATAGAAAACATTAGTTAACTTTAGAAAAGTTATTGTTGTACTTACCATTATTTTGTAATTGATATTATTTTAACACAGTCTCCCTTCATGGGACTATGAATTGCCACTAAATATCTAACTATTTGATGGGTCTTCATGCACTTGTTATAATTAAAAAAAAAAAACAAAACAAAACTATGTTTTACCTGTGTGCTTTCAAAGCTCTTGCATGTTTACTATATGTTGAAATTAAGTTGTAAAACACTACTAAGATGGGTAGGTTTTCGGAGATAGTGCACAAGATAAACACTACTAAGAAACAAATGGAGTTTTGATAAATGTTGTAGAAGATAAGAAGGTTCATGTGAAGTCTTTATCGTAGATATGATTAGATTGATAACAAGAGAAAAATGATTGATTTTATTTTAGCAAGAAGGAAAACTACTTCTTTATATATTCAATTTTTTATTATAGATAAGATTAGATTGATAACAAGAGAAAAATGATTGATTTTATTTTAGCAGGAAGTAAAACTACCTTTTTATATATTCAAATTTTTATTTAAAATAAATCACCGGAAAAAATAGTGTTACAATCCTCTCAAAATTAACTCTATAAATAATCATTACCCATATTAAACTTCTCCTCTTCCTTTCTTACCGTTATCACATTTTTCCTCGTTATCACAACGAACCCGCATTCAGTTTCGACTTGGATGGCAAATTGCCAGTCTTGCTACATCCCAACATTGAAGCGTTTTTTTTCCGGAGTTAAGAGGCATAAATTATTAAATGGATCTGTGACGTTCACGTATACTTTAAAACTGAACATAGATTTTAAACTTCAAATAAAAATGGTTAAGTTTAAACATTTTCGGCGATCACTTTCTTTACACGGAAGTCCAATCTTTGTGTGGTCATGCGCGACTCTGGAATGTCAGGAAAGCGCGTGGAATTCAATGAGTGATGGAGATTTGGATTGAAACGCAGTGCGATTCCGTAGGCGAGGGTGGCATGGCCCAATTTAGTAACAAACAACCAAAATCCTTTTCAAATTGAAGTCTGAAGTTTGTCTTTTCAAATTGAACGTATCGACTCCGCTATTTTTGCTTTAGTTTTCGTCGCAGCAGGGTTTTCTGTCCGCTTTCTTTCAATCGGTAAAATGCATTCATCGGCCAAAATTGAAAACCACTAAGGATAAGGATAATTCCTAAGTACAGCTTCATGGTAATTTCCACGTTGTTGTCAAGGGACAGAGGGACAGACACTTCACATGGTAAATTGAAACATATGTGTCGTGTATGGTATTGCGAATACTGCCCGATAAGGTTTTGAACTCTGGATCTAACCTACATTTGTTAGAAACCATTTCCAATCATTGAAAACAGCTTATGACAAACCGTCGATGAGACACATTTGGCAGGAACATCTTCCCATCCATGAAACCAAACCACATTTTTGGCCGATTGCAATTTACAAGTGCATGTCCTTGGTAATTGTCATCTAGGTCGTCGTCGTGTTTTAATCTTCTTCTTCTTCTTTTTTTAAACTCCACTTAAAGATAAAGCGTCATAAATACTAAGAGTTGACCTTTTTACGAGGGATGTAATTTTTAAGTTTCAATAAAGCGTGTTTTGTAAAGCCAAAGAGTGTAAATCTGTAGTCGTATAGAACTTGAATCTCATAACTGATGAATATGTCTCATTTTTTGTGCATGAATCATTAAGAAACAATAATTTGATATTTCTAGTGAAGGTGAAGGTGATATTAGAAAAAGAGGAGGTGTATTCCTTCATATGGTATTGCAATGAGTTGTGTGGAGAGGAGACATTCTCTTTCACAGAGAGCTTGAGTAATAGTAAAGTGGTGGGGAAGGGCAAAGGCATACAAAACATGAAAGTGGTGAAAGATTTTTAGGTGAGCTAGATGGTGATGGTGAAGGGCAATGACAAGATATTTTATGGAATAGACACCAAGAAGCCTGGGGAAGTACACCTGCAAAGTTTAGTGATATGTCATGTGTAAATGCAATATGTAACTTCCACCACATTATTTCAATTATCCAATCCCTGATTGAAACAGGGTCATGTCAATAAAAATAGGTGTTAGATATCCAATGACTTCTAAAAATGTACAAAATGCATCCTATGTCCATTAATACAAGTTTATAACTAATTTGATGAAAATTTGGTCTACTTTAAGTATATAAGATCAATTTAGACAACTATAAAACCAAATTGACGAAAAATGGAAAGTCTTCCGCAATGAAAGGTGCCTCCTATATAATCTAATTGACCGATGTAGGATACCATATGTAAATAAATATGGATATAGATTTTTCCAAGCTTTTTCCATTCTCATTTTTAGTGACATTAACAAGAATGATTGTATTCATAGCATTAGAGCTCATTTCCTTTTATTCAATGAATGGAAGAAAGGTAAAATTGCCACCAATACCACAAGTGCTACCAATTTTGGGTAATCTATTGAACCTACGTTTGAATCTCCACAAGTTACTACATACTCTCTCCAAGGGCTATGATGATCTAATGTATCTCAAATTATACACCATCTCAACTGTTATAGCTTCCTCTGTTGTTAAAATCCTTTTGGTAATAGGACCTGCACAAACATGAAGGGAATTTTAATGTATAATTATCCTAAAAATATGGTTTGGTGGGCATTAAATTTAGAGTATACTCCTTATCTCATGGGTTGAGGTGACTATTTACAATTATTATGAAATTGTGTTTTATGCTTCATTTAGACTTCTGCTTTTGATCAATATAATTATGTAAAAGTATCAACATTAAATTAAATTCATTCTATTATATAAAAACTATATAAAAAACTTTTCTTCACAAAATTTTTTCTAATGGAATTGTTATTATCCATGTTATTGGATTGTGTCTTAAACTTGCAAAATGTGGTGACACTATACAAACATGAATGCCATCATTGTGTCAAAAAATATTAGAACTGATCAGATCAAACAATATTCATGGCAAAAAAATTTAGAAGCTTTGAAAAAGTGAAACTTGTATGTATGTTTTCATTATAAGCAATGTTCTTCGTCTTCATTGTTGCAGTTAGAAATGTGGATTTAAATTAGTAGAGTCCCTTTGTTTACATGCATTCTATGAAAGTATCCAAGACTGACATTGGTGTGATTAGGTCACTTATATTTTAAACTAAAGTTATGAAATATTTAACATGAGCCCAATAGATTTGAATTTTATAGATATGGATCCTAAAGCCTTGTTGCTATCTTTGTCCATAAATAGAGACTATGTTCTCTATACTTATAGAAGGATGGAGTTGGCAGAATATACACTGATGTTTTACATTGTTAGAAGAAACAGTTGAATATCTAACACCTTTTTTCATTGACATGACACATATTTCAATCATGTATTGGGTGACTAAAATAGTTCAGTGAAAGCTTAGTCTTGCCACTAGTTTTACCTTTTCTACATTCACTAAATAAATAGAAATGAGCACCATTATTACTAATACAAATAGTTGTTATTTTTATTGAGAATCAGAATGGAAAAATCTTAGAAATATATGTATCATTATCAATTTTCATATGGCTTATTGAATCGGTCAGTTATATTATATAAGATGCATATTTTATTAAATAAACATTTCCATTTTTCATCAAATTGGTTTTAAAATCATCTATGATATTAAATATTATTATATTATTGTTGTGTGTGTGTGTGTGTGTGTGTATGTAAGGTAAATAACCTAGTTTTACAGGGACCAAGAACTATAGTTAAAAAGTCTAGAATAAAGTAGTAAGCTCGACGAGCTGAAAAATAAAAATAGTAACAGCACAAATAGTTAACTATACATGCAGAAAGAAAAACAATATGAAAATAAACAATAAACTATTATAGGAGTGGGGGTCCCTCTATAGGTTCCTTCGTATCCTCAATCACCTTCTCTTATGCACCTCATTTTCTCTTTGTAATTCTAGCTTGAGTTCTTTTTTTGGGCCTTTCTACGTCTTTCCTAGGCAGGATCATTCTAGATCTCTTCTGCACCTATTCCTTCATCAGGGTCTTTTGGGTGGGGGTTATAAGGGGAATCTTGGGGGAAGATGTCTTCATCACTGCAATGTGTTGCTTCAGGGGGGTCCTTTCTACCTTAAAAATATGAGTGAAGGATTGGATCATTTTAGAAACCTCTTTGTTTATAGAATTCTAATCTTATATATGACCTGCTATACACATCCTAACCTCATGAAGATTATTATTAAAATTTTCCAGCTACTCTTTGTTAGTCTCTATCTCCTCTATTAGGGGGTCTTTCCTTTCCCTACCACTTCCCCCAAGGTTCCTTCATCCAACAAGAGTGGGAAGCTTATTATTATTATTATTATTATTATTATTATATTTAATTATATTAATGTTGATTTTACACACACACACACACACACACACACACACACACACACACACACACACACACACACACACACACACACACACACACACACACACACACACACACCTAGTATTAATAATAAGATATTTAACCATCATTTCATTAAATCTAGATATATATCTAAAAATATGGACTTATAGTATTGCCATTTATGGTTTTATAATTGATGAAATTAGATTCAATATTAATAATATTGGTTTTTAGTTAGTGTGATATTGGATTCCAATATTGTTATTATTGGTTTTTAACTAGTGTGATATTTATTTAACCCTAAATTTATGGACGTGGATCTTATTAGGATAGATAGTGTTAAGAACATAAAAATGAATAAGCACATAGGTGATAAACAAATCTATAGTAGTCCAACTAATTTCAAAACTCAGATAAAACATATACTAAATTTTTTATACTATGATATATTAAAAATGGAAGTATAATTATGTTATATATTGAAATGACAAATAAATAAGGTACTTAGTTGGTTATGATGATAATACAGATCTAGATTAGGAATAACCAAGAGATAGACTAGAAGAATACAATGTAATAGTCAACACATTATGGATTAAGTGCCTCTATATCCATAGACACTTGCTTCAGCCTATGATAATTATGTTGATGCTAGTGTCTAGGTTAGATGTATGTGTCTAGTACTGAATAAATGTTAAAACATGATGTGACCATCGATATTTTTTTGGGTTTATCATCACCTTCTTTTTCATGTATTCATATTTTTGTCATGGACCATCACTCCCTTTCAAAGGATAAAACCTTAATTATTCATCTTCATAGTATGTGTGAAGAAAAATGGGTTAGTGAGCACAAAGTGTTGAGCTACCCCAAATACCCCTCTATCAATGAACATTGCCTACATAGTCAAATAATCTAAAGAGGGCCTCAAACTTATGTATTTTTCCTCTACATGTTGGTTTGTGTGTGAATCATTCAATGTGTGATAATAAAGTACAATAGTGATCCAGATTATAACTCACTACTTTAGACTTGTATATATATTGTCCCTATGATTGATATGGAAATATGAGAAAAAATAGATGTTTTTCTCACTTGAGTGATTGATTGAATGCTTTTAGTAATTTTCCTAATGAATAGGTAAGACATTTCTAGGTGAGGACTGAATGAGGGTTAATCTTCTATTTATACCAATCCGTTTGGAAAATATCTCACATAATAAAACTTATAGTAACCATTAAGATACATTTCATTTGTAAATTAGATGAATTTAGAGCACTAGACACTTGCATCAGAGTAGGACACTTGGGTCGACATCAATATCTATCCTAGATGCAATTATCTAAGGAGCCAAAAATTAGGTATATGTTTAGAACATGTAGAGGCATAAGATAAACATGTTTTAAGCATTATAGAAAAGATATAAGGCTTAGGTCATGAACATAAGACTAGTCAAACTAAGAGATAGGCTAAGGGGCACAAAAGAGAGTGGACATGAAACTTACAAAAGTATGAAAGGTCTAGAACTAAGAGGAACAAATAGGGTCTGATTTTCTCAAGTGTATAAGAATGAGATGATATATATTTTAGAAATAGTGTCTAAATTTCCTCTCCTTTAATATATTAATAAAATCATTAGTTTAAAGGAAAGGAATACGCATATGGGTGTGCATAAGAGACCTTGTCTTTTCTTGAATCCCACTTGAGTGCTTTACTAGTGATTGAACAGAAACCAAGCACATGTTACAATATATAATTAGTGCATATAATATGCAATTTAAAATAGTCAAATACTTTGAAATTAAAATAAAACAAGGTTGAGGAGTACACCTGTGTATCAATACAATCATCTTGCCTATTGACAATATTTTTTGAAATATGTAACATTATGAATCAATGAAATTGAGATTATGAAAAGTATAAATCTTAAAAGTACATATATCTAAGGAGAAAAAGAGAGATATAGAAAAAGGTATGATGGTTCATGACCCAAACCTTAGAGAAAATATGAATTACTACCTGGTAGTTGAGACTAACTCAACCATGCAACCTAATCATACTTATAACCTAGTGAGTGGGAGTGAACCCAGTCAACTCACACTATCAAATTGGTGAAGCTATATGATATAACAAATTACAACCTAAAAACTTGTAAATATTTATTGATTTAATTATCTCAACCATACGAAAAAGTGAACAAACTATTGAAGTAGATTGACTCAATATGGTTCATATAAGTCCAACTAGGTGGGTGGTGACAGTCCATGAAAGTGTTTAGAATCTAAAACTAGTTTGATTCTAAAATATTAGGCACACATTGCATAGTATATGCACCTTGAATATGTCTTATAATAAAACTATGTATAATAATGATACCAATGTATAAAATTCTTCCATAAATGTGCATCTAAGTCATATAACTATTAATCTAGATAATTTGAGAACTAATTGTGGATAACATGCTTCTAAAGCATTCCTACACTATAACATTAAATATGAAAACTGATATTCGTGCCAATTTGGAGGACATGTTTCTAAAACATGCCTCCACTATAATCTAAAGATGTTGAATACTGAGTAAGTGTGGAGAACATGTTTCCAAATCATGACCCCACTAAACATGAAAAATGATTTTCATGCCAATTTTAAGGGCATGTTTCTAAAACATGCCTCCACTATAATCTAGAGATGTTGAATACTGAGTAAGTGTGGATAACATGTTTCGAAAACATGACCCCACTAAATTTGAGACTATGGACATGTGAAATCCATGCCTATATGACATGACTCCATTGAACCTAAAATTATGAAAATGTGGAATCCATGCTTCTATGACATGCCCCCATTGATATTCCCAACCTTTGAGTTGAGGTAAGATGGAAAATGGTAGTTACCTCATTTCAAAATGATAAAATAATCATGTAAACTATGAATGTACCATGTACCATATAGGAAAAAATATCTAGGTAAATGTATCATTGAAGCACACATAATGTGATCACATCAAGTCCTAATATGCATGATGTAAATAATGGCAATGTCTAGATAGTAACATTATAAGCTCAATAACTAAATCAATTATACACATAAGAGGATTAAAAATTAATTCAAAAGACAATGGTCCAAAGAGACCATAAATAAGGGGCATGTTCAAATGGTGCACAATCAAAGGGATATGACTTTGTCAAATGTCCATAAAATAAAAAATAATATATTCAAATGTCCATTTAACAAGCAATGACATATTCAAATGTCCAAGAAGTAAACAAAAGCACATGGGTTGAAAATAATGAAACATATTCAAATGCTCAATAAGAGAGACAATAGAAAGGCAAGACACTCAAATAAGTTCATAAATGAATCTCAAGAAACCAACATAAACATATCATAATAGCATATGAATCCAACATGTTAGCTATAAATATCAAGTACATATCATATCAAGTGCATTGTAAAATATATAAGCATGGATAAAGTCATGTGTAACTATATATATGAGCTCAAACATGATAGCATAGAGTGACCATAGAATTATATAACTTTAACATATTGTGATCGAATAAGTTGGATGCCCCAAAAGTCTTGGTCACATGATTAGAGGGAAATCCCAACATCCAAAAGTACATAGATCATGTATATGTGTATTCTTGTATCACACTCAAATAGAAATATGAAACACATGTGTATGTATAATTAACTAATATGCTATCCATCAACATGGAATTGATACATATATTCCAAGGAGCTAATAGAATATGTAAATACCAAAAATAGTTTTGGATCTTTTTGAATTTTTTGGTATTTTTGGAATATTAGAAGAGTTTATAACCTTAAGTTGTATCTTTTTCATTGATTGGATTGTGGTTAGATAAGATGAAATGGTACATAACATGTTCCTCGTCACATTTTAAATGTGTAGTAGAAGAACTAATGATATTGTTGACCATTTTTGGTCTAGCAGGCAAAAATCGGTCTCTTTCTTCCCTTGCTATTCTGAGCCAGTTCAAATATGGTTTACACAAGCCTTTCGATAGAAGAAGAATTAGTTCAAAGAATACAAGGACTTTTACAAATCTTCTTTAGACATTTTATCTAAATTAATTCATAAGGAAAGAGCAAAAATGATTCAAGACACTTTTCCTTAAGGTTGGAAAAAGTGGTTTAATGTCGAGGTTCAATGACATGATCTTTCTAAGAACTTTGAACTTGAACTTTAAACCATTGTGGGTTCAAAAATTGGTTCAGCTAGCTTGGTTCAAAGAGTTGGTTCAGTCGGCTTGGTTAGAAGAGTTGGTTCAATCGCTTGGTTCAATCACTTGGTTCGATGGCTTGGTTCAACCGCTTGGTTCAACGGCTTGGTTCAGCCTCTTGGTTTAATGGCTTGGTTCAAAGGTTTGGTTCAATGACTTGGTTCAAAGTGTTGGTTCAATCAAATGGTTTAATCAATTTGTTCAGCCACTTGGTTTAATCACTTGGTTTAACCACTGTGTTCAATCACTTGTTCAATCACTTGGTTCAATTACTTGGTTCAACCACCTGGTTCAACCACTTGGTTCAATCACTTGGTTCAATCACTTGGTTCAATCGCTTTGAAACACTGCTTGGTTCAATCACTAGGTTCAAAGTGTTTGGTTTAATGAGTTGGTTCAATGGGTCAGTTCAAGTGGTCATTTCAATGATACATCTAATTCACGAGGGAATTGAATGGATGTAACTCCTTATAGAACACAAAAGTGTTGAACCATTTAACTATTGAACCATTAAACTCCACAAAATGGTTTAGGTTCAACCAGAAGGTTCAATGATAGAGACTTGAATAAAGAAAAGGCTAAAGGAATTGACCAAATGATGATGGGCACACAAACGTCAACTTTATGGCAATGAAATAGTCATTGATTTTTAAATGAAAGGTGTGAGCCCAAAGGAATTCAAAGGTCTAAAGCCAAAAGGAAGAAAACAGCGAGAAGGGAGCCCAAAGAGTGAAAGAATTAGTAGAAGATAGCCCCCAAGGGATGAAGGAGCCATAAAAGACAAAGCCAGGAAGAGGGAAAAGAGCTAAGTGCAGAAATGGATAAAATAGTCCAAGTGGCAAAGGAAGGTGTCGACTCAAGGAGTTACTCCAACAGTTGACATAGTATTTTCTAAGTGATCATCAAGGGGCATAAACAGTGAACGACGTGACCTGTTTCTTCATTTTTCATTGATGAGGAGACAAATTGCATGAATCTGTTTAAGAAGTGATCTTGTTTGCAGACAAAAGGGCTAGCCTTATCATTAAAACAATTGAGTGACTCATGCTTATGCAGTAGCATTTAATACATTTTAAGTGCCAAAGTCAAGATCGATGATTACACATCATGGTTCTAGCAAGCCTCTTCTAGAAGGATGATATCAGCAACATCGACTTCCTCTTCCCAAGGTTTTCAATGCACATGGGCCAACTTGTAAAAGGGTTCCAAGAGGCTTTTTATTCCTCTATATATTGTAACTTCTCATTTCAAAAGGGATCTCTCAAAGATCTCTCAGCTTGTAAGGCGGAACCCTACCAAAAAATTTACCTTGAATAAAAAAGAAGCATTGTTTTCTCCATTTGAGCTTGCACTTTTGCATATGTCTATGGCTTTGTCTTATGTTAAGTCATTTTCCCTTATGCTTTCATAGAATGATTCCATCATGTCTAGTGCATTGTGAGTTCTTCTTTTGCAGGTTAGCTAGAAGTGTCTACAACAGAGTATAGGCGCATGTGAATAGGCTGGCATAATGTGTCTTAGAACACCTTTGGTAGTTCTTCCTCCCTTTATCTCCAAAGGACCCCTAACTCACTGATGTAGGAGAATTTCTCATATAAATAAAGTGTACATCAGCTTGTTCTTGATGGAAAGTGTATGCTCAAGCTAAGTAGATCAAAATTTTTTGGTGCATCACCCTCTTAGTATAAGTTCTATTTCCACATCTTTCTCTCTTTTCAAACCCCCCCTCTATTATATGTATGTATTAGTAACATTATTGGAATAACTCAGATGCATCAGAGGGAGCTAGCCCTTGTCTAGAGACTCTCCCATCAATTTTGCTAGACCCACAGGCAAGAGAGGAGTTTCCATTATGATGCGTGGAAGATAGGGGATCATCCTTCTGTCAAGGGTCCAATCCACTGCATCAACAATTTTTGGCACACCCAATAGGACCATGTTTTAAAACTCAAAAAAGTTCTAGGATTGGTTTTAGTCATGTTATAGCAGAATGAACCATTAATACAACATCTGACCTTTAATCAGGAGATTATGGGATAAGTTTTATCCAAAAAGTTGAAGAATTTTGGTGTGTTCTTCAACTAACTAGCCTTTGGAGGATTTTTCATCAACACCAATGGTAACTTCAAGTTAAATTAGCTAGTTAAGCAGTCTTGGTGCCATCAATAAATCATATTTTGGAATGTATAATTCCATTGTTCAGAACCGTGGACCTTGTTTTCCTTCATATAGTTTTGATCAAGCTCAAGTTGTTCATGAAATCACCTCAAGCAACAAGGACACGTAAGATTATGAGTTTTTCCCTTTGTAGGTCCAATATGACTAGTCTCAGCCCTGCCATGAGCTATATTAGTCTTATGCCCAATCTTCTCAATGTGTCACTTCTCCTACTCAACCTAATCTCTTTGATAATCAGCCCCTTTCCACCTTCAAACAAGCACTGCTAAAATATTAAAAGTATGTAGTAGAGCTTGACACCAAAAGGGGATGTGGCCAAGAAATCCATGATCATGTCATCCATCAAGTGATAAATGCACTAGATCTGGTTAAGAGTGAATGGAATCCCATTGAAAGAGCCAATTGGCAAAGGCTTACAAATGAGATGCTAGATGTGAGTGGTTTGATTGCATCTTTGGAAGTGAGGCTGGGTATTCATGAGAGGAAACCTTACCAAGTCTATCAACCTGCATACCCACTACCCCAAGTTTCATATCAGTCATTTACAGCCCCTTTCCCCAATCATGTTGAGGAGAGTCCTGAAATAGTAAATCTTATTTTTAAGGCCAATCTTGATAGGCAAATTGAATTGGCAAATATTCAAATGCAGTAGTCTATTTTGGTAGCAAGGGAAGTGGAATCCAAACACTTATTACCCTCTCACATTGTAGCCCCATCACCCCAAAAGGGGATGTCCAATCCTAATATCATGAGCTGGTATAAAGTAGTTGAATCATGGAACAATGAGGAGAAAGACATTGTCCAAGAGTGTGAGGTACAAAATGAGGCTAGTCCTTTTCAAGTCCCTCCCACCCTTCCTCAAGAAGATTTTTGTATTCAATGGTACCCTTCATGCACTCCCCATTTCCATGATGATTCCTATGAGCTCCAAGAAAGACTCTTTCAAGAAAATCTAGCTAAGCAAATTGAGGAATTAGAAGCAAAGGTGAGATTGCTTAGTGAAGGAGAGATGGGGGTTTTAGACCTTAGAGAGGAGCCTACACCAAAAGACACCCCTTCTATGAATCCTTAAGTCTCTCAACATGATGTCCAGATTCCAAGTTAGAGGAGTGCCTATCATGAACTAGCTCAGGACCTTGAAGAAGATAAAGCTGCTCCTGCTCATCATGATGATGCGTGTGACCTCCAACAAAGGCTCTTCCAAGAAAATATATCCAAGAAAATTGTAGAGTTAGAATCCAAGATGAGGTTCCTCAACCAACGTGTGATGGATGGTTCAGATCAAGTAGAAGATCCTACATTTGAACACACCCCATCTACACCCCTCCAAGAGAGCTATCAAGCCACATCTGATATAGATGAAATACTAGCCAAATATAAGGAGGAGAATCATTTGATTCTGGCTCAAGGATTGCCTCCACTTCCATCTAAGTTTAACCTTCAACTTTCCACTTCATCCCTTCTCAGGGAGGAACCTATTTTGAAACAGGCAAGAGAAGAAGAAAGGATCTAATTTGCAGCTAATCAAGAAGCTCTCATGGATGTCAATGAGGAAGAAATCATCATGGATGCTCCTTTTGAAGACATCATCAACAATGGGGAAGACACACATCATGCATACATGCAGATGTTCCAGCAATATGAAGAGGAAAGTAAGCATGGTGAGCTCTCTCCTCCCTTGTTTGATGAACTTCCTTATTGCTTTGATGATGAGGATGACCATGCCATGGAGCCTGAGTTGGAGGAGGATCAAGTGGATGTCTTTGAAAAACTAGAGACTTTGATCCTTGAGCAGGAAAAGGATAAGCCTGTCTATCTTGAGAATAACTTTAAAGAAGAGATCCTTGAATAAGAAGATGATGTTTTGTGGGATGAGCAATCAATCTATGATTCCATTTCAGACATCACAATATTCACCCTTATTTAAGAAAGCCATGAAGGAGCAGAAGGTGAGTTTGATAGGGTCTTCAATAAAGTAGAAGGGAATGGGTCAAACCATGATGCATTTCAAAGGAGCTATGTATATCAAAGGGCTTATGGTGATGAGCCAACAACCATCAATTTCATGGTAAAACATGCCAGCATGAAGAGCCAACATTTAAAAAGCTTCCAAGAACAATAAGAGTACATATATGTTGGGAGCATGTTTGACTCTGATCCACTCAGATGTAAACCAATCGAGGTGGTAGGAAAGAGGATCAGATCACCAAGTCTCCATTCCATTCATCCACTTTTCTAGCACCATAAGTTTCTTTTCCATGAAGGAGACTTAAGAAATTTTTCCTTTGATCCAAGAGGGAGGAAAATATACCTGGTTAGCGATACATAGTAGTCTGATTTCAGTTTTCTTTTCCTATTTTCCCTAAAGTGTTGTTTGCACAAGAAGTGTTCTTAGCCTTGTGTGTGTTTTCCTTTGTGTTTGGGGTAAAAGCTTTATGATTTATTCTTGAATCTATCAGGGCTATTGCTAACTTTTTTCAAGTTGCGTTTTGACTCTATGCCCAATTAACTTTAAGGCTATTGGCTTCTAAGAATAGCAAGCATGCTTCCCCTAAGAATCACCAATTTGTTGAGCATTTTTGGTCCAACAAGCCAAAATTGGTCTCTTTCTTCCCCTGCTATTCTGAGCCAGTTCAAATTTGGTTTGCACAAGTATTTTAGTAGAAGAAGAACCAATTCAAATAATACAAGGATTTTTACAAAGCTTCTTTGAACATTTTGTTTGAGGAAATTCACAAGGAAAGAGAGCAAAAATGATTCAAGACACTTTTCCTTAAGGTTGGAAAAAGTGGTTCAACGTTGAGGTTCAGCGACATGATCCTTCCAAGAACTTTGAAATTGAGATTTGAACCATTTTGGGTTCAAAGAGTTGGTTCAACCAGCTTGGTTTGAAGAGTTGGTTCAGTCAGCTTGGTTCGAAGAGTTGGTTCAATCTCTTGGTTTAACCACTTAGTTTGATAGCTTGGTTTAACTGCTTGGTTCAATGGCTTGGCTCAACTGCTTAGTTCAATAACTTGGTTTAAAGGTTTAGTTCAATGAATTGGTTCAAAATGTTGGTTCAATCGAATGGTTCAATCACTTGGTTCAACTGCTTAGTTTAATCACTTGGTTCAATCACTTGGTTTAATCACTTGGTTCAACCACTAGGTTCTATTGCTTGGTTCAATCGCTTGGTTCAATTTCTTGGTTCAATCACTTGGTTGAACCACTTGGTTTAATCACTTGGTTCAATCACTTGGTTCAATCACTTTGAACCGCTGCTTGGTTTAATCTCTAGGTTCAAAGTGTTTGGTTTAATGAGTTGGTTCAATGGGTCAGTTCAATCAGTCATTTCAATGATATATCTAATTCATGAGGGAATTGAATGGATGCAACTCCTTATAAAACACAAAAGTGTTGAACCATTTAACTGTTGAACTCCAAAAAATAGTTCAAGTTCAGCTAGAAGGTTCAACGATAGAGACCCAAACAAAGAAAAGGTTGAAGGAATTGACCAAATGATGATGGGCACACAAATGTCAACTTTACGACAATGAAATAGCTATTGATTTTTAAATGAAAGGCACGAGCCCAAAGGAATTCAAAGGCTTAAAGCCAAAAGGAAGAAACCACTGAGAAGGGATCTCAAAGAGTGAAAGAATTAGTAGAAGATAGCCCCTGAGGGATGGAGCCAAAAAAGACAAAGCCAGGAAGAGGGAAAAGTGCTAAGTGCACAAATGGACAAAATAGTCCAAGTGGCAAAGGAAGGTGTTGACTTAAGGAGTTACTCCAAAATTTGACACAGTATCTGCCAAGTGATCATCAAGGGGTGCAAATAGTGAATGACGTGACCTATTTTCTCCATTTTGCATTAATGAGCAGACAAACCACGTGAATCTCTTTAAGAAGTAGTGTTGTTTGTAGACAAAAGGGCTGGCCATGTCATTA
The DNA here is from genome assembly GCA_037957365.1 of Torreya grandis. NCBI lineage: Eukaryota > Viridiplantae > Streptophyta > Pinopsida > Cupressales > Taxaceae > Torreya > Torreya grandis. Next base: position 515,723 of record JARHVA010005616.1, on the reverse strand, counting down.
AAACAATTGAGTGACTCACACTTATGCATTAGCAATTAATACATTTTAAGCGTCAAAGTCAAGATCGATGATTACACAGCATGGTTCTAGCAAGCCTCTTCTAGAAGGATGATATCAACAACAATGACTTCCTCTTGCCAAGGTTTTCAACGCACATGGGCCAACTTGTAAAAGGGTGCCAAGAGGCCTTTTTCTTCCTCTATATATTGTAACTTCTAATTTCAAAAGGGATCTCTCAGAGATCTCTCAGCTTGTAAGGTGGAGCCCTACCAAAAAAATTTACCTTGAATCAAAAAGAAGCATTGTTGCCTTCATTGAGCTTGCACTTTTGCATATGTCTATGGCTTTGTCTTGTGTTAAGTGATTTTCCCTTATGCTTTCACAGAATGATTCCAACATGTCTAGTGCATTGTGAGTTCTTCTTTTGCAAGTTAGCCAGAAGTGTCTATAGCAAAGTATAGGCACATGTGAATAGGCTGCCATAGTGTGTCTTAGAACACCTCTGGTAGTTCTTCCTCCCTATATCTCCAAAGGACCCCTAGCTCACTGACACAAAAGAATTTATCATATCAAATGAAGTGTGCATCAACTTGTTCTTGATGGAAAGTGTATGCTCAAGCTATGTAGATCAATCTTTTTTGGTGTATCACCCTCTTAGTTTAAGTTCTGTTTCAGCATCTTTCTCTCTTTTCAAACCCCCCTCTATTATATGTATGTATTAACAACATTACTGGAATAACTTAGATGCATCAGAGGGAGCTAGCCCTTATCTAGAGACTCTCCCCTTAATTTTTCCAGATCCACAGGCAAGAGAGGAGTTTCCATTGTGATGTGTGGAAGACAAGAGATCATCCTCCTGTCAAGGGTGCAATCCACTACGTCAACATATATCATTTGGAATATGTATCAATTTGTCTCTATGAGAAAAAGAAATACCTTGATGATTTGGATTAATTTCAGCTTCTATTTCATATAACCAAAATCTTCCCAAGGTAAATGAGTGTAACAAAGTATAGGGTAAGACCCATACTTTTTTAAGGACAAAAAAAGGTTAACAAGAAATAAGAATAACAAAAAAAAACACAATGAATCTTTATATTTCCCCTTATCATGTAGATCTTTGGCATGGTACCCTAGTTGTGAAAAACATCTTTCACTACAATAGTTTATGATTTCTTAGTATCAACGTGGTTATGAAAAAAGTAAGTACCACTCATGAATAAAGTAATTATTAAATACTAGTGATTTTAATCCTTTTTTGTTGTTTACTTTAGGATTCTTTCATAGGATTTAGACCTTTGAATGGCCCCATATTGAGTAACATTTCCAAACTAATCATATAAATAATAGGAACACCACATTTTTATTCATAATTTCCCTAGGTAATTTATCTCATTCATTCAAGTGAGGTATAAAACTATGGTATTTTGAAGGAGATATGTTAAGTTCCTTTGGATGTGTAAGTATTAATGAAGCATATCTTTGCACATCATTATAGAAATGGGTAAATGACTCATATTATTTATTCAATGCTCTTTCCTTTAATGGGGAAAGAGTCCCTAGACTAAAAATAAATTGTAATACCAAATCTAAGGGTCTAAATTCTAGATCATATGATGTACTTTTGAATTGAATAGTATAATCTTGAAGGGATTTCTCACCACGTTGTTTGAAATTGTGAAATTGTTCTAATGTTAGTTTTGAAACCTTGTGGATATTAAAAGACTTGAAGAATTCATCTTCCAATTGTGAAAAAGTAGTTAAGGATCCTTTTGTAGTAAATATAAAAAATTTAGAGCCTCATCAAAATTGCTCATATGGAATACTTATAGTAATATTTTGTCATCTTTTGCCCATTGACCAAAATAATGTACATAGTGAATCATGTGGTCAAATGGGTCCTTATGGATCAAAAAGAGAGGTAAATATTCTAGTTCAAAATATTTTGGATAATAATATTCAAGTATACATTGTGTAAGAAGTTGACTATTGACTGAGGTCACATTTTCATTAGTATTATGGAAATCCATTTGGGTTTGAAGTATAGAAACCTTTTTTTGAATATCTCTAATAGTTCTCATCATAGAAATCAGATATTACATAGTAATGATGGTGTTTGTTAGAGGTGTTATCATTATTTTTAACCCACCAAATTTATTGAATCTAGGAATATGAGTATCATCATCCTCATGGATAACAAGTGCAAGTTAATAATCACTGAATTTAGGATATTTTGGTAACGGTAATGGATCTTTGAATTTTGGTACCTTTGATATAGAAGGAAATTTTTGTGTAAATAAATTTTTGAGAAGATAAATTTCCTCTAATTTAAGTGATTTAGTTTATATTGGTAATAGTGCCATATTTGGAACATTAGGAGCTTTTTACACTTTAGGTTTGTAATGCTTTCCTTTTTTTGTTTGATTAATGTGACTTGGTAAACATGACATGATGTCTTGGTTAACCTTTTGAAAGTTTTCAATATAAAATGAAGGTATTAAAAAGTAATCACCCTTGATAAGGGGAATATTGTTTGGAAATGTTGGAATAGGAGGGGTTTTGATCAATGATCTTGAAGTAACATCCATTTATCCTCCATGATATCTATGTTGGATAATTGTTCTTATTTGGGTCCTTTTATAAGTGTTTAGAAGTGTGTTAGGTTACCATTTATTTTGGATAATGTTTTATCCTAAATTTTATTCAAATATGGAGAATTTGTATTTATGTGAATTATTAATTCACATTAATATATATTCCATGAGGTTTCACTCACCTTTTTGTCATCCTTAGGATTTTGGGAGTTACTTGCATGTAAATCTTATCCCCAACATGTTAGACACATACTCTTCACTTGTAAGAGGATTAAAGACACTCTACACACATGATGAAAATTACACATGTAACTCTTTATTCCTTCTAGCTCTTTTTATGGAAATCTTCTCCTCTTCTCTTATTGCCTTTTGTAGCTCTACAATCTTGTTACGCATTGTTGATCTTGCATCATTGAGATGTTATTTTTTCTTAAGATCATTCTCTCTCTATCTCTTAGCATTTACATGATATGTACTTAGAGATCATTTTTGAAAGGATTCTAATAATATTGTAGAGTTTTTATTCATTTGATGGTTTCCCTACTTTTCAAATCTCTTGCCTTAACTTTGTGGTTTGCTTTCACTTCAAGGTAACATTGTTCATTAAGTTTTTCCATTGATTATTCAACATTTAGATCGATATTTGGAAGAATTTATTTCATGGTATCATATCATGTTTCTATTTTAACCTTGAAAATTGAGTTATGTAGGTTTTTTGGTGGAGAATTTTGATTTATTTTTGTAAGGGCTTGCACCCTTATATTTGATTTTTAGTCTCTATGTTTTTATCATTTTTAAAATATATTTGAATTCTAACATGGATTATAGGTTGTTATAAAAAGGATATTTTTAAATATTTAAATTTTATTACACAAATAAAATGTGTTATTTCTTCCATTTGCTTAATGTAATTTTTAAAACACTCATCACATTAACAAACCATCTCATTAAAAAAGATGTATCTTTTGATTGAAAAATTATTTTTTAATGAAATTTAATAGGTTTTCTATCTTCTAACTATGACCAATCTATTAAATTTTAAGCAAACCCCTTTAACGATTTGAGACAAATAAGTAAAACCATGATTCTGGTGTTTTTCAGAAAAAAAAGGTGCTCAAAACAATCAATAAGTTTCATGTTTGTTTTCCTTGAAGGTTTTAATTCATATTTCATTTGATATAAAATAATTAATAAAAAACTCAATTAAGGGTTAGTGTTTTCATTTTTTAACCAAATCCTTTTTAATTCATATGCAAATTTTATTAAACATTCAACTCAATGTCTTCAAAAATTCTTCTCAAATAAATTTAACTTTATGCTTTGGTAAGAGAATTACTTTTAAGTTTTGTTTTTCTCAAAATTAACATTAGTTTAGCTTATTCATTTTTATTTGATTATAAATCAAAATTTTAATTCTTTAAATCCACGTAGTTTTTTAAATCAAAGGCAAGATTCTTTTACATGAATTAAAAACATGAATATGTTTTTGTTATTTATGTATTTTTTTAGTTTAAAAATTTAAGTTTTACTTTCAAAGTGAGTTTTGTTAGGTTGTGGAGCTAAAAGCTTCAATGTTTGCAGACATGGAGGAGGTTTCTGAGTTCCAGGGATACCGGCATTGCAGTGTAACCGACATCGGTCATCTACAGTGCAGAAGGGCAATCGACATCAGCAGGAGTCGGCCAACGTCGGTCACCTCCAGGCAGACAGGGGCCGACGTCGATCGCTTGTGCAGTTCCAGAACTATTTGTCGCATGAACAGTTAGTTTGTTGAACCAATTGTTTACATGTAAAGGCTATTTCGAGTCTTGAGCTGCGTGTCTAATTATTGTAAATTAGAAGTCTAAGTTATTATTTAGTATGGGATCTATTTATAGACCCATTGGCATGTATTGTAATGAATGCAAATAGAGGAAGGCAAGGAAGTTCCTTCCAAGTGTAATATCATTAATTTTTAGATTGTTGCAAGATCAGGGAGATCTACATGGTAAGTTAGATCATTTAAATTGTAGGTTGTTGCAAGTTCATGGGAGATCTACTTGAAGTACTTTGAGTACTTGTGTACTGATAGGGTTATTACTGACCAGTTGGAGGTGAACACCAACTCTGTGTTTGAGTTGTGTGTTGTGACCATTTTTGGTAGGAGAGTGAACTCTTGATTGAGAATTACTGTACACTTGAGGTGTGGAAAGCCTCTCAGAGGTGTGGAGAAGAAGTGGCATCTTCTTTATTTTATTTTCTTTCTGGATGAGTATTAATACAAGATTGTGTATTGTCTCTCATATTCTGTGCTATTTGTGAATTCTAGTTACTTGTTCATTCTAGTATAATTCCATGTTTAGTTGCTAATACAAAGTAATCATAAGATCCTGATAGTTGGAATCAGAGCATTTATGTTCTTGGATTCCCCATCATCTAGTATCAGAGCTTTTGGTTGGGTTTACTAATAGGTTATATCAGATCTAGTTAGTGTGTGTTGATTACAGGTTACTCATAGGGGTTTTTATTTGAGTGGGAGTATAGCAATGGCAGAAAAAAGTAAGCTATGAATGGAGAAGTTTAATGGCAAGAACTACCAATTATGGAGGATGCAGATAGAATATTATATGTATCAGAAAGATTTGTACTTACCGTTGGGTGGGGTTGCATGCAAACCCATGAATATGAAGGATGAAGAATGGAACGTTCTTAATCGGAAGGCTCTGGGATCTATAAGGTTGAGCCTTGTATCGTCTGTGATTTCTAACTTATCACAGTGTAAGACAATGGTAGAGTTGATGGAATCTTTGGCAAATTTATATGAAAAACCCTTAGCCTTGAATAAGGTATTTCTTATGAAGCAATTATTTAATTTGCAAATGTTGGATGATGGATTTGTACATAGTCATCTTAGTGATTTCCATGGTTTGGTAAACTAGTTAAGTTCATTTAATATTGTTTTTGATGATGAAATTAAGGCTCTCTTAATCTTGTGCTCATTACCTAAAAGTTGAGAGAGTTTGGTAATGGCAGTTAACAATACTGCGTTTGCTTCTAAAATCTTAAAAGTGGATGAAGTTGTGAGTGTAATCTTGAATGAAGAGATTCACAGGAAAAGCATAGGTGAATCATCAAGAAATGCTTTGAGTGTTAAAAGCAGGGGAAGGCAAAGAGAGAAGATCGAGCATGGGAGATCAAGGTCAAAGATAGGCAGGAGATCCAAGTCCAGGTATGGTAGAATAACTTGCTAGAAATGTAGAAAGCAAGGGCACTATAAGAGAGATTGCAGGTCGGTTGAAGATCATCATGAAGGACATGAAGAAGCAGATGTTGTAGATTATGTTGTACAGGATGCTCTGGTATGTTCCTTAGATAAAGTAGAATCTTGGGTTTTAGATTCTGGTGCCTCTTTTCATGCATCCCTATATAGGGAATTTTTTCATGAGTATGTCCAGGGAGACTTTGGAGAAATTTATTTAAGGGATGGTAAGCCTTGTCAAATGGTTGGTAAAGGGAAAGTGAAGCTGAAATTGTAGACGGGCAACACATGGGTGTTTAAGGAGGTTATGCATGTCCCAGTCCTGAAGCAGAGTTTGATTTCTTTTGAAAAGTTGGGTGATGAGGGTTGCACAGTAACTCTCACAGTAGATTCTTGGAAAGTTTCCAAGGGTGCACTTGTTGTAGCAAGAGGTAAGAAAGTAGGTACGCTTTATCTATCTACTTGTATTACTGATTCTCCTTCTGGTTTATCTACTTCAGCTGTAGATTCGAAGATGTGGCTTAATAATCTTGGTCACATGAATAATAAGGGGATGCATGTTATTGAGTCAAAGGGTATGCTTTCGGTTTTGAAAAGCATGGATCATGATTTCTGTAAGTAGAAGAAGAAAGTGACATTTATTGAGAAATATGATGTTCGTGCAAAGAACAAGAAAGCCTTGGTTTTCAAGGAGAAGATGACAGATAGAGATCAGTGCAAGGGGCTAAGGAATTCTGAGCAGAGCAAGGTTGATTTAGACAAGGTTTTAATTCAAAATGAGCTCGTGTGTAAAATTCATTGCTCACAAGTAAAACACAGAGACCGATGTCGATTAGAAAATTGATGTTAGCGTCCAGATAAGGACTGATGTTGGCTATGCGTAGACTGACGTCGGTGACTCCCGATAGGTAAAAAATGGTGTCAGCTAAGGGAACCAACGTCGGCAATGAGGTAGTCACATGAAACTGACATCGGTTAGGTGTAGACTGAGATGTGACTGACATCAGTCACTGAGATGGATTTTGGGTAGACATCAAGCTGTCAAGGAGTCTCAAGCACCCATATGGAGGACTGAAAGGGTAAGTAAGCCTCAAATTCATCATTTCCCTTCTTTAGACTACTTGTTGCTCACTGATGGTCAAAAACTAAGAAATTATTAAAGAAGCAGAGCAGGTAGATCTAGGAAATAGTGGGAGCTTGGCATGGATGAGGAATGTGATTCCTTGGAGAAGAACCAAATGGGAGTTTTTGGTGGAGTTGCTAGCTAGAAGAAAGCACTGAGAGATAAATGGATTTTCAAGATAAAAAAGAGCGAGAATGGACACGTGAGACAGAAGGCCAGGGTATATGGTCTTGAGTAAGCTGCAGAACAATGGAGGTTTGACCATTATGTTTTACTTTACTAGGTTGGATAATATTAGCTACATTATCCTATTATTGTATTGTGTGCTTGTTGTAGGGTTACACATATAGGGAGTTGACTGAACTAAAGGTAAAGTTAGTTCAGAGGTGTGTCATGAGGAATCTAGGAGAAGCAAGATTATTTGGCATGAGTGTGTTCTAGGGACATGGTAGGTCACAGGTTGATTTTGTCTCTAGATGATTGTGTGAAACTGGTTAGCATGTTGATGGTTGGACAGTTCTATGAACAGTGTCTTGATTCACATGATGAGGTTGAGTACATGTGTACTAGACCTGAGTTTTCCCAAGTAGTGGGAGTTGTTAGCGAGTTTGAAGCCAATTTGGGAAAGAAGCACTAGAGGGCAGTTCAATGGATTCTCAAGCATCTGAGAGGGACCAACAATAGGTGCACATGCTATGCAGGGTCAAGTTCTTTTCTACATGGTTTGTAGATGTGGATGTGGTAGGTGATTTGGATGATAGGAGGTGCACTAAAGGATTTGTGGTGGTTGGTCTTCAAGAGTGATCTTGAAGAGGGATACAATGCCAGGAAACAAACTAGATGATGTACAGGTATAAGTAGAGTTGCAGTTGTTTATCTCCAAGTGGGAGATTGTTAGGTTGTGGAGCTAAAAGCTTCAATATTTGTAGATATGGAGGAGGTTGTTGAGTTCTAGGGATACTAGCATCAGTAGTGTAACTGACGTCTGTCATCTACAGTGCAGAAGGGCAACCAACATTGGCAGGAGTCAGCCGACATCAGTCACCTCCAAGTAGACAGGGACTGACGTCGGTCGCCTGTGCGGTTCTAGAACTATTCATTACATGAACATTTAGTTTGTTGAACCAATTGTTTGCATGTAAAGGCTATTTTGAGTCTTGAGCTGTGTGTCTAATTATTGTAAATTATAAGTCTAAGTTATTGTTTAGTATGGGATCTATTTATAGACCCATTGGTATGTATTGTAATGAGTGAAAATAGAGGAAGGCAAGGAAGTTCCTTCCAAGTGTAAGATCATTGATTTTCAAGTTTTTGCAAGATCAGGGAGATCTACATGGTAAGTTAGATAATTTGAATTGTAGGTTATTACAAGTTCATGGGAGATCTACTTGAAGTACTTTGAGTACTTGTGTACTGGCAGGGTTATTACTGACCAGTTGGAGGTGAACACCAACTCTGTGTTTGAGTTGTGTGTTGTGACCATTTTTGGTAGGAGAGTGAACTCTTGATTGAGAATTACTGTACACTTGAGGTGTGGAAAGCCTCTGAGAGGTGTGGAGAAGAAGTGGCATCTTCTTTATTGTATTTTCTTTTTGGATGAGTATTAATACAAGATTGTGTATTGTCTCTCATATTCTGTGCTATTTGTGAATTCTAGTTACTTGTTCATTCTGGTATAATTCTATGTTTAGTTGCTAATACAAAGTAATCATAAGATCCTGATAGTTGGAATCAGAGCATTTATGTTCTTGGATTCCCCATCAGGTTTTTTGCCTTCTTTTTACCTTAAATAAATTATATACCATTCAACATCCACAAAACCTATATTGTATTTTTGTAAGTTGACTAACCATGATGACAAAATTTGTCATGATCTACAATCACTAAAAATGTTTTCAAATCATAGCACAATATTTACTTAATATGAAGCAAGGAATGTTAGGTCCAGAGGTGGAGATGATTAGTACAACACAAGGTGGTCAGAGGTGGATGCCTTCATCACTTCAATATCAACCTAAGGGTCTAGCTATATGGACACCCTCATCTCTGTAGTATCAATAAAAGTCTTCATGGAACACTATGAGTCATCAACATAAATAATCAAATTGGGATCCAACATCACCTCACTGATAGTACAATAGATATGATGTGAAACAACATTAGTCACCTAGATGCAATGGATAACAATAATAAGTTTAGGGTTTTCAAAAACATAGTGGAGGATATAGAGGAGAATATCATAGAGGATATTAGGGATGTCTAAATAATAAAAATTGAAACACACATCAATCAATTCAATGTTATCTATGTGATGATTATAACTGATTTGCACAAAATTACTTGACTAATCCTCAAAGACAATTATATTGTATATGTTATAAAGTTATAGAGAAAAATCATACTGAAGATTATCCAGTGTTAGAGAGATAAATGAAATAAAATCTTGTGTGAAATTTAAATATGATAAATGTGCAACCTAGGGAAAATGCATTCATGTAAATAGTCACGAGACAAAAATGTGTAGAGTAATGATTAAAACCAATAGAAATGCCTAAAAAATAAAGAATTATGAAGTTTTAATAAGATAAGTATCCCAATCCTCCAAGAGAAAAAGGTTTGATGTATCAATCAAAAAAAGTGTTGGTGTAGGATTTTTACCACTTAATGTTTTACCTAAAAGGTTTTTAGTCAACCTATTTAGGATTTTTAAGATCATTAAGGTAAAATACACTTAATATTTTTGAATGGTGAGTTGAATTATTACCTTTTTGGTGACCTAATCTCTCACTATGTAATGTACTTCCTTTATAATTTTTGGCTAATGTACTAATATAAATATAAATCTTTCTTGGAATTCTTCTCACCTACTCCTAGGGTTTCATTAATTTCATGAACATTCATAGATCTTAGAGTAATCCAACATGGTATCATAACTTAACTGATGACTATTTTGCCATTTCTGAAATCATTGATGAGATCTTTCTTGCATGCAGTCTTATTGGTTTTCTTCATTTTTGACATTTTCAAAGGTTTGGTGGGATTTCATCAAAATACATGCAAATCATACAGTTGAAGTTTCTAAAAAAAATCACCATTATATTTGAAAGGCATCAAAACCCTAAAATAAGCTATAAACACAACCTAGATTTATGATAGTCTTTTTTAGCAATTTTATAAGGTTTAAGGGATTTTTTAGTGATTTTGTGTATATCTGTATAGTGGGGTTCTCAACCCAGGGAACATTGTTTTGGGTTTTATGGGTTTATCGAGTTATCAAATGGGTATTTTATAGTTTTTAGAGGAGCCGTACCAAATCTACATATTTTTGGGTTTTCCATTTCCAATAGAGTTTTTAACACTTATAGGCACTTTTGGAAGTTTTTTAGTCTTGGTAAATATTTTTATAGTGGGAAAATAGGCATGGGATGATATTATATCCTCAATGGTATTTTAATACACTATCTATAAGCACGCCATATTTTGATACCTTTATCTACACCCTTGCCAGATCTTGATGCCCTTATTTATAACCAAGGTAAAATAACCCTAAATATGCAGGCACACCTATTGGAACCCAACACCCCTATGTATGCTTACATTAGAACATGGACCTCTTACTAATAATCATATAAGACTCTATCCATCCTCTAAGAAACCTTCCATATGTAAGTCCTTCGATGGAGATTAGAAACACCACAAACATTTCATGTTGTCTAAACACATGCCAGAATCTGAACCATATGTGATCACCCATAAAAACATGAAATTTTATGAATGAACCTTAAAAATTTGACCTACCTATGTGTATGGTAGGTGAAATCTACCACCTATGTGAACAAGGCTCTTTTCGCACTGAATTTTTCTTTTTGACTCTATGACATTCGAAAGCCCATCAAATTTAATCAATTGAAGAAAGACAATATTAAGTTGAAGTTTAGAGCCTTTTTTTAATGAAATAATTCACACATCAATCAAAAATTGGGAGGGGAAACACTCACAAAAGGTCTTAGCCACTGGTCATATGGGATTTAAGCCCCTAGTCACTTCTAACCCCAAAATGCTTAAATTTATCTTAAAAGAGGCTTAAGCTTTTATTGGAGAAGTTGATGTGAAAATTTTATTTTGGGGAAGTTGATGCAAATTTTTTATCTTTAGTGAATTTGATTCAAAAAAATCCATAACTATTTCTACGCAAATTTTCTATGCAAGCAATATTTTTAAACAGATATATCTTTTGATCAGTAACTCAGATTTGATTTCCATCTTATTTAAAAGTAATTATTTTTTTATGCTTTACACTCTAGTGGTTATATTGGGCCACTAAATCTCTCTTCATACCAATGATGAACTATCCAATGAGCTCGACATCACCCAATTACTTTTACGTCTGCAATAATCGATCATGACACATTCATATATGTGTTTGACATAAATATGAGCATGTTTATATTTCAAAATTTAAGGTGAGTCAATATAATATTTATAAGTTAGTACAGTGTGGTGTTATGTCTTTGATACTCTTATATGCTCTCATTTTCTACACTATGTTGATTCTTGAACTTACTACTCTTTTGGATGCATTCTCAGCTATGGCAAACATCCTTTTCATGATCATGCATTAGTTTTGTAACTAGGGGTAATTACAATTTATACTATGTGGTTGTGAACTTATTTGTGTCTTATCTCAGTCATGTCAACTTTACTTTAGAGACACTTATGGGGGAAATTTGATTCTACACCAGCGGTTCTTCTTGGAAAGATTAACTATACTTATTAGTGCGCTTACATGGAACACTTACTCAAAATAATCATATTTCATTCTTTTATGGAAAGATTATTGATCCCAATAATCATGACTAGTATATTAAGTGGGATAAATCTTGTGACAATATTAGTGGTAACTTACTATTTCATGTTTCATGGGATCTACATCACCATGTGTATCACATAATGTGTCTTAGAATTATTTGGAGTATCCTATAGTCTCTTTTTGCATATCCTACTAAAATTTATAGCACTCCTCCTATTACATTTACTAATATCTATTTAGAGAGTATTTTACTCCATCCTCCTATCATATTCTCATGATAACACATCCATGGTGGACAATGCTCTTCCTTATGTTGAGCCACCACTATAGGATAAGACTATGCCCGATCTCAGTTATCTTATTATAGATTATACATCCATTATTATTTAATATGTTTATCTTTCATAGATTTCATAGTATTATATCATAAGAGTTTACTATTTCCAGTTATAGTAAACCCTTTGAGAGATTCAATGACTAATATGTTCTTATGGATATTCAGTCTATGGATCTACATGCTTCATCAACAGTCTCTTCTCTAGTTTCAAGATCTATTGATCCATGATCTTTAGTTCACATGGACATTCCTTTAGTGAATTATCCATTCCATTCTTCTTCATTAGACTCACTTGAACTTGAAGATAATTTTGATCTTGAACACACCTATGATAATATTGATAAATATTATTCTAGAATAGATACTACAATAGTGATGGGGACACATATATACCATATCCTTATTAATTTATAGATATTTATGAGTTATTTAATGATCAACCTACCTCTTATCCACTTCATAAATTATAATGAATAGGTATGTGATTTAATACACATCAGATATTTGGCATTCTATTTCATAGTTATAGAGCATTTTGTAATCTTTCCTAGCTTTTGCTCCCATTATACCATAATTTCATAGAGAAGTTGGACATCCTACCTTGCATGAGGAGAATATTTACTTGTATATTAATCTCAACTTGGTTGAAGATTCATCATGCACTTATCAGAAACATTCACTATTCCAAAGTGATCCTTTCTTCATTATATCTACTTTTGATCCATAGTCACCCCCTCAAACTCTATTATACAATACATGATGGCTATTGGTATCTGCAGACTCTAGTGGGGATTTTTGTCCCTCTTATCTTATTTTATCTCTTTTTGGAGAGGATTTTTTTGACATGTTTTCAAATTTTCTTTGCTTTATGAGAGTTACATTTTGATTGAGTAGCTCATTAGGACTCATTGTTGGGACCTAATTTTTATACCCACCTAAGCTACACTTCACGGGGGTTTAGGCATTTTATTGATTGAATTTTTAATAATAGGTTATTAATTAGATTTATTAGGTTTGTTAATGATGCAAAGACCTTTTTCATACTCTACCTATTCTGAAACTCTGATACCTACATTCAATCAACTTTAACAACCAATCTTCAACTTCTGACCTTATTTGATAAGTCTCTCTTCAGGTTTTAATTAATTCTCTATGAATACCTCTCATCTATGATTATTAATATCATACACTCTATCAAACACCTTTTAACCTCTCAACTCACGTATTTGCTTTAAAATTTTATCTCAAGCTACTTCACACTAACTTTCAAAAGTCTTTAATGACCAAATATCCCCTTCCCTTAAACATGGTCTCAATTAGAAAATATGATAGGTTGGTTAGTCTTATTTAGGATAAAAAAACTTGTAGCAACACCACTTATCCTCCCTCAAAATCTCATTTGATTACTACCCTCCATCAAACCACCATTCAATTTAATAGCTAGTAACCTTTTTTTAATAATTTTGTCTTATATAGACATATGTACATGAATCTTGAGAAAAAAGTACATATTCCAACACCATTTATCTTAATTTTTATTTTCCCAAAATTTCTTGGTAAAACACACTTATTTACAACACTAACTTTCTAGTCTTTTTTGGTAATTAGCCCTCATTAGGTCTGCTCATCCCTATTTTCATCACAGTCCTCCATACAACATTTGTACGGGTCTGTACACTCATAAAAACATAATATTCACTTATAAAACATTTAAAAATAATGGACTACTAAATTTAAATAGGTTTCACTAGCTAGTTTCCTCAAAAGACACTTTTGAAGTTCTCTTCCCTTTTCTAGGGTTTTAGCAAGATCTATATAGGTCGTGAGGGCTCAAAGTGGATTTATTGACTCCACAGGAACTTTCAAAACTTAAAACAACCTTGAGATGGTATGTATAACGTGTATTCACCTTTCATAATCATGAAATTCTCTTCATCAATGCTTATCCACCTTCAAACAACCTTTAGTCCATGTTTTTCATAGTGTTTTCTCACACAGTCTGGCTTTTGCTAACCTGAAAGGGTTCCACATGAATTTGTTAACTATAAATAGGGCCTCAAAAATTTAAATCACCAAAATAAGGTATGTATGACTTAAAAGGAACTCCCCAACATTCAATCTTACCTTAAACAAATATTAGGCATCCTCTTACTAAGGTTCTGTTGATCACTATTACACAGTTTGCCTATGTATACACCAAACATGGTTAATAAATCATAGTTTCATTATCGATATCTACAAAGAATTATTTAAGGGTTTTTTTATTCCTCTTTGTATCTCTTTTTATTTTATCAATTCCATAATAAACCTTCACATCTTTATTTAATTACAAATTTGAACTAGACTCTTCACTATCTATCAATAAACAGTGTGCTCACAATGACTCCTATGTTCCTATTGTGATTCAACATAGATGTTAAATGAAATAAATGTTATATAATCTATTAATTATACTCTTGGATATCAATTAGATATAAAGGTGTCCCATTTTATAATATTATTTAGTCATTAGTCTATAAGTCTTAATGAAATTACATAAGCTTCCAGTACTTAGTCCTACCATATTTGCCTTCAGATTTGTATCACATATTAATATTTATAAAAACCTCTAATACTTTCAATAAATTCTATCACTATTCATAAAAATATCAAAAAAATGTAGACACAAACATTTACATTTCAAAACTTGTTCTATTCATTGATTTCTTCTATTACATAGCATTGTCATTTAATAGGGTACAAAATTCTTTGGTGATTCCCACTCCATTAACAGACTCCTCCTTCGTACGTCTCCTCTCTAAACCTTCTAGCTAAATTAATCCTCAACTCCCTTTATTCCTCCTATGATACTACTCTCTATTCAAAACCAAAACTTGTCACAAAACAAGAAACTACCTTCTTTCCATAACTAACTCTTGGCAACTAACTATTTCTACGCTAGATTCGCTTTTCACATTCAAGAAAGAGAAATGAGAAACTAAGAAGGAAATGGTCTAAGGCTTGTATGTACCTGGATATAGTTTTGCACACCAAAATTTAGATGATAGTGAGAACTCCTCTTTGGTTGTGGAGGATGACACCTGAAAGAGACAGACACTAAAACACAAAAAATGTTAGCTGACAAAAGGGTGGATTGCCAAGCAAAAGCTTGATCCTAGAAGCGCTAAGGCTTCTTGGAGGATGAAAATCCACTATTAAAATAGAATATGATAGAGACAGAAATGAGAAATAATAAAAGATTGAAAAGAAAGAATTGAAAGCAAATGCATACCTGATAATCTGTGATCTGCTTTGCGCAGTCGCTGACGTCAGTGATATTACCGGCGTCGGTCAGGAAGGTCACCGACATCGGTAGGGGAAATGGACGAGGTCAGCTAGGGCAATAGTCAGGTATGAGTTACAGGTCTGGTCTTGGTCTGTAGAATGCACTGAGGCTTCGTCTGAGGGTCTGAGGGTCTGTGTGGGATGGTAAAATAGTAGATAGAATCTTTAATAAGAACAAAGGCAGAGGGTATGTTGTCAGAGAAAGGGGTAAGGCGTAGGAAAAAGGGCCTTTCAGATTTTTTGAGAAGCAATTTAGTTAGGTTGATCAGATTAGTCTTAAGATGGTCTGTAGGTCTCTGATAGCTTGTGTTGAATTGATTGGTCAGTGGGAGTTGTCTAAAGAGAGACTAAATGGATGTCAGAGGCAAAGAAAAGGGAATAAGGGGTGAGAGAAGGCTTTTCAGCCTCTCTAAGAAGAACAAAGAATGTTGGGTCAAGGATGCTTTGAATAGACAGTAGACAGAATGCTAATATATTTGAAATAACACTGAAATAAAAAATAGTACAAATACTTAGCTGTGACACGGGTTGGCAAAGGTGCAAGAGATGTGTTTCCATTGTCGCTGGTGATGGAAATATCATGCAATCCCTGTGCAGAATGTCTGATGCAAGACCTCAGTGCCTAGAAAATGCTGTCAATAATGCTGATCCCTGCCAAAAAACAAGAAGCCAGAACACTGGAAAGCAAGAGCACACGAGAACTTTGTTTCGCCGGAAGAGGATTCGAGATTCGTGATTAGCTCCAGATATTAATGATTTGTGATTAGAATCACCAGAGGTTTGAACTTTGGCTTAAGTAAAATTGACGTCGGCAATCCCACTGGCGTCGGCCGACATTTAACCAACATCGGCGGGTGGAAAACGAGTAAAAGAGCCACCAAGCCCGTTCTCCATCTGCCAAGTGCACGATCCGTTGGAGAATTGTCAAAGGTTGGGCTAAATACGCACAAGAGTTGGTTAGGCGGTTAGAAAGGAATAAGAATAAGTCTTGGGTGAGTCATAGGGTGGAAATTAGTCCAAGGCGAGGTGTCAGATGAGGTATTATAGGTGATGTGTCAAAGGGGAGGATATTAATAATAAATTATTATTTTAAATTAGTAAGTGCATGGTTTAGGAATGGGTTAGGAATGGACCAAGAGGGAGGATGACCAAGGGTTAGACACAATTTCAGTGTCTACAATTGCCCATTTTTTTCTTGTTTGTTGTTCTAGATGAACTGCAAGACAAAAACAGGTGTTGGTTGCCCCAGGTGTGGGATAAGGTTGATTTCATCTTGTTGGTTATTCAAGTGAACTGTAAGACAAAAATAGGAGGGTTGGTTGCCCCAAGTGGATGAGGTATTCCCCCTCAAAGCAGGAATCGAGGGAAAGGAACCTGAAATTAGGTGCTGGTTTGACAGAGTGGATGAAGATGGTGAAGATAGAGTGAGAATGCTACAAAAGTTGTGATTGTGCGTACACCACTTCATGAGATGGTCAAGTCAAATTATCACAGGTCGAGGGTCAAGGAGTGCCAAAATTAAAATAACCAGGCCCCATCATTTAGTCGTCTGCAGATTGGGTTATTCAATCTAAGCTGAAGCTCCAATGGTCATCATGTTTCAGGTATCTCAGGCTCAGGAAGTGCTCCCGAAAACACAAAAATGTCACAAGTAGTGGGGATCAACTAGCTTGTGATCCTATACTTGTGAAGGTCAAAAATATGTGCATAATTTTGCTAACCAATCATGAGGTAGCATACATGCAAAAACAACCAAGGCAAAATCGCTTTGGAAGTGGTCGCGGTCAGAGGAGATGGTCATGATCTCCAAGGTCTGGTGGTCAATGCAGGCAGAGGCAAAAGTGATCTCAAGTGTGCCCCAAGGGGCCAAGATGACTTGTACTAGAGAGCTGACTGATTTGGGGCATGATTTTAGGTAATGAGGAGGTGTGAAGTATGCCGACGTCGGTGACATAATCGACGTTGGTAGACTAAAAGGACTGACGTCGGTAGAATTCAGCCGACGTCGGCAGACTAGGGCACAAATATGCCAACGTCGGTGGCCTACCAAATCTGACAAAATCAGATTGGTAGCCCACAAAAAAAAATCATTTGCTACTTGTTGACTGAGAAAAAAAAGAGCTCTGGGGTTGATTGAGTGAAAGTGACCCAAAGTTGATCGAGTGAGCACACTGAGATGGCAGATAGGCATTGGTGGAAAGAGGGAGTGAGTTGGAGAGTGATTGGAGGCTGTAAAGACGTTTGTGGGCCAGGTGAAGTGTGAGGGCAGAGAGACACAACGGAGATGGCAGAGGGGAGTAGAGGACCCGTGGGAGGTCCACCACCAGTGGCACCCATCGTGCCACCACGCCGATGATGTTGAGATGAGGTAGGAGGCCCTAATGAGCTCAATTAATTAATTTTAGTTTTGATTTGGTTTTTGAAATTTTAGGTGTTTTAGGCAAAAATTGGGGGTAAGGAGTAGCTAGGAAGGTGGGTGGGTGGTCTAGGATAGGTTAGAAGGCATTTATGAGGGATTTGGGGGGAAATGGGTGGTTAAAGGGGAAGCCCTAATTTTTAGGGCTTGCCCCATTTGGCTCGAGGGCCGAACTAGTCGCCAATGTCGGCGGGTTCGCTGGCATCGGCCGACCATCGATCGACATCGGTCACTTTACTACCGGCATCGATTACTATGTGACCGATGTCGATTATGTCAGTTTCTACCTGGTCAGAAAGATGGTGAATTTGGTCAAGTTGAAGGGTCGAGGTCACACCAAGAGCTTCTTGGGTGTCAGGATAGCCACAAATGGTCCGGTTGATGGTCAAGTAGATAGACGAAAGGGCAAATGGTCGGGTTAGGGAAGAAGAGTTATGGGGATTAAGAATTACGTTGACATGGGTTTGATTGGTTGGATGCAGGTGAGGCAGAAGCTGATGCTGCGGGATCGACTACCGACATTGCTAACACGAATGCATCGAGACATTACCAGAGAGGAGTGGGTACAAATGAGTACAGTGGAACTAGGTGGGCTATGACGCTACTATAGAGTGGCAGGAGATGTGAGCTTGATGGTCATGTTGATCGAGCAGTGGGATCATTCCACCAACACTTTCCACCTACCTGTTGGGTGAATATTTTGTCATCAACTAACTGATGACAAAATGGGGATATCAGCCACAACATAAGGGAGATTTACACTACGATAAGTGTGGGTTTACTAGATCTGGATGAGGTAAATCTCTCCTCTCATCAAGGGGAGGTTCCCTATCAATATTTACGTGCTATAAGCATATATATAATTAAGCAAAAAATAACACATGGGGGTGGTATAACATCATCTACTTCTCTTTTTTTAGAAGTAATGTATAAAGAACAAAAGGGAGAAAATCTTGGTCTAATGCTAACAACATTCCTCTTCTTTCAAGAACGGTATTAAACAGAGAGCGAGAAATCACCTGAAGTAACAAAGGCAAAAGAACGCTCATGCAAGCACAAAGTCTTCTGTGGCTTCTTCATAGATTTGGAATGAGTATGACCATAGAGTAAAGTGAAGCACAAAGTCTTCACCTGAAACTACAAAAGATAACAGAATCTCAAAGATAAAAGTAGCACAAAGTCTATCTTCTACCCTCTAGAAGCGCCCTCAGATAAAATAAACACACCCACTTTGCTTATTAAATCAGATGAATAAGATATTACCAGGAAGGAGACATAAGAACTATTTCCCAAACAACACAGACAATCTCAACACAAAGTCTGAAATAACCTGCTTCTCATTCATTCAACAAAATATGATTTACAAAATTAAGCACAAAGTCTCAAGAGTTGCTTCAATTTCAGTAGAGTGTTTGCTATTAATTTCTCCAAGATGCTTTAACAAATGAGGTCTCCACTATATATAGGGAGAAAATCCTCAAAAACATAAAATAATAAAATATATAAAATATCTTGGTCAAAGATGACACATCTTTGACTTTTGGATATTTCTCCGAAATATTTACATGTAATTACATATTACAAAAGTGCATGCGTTCTGCACAAAACAGAAATGCATAAGGACAGAAGAAGAGAGAAGGGGGAGAGAGAGTGTCAATTCTTGCTGCCAGACTTCTTCGAATGAGCATCGTACATGGTGATCGATGCCTGAATTCCCATACTGTCTGGTGCAACTACGTTTTTGAAGACGACTCTCACTTTGACCAACACATTTTTCAATGTTGTGATGGCTTTAGAGTGGTCAGTTAACCTAGATTTCAAATTCTCCAAAGTTAACTGAGCATCCAGAATGCTGTCCACCAAAGTCATTGAGAAAGATGCTTCTTCAAAATCTTTTCGGATCATTTTCTTGAAACTCTGAATCATCTCCTCTGGATTCTGAAGATCAGTGACTTCTTGATCTCAACATAGGAGTCCTCACTGGAGATGGCACCAACAGACATCAGAGTGCTCTTCTTGAGATTTTTCATTTCTTTTCCTCTTCCGAGATCTTTCTCCAAACTGTCAGTCTTTATTTTTAGTCTTTTTCATGGTCTTGGATTGCTTTAGGGAAACTTCAGTGACCTAGAAGAAATTTTGCTGAAAAGACGTCGATGAAGAGGGACACTTCACAGAAACTGCAGCAGGAACCATGATTGTGCAATCAGAGGAAGAAAGGAGTGATCTGGGAGAACTGCACGTTTGCTGGCCACGATCAGGGAAATGCATTTGAAAAGGATGAGATGCGAGTAAGTCAAAATGAGGAAGAAAAAGGGGAGTGGGTGCGGAAAATGAAAAGAATGAAAATTTCTCCAGAGATGGAGAAATGTGAGTTCCAGATGCAAGGGCAGAAAAAATTGCCACCCACAACACGGACGAGAGAACGGAGATGGAAAACACGACCGACTTCGGTAGAAAACACTGCCGACGTTGGCAAACCTGCCGACCATGGTAGAAGAAAATAGCTGACGTCAGCAAAACTGCCCACCACGATAGACATATCGGTCGACGTCGGCAGGATTGGCTCAAACAGCCCGCGGTAGTCGGCGGTAAATTTACCGCCCACTACATAGGCGGTAAAAAGGGGACACAGAACATAGGTAAGGGTGGCAAAATTTTCCACCCTTGCAAGAAAAAGTGCAGGGGTAGAAAATTTAGCTGCCCTTGCAGGAAAAAGTGCAGGGGCGGCAAATTTAGCTGCCCTTGCAGGCAAAAGTGTAGGGGTAGAAAATTTAGCTGCCCGTGCACAAAAAATGAAGAAAAATGTAGAGGCAGCAAAATTTGCCGCCCTTGCACAGGGGAAATGGGAGAAAAGACCAACTCCGAAAGGAGTCTAGGAGAGAAAAAATTGGTTGGGTTGAGATGGTAACCACCTCTCATTTCGAGGCCAAGATGAGAGCGAATTCAAAATCTATTTCGAAGAATGAACTGAGGGAGACGAAAAGATGAAACAGACAAGTTCCGCAGGGGAGTTCCAAAAATAAGTGTAGCTGATTTTGGGAACAACAGCTGGCTCCTATTGGGGAACTACCTTCTTTTGCAAAAAGTAATGAAGGGAGTAGAATCTAGAATCTCCAGTGCCTTAGAAGCGTGCCATTGGGCCACGGAGTCAAGCTACTCAAAAAGAAATGCTCCAAAAATGAAAATAAAATGAATAAAACAAAGCTAAAGACTATACAAATATACAAGTGAATTTATTTGGTACTTTAAGAAATGAAGCACCTCAGACGTTGCCCCTTTAGAGGCAGTGGTGATGACGCTCTGTCTTGATACACCAGCAAGAGGCCATTTTCCCCCCAGAATTGATGATGTGTAAATGGGAACTTCCACCAGAAAACCAACTTCCTGTGCCATCCCTTTAGTTTTCTCCTCTTGCCCCACAACAAGATTTGTCTTTTAACCCGAAAACCATGAATATTTGTTTTATTGGTGAAGAGTTCTTTTCCCTGATCATGATGCACAGTAGTATGGTTAGATACCATAATTGGTTGCTCTTCTGGCTCTATCCAGCACCTGATTTGATTGTCCTCATTTGACACCTGCCACTGATTGGCACTATCAGGTTCACTTGTCATTATTTCAATTGAACCAATTTTTTAGTTGGCATTCTCAAGGGCTTTAACAGGTTCTTCATGAACCTCTTCGGTGGTCAGAAGATAATTACCCCTGTGAGAGGACTCTAACAAAATCTGAGACGCAGGAGATGACGTTTGGGTGACCACGTACTTTGCCTCTCTCTCGAGGAGCAACCTTTGCATCACACCTTTCACATAGATCCTTGCCTAGGATAAGTCCATGCTCAATTCTCCTCCGACATCTTTTCAAAAGTTTTGTCCAAGCAGAATGCCATATGAGGCTGGGACGTCAGCTACCAGCACTGTCATCTTAATCCTCTTGTCAGAGAACGCTGCAAATGCAAATTGGGCATCATTGATTTTCCCCAATAGTGGTACTTGTTTGTTCTCTATGGAGAAACATCTCCCAAAAGTTTTAGTCAATGTGAGACCAAGATATTATGCCACTCTAGCAGGCATAACATTGTCAGATGCACCAGAATCGATGATGTAGTTGCTCAGCTTGAGATCGTTTATTAATAGAGAAACATATAAAGGTTCTATTTTCTCAGGAGCAACTGGAGGAGTCACGACAAGATTGTTCTGGGTGGATATATCTTTTGGGGGATCATGAGTTACCCTCAAAAATTTTTGTCCTGCATGGACGGTTGTACCTTTCACACATTCTGTCAACCTATCTAACTGTTCAGGATGGGCTTGTAGAAATTCAAGTTCAGACATTTGAATTTTAGTCTTTTTGACATGCTCAATTATGTCAAATGTCAGAATTAAACTAGGCACAGAGGATGGGAGTTCACTCTTTTAGTTTTTGGGATGGGAAGAGCTGGTTTGTGAAGTTGAAGTAAAGGGTGCAGGGATGCTTGGGGTACATACCTTTTCAATAGTTATCGGGTCGTTTGGTTGGAAGGGCAGAGTGGTTCCCTGCTTGGAAATTTAAACTGCTGGCTGAGGTTGCTCCTCTATCTTCACTTTATCAGCTTGTCAGGCTGACTATTTTTGGGACCGGGTGAATACGGCATATGATCCTTCAGTTGCATTCCCCTCACTTCTGGGTTTATCTCGATAATTTAGGTAGCCAATGATGGAGTCACCAACTAATTCTTCTTCTTGCTCTCCAAAGAGATTAGCATTATATGGTTGTTCCAACTCAGGTTGAAAAGGGGGAGCGTGTTCTGTTTCCAGATATCAAACTGCTGAGCTGGTTGGAGGGGCTTCAAGGGTGAGGTTCCTTTGTGGGGGAGGAAGACGATTTGGCTGCCCTTGATTCCTAGCAGCATTGCCTTGGTACACTTGATTCTAAAATGTCCTCCTTGGCATATTCTAATTAGGAGAAGCAGACATAACTTGGGCCATCTGTCTTCTGAGAGCTAGCATTTCATCTGCTAACTTTTGTACCATAGGATCTGTAGTAGCTGTAGAAGAGCTTTCAACAGATGAAGGGAATTTATTTTTACTTGGGTCTTTTCTAATCTTACCTGCCAGGATAAGATCATCCTCAATCTCAGTAGCCAAATTTTGAGCCAATGCTAGATTCATATGGCCAGCTCGCCTTAACAGGAAACTTACTTCAGGAAGCTGTGAGTTGATGAAAAAACACTTGAGATTTTCTGGCGTGGGCTGAGCCACAGTTGGAATCCAGTTTCTCAACGTGTTGAATTTGGCTATGAAATCTCTCATGGGTTCCTGAGATTCTTTTTTCATCTGTGTTAGCTGAGCTAACAAAGCATGTGCATCTTCAGCGAGTTTAAATCTAACTTCAAATATAGACTTTAGTGTATTCCAGTCAGTCACTGACCCGACCTGCAAGTGATAGAACCAATCCGTAGCAGCACCTTGCAAAATCTCCACAAAAAGTCTCACTGCTACATCTTCAAATTCGACACCAATTACGCCACATGCTATGGAGAAAGCAGCAATATGCTCGTCGGGATGAACCTTTCCATCACCAAAAAACTTAGGAAATTTTTTCCTAGAACTACGAGGTAGTTCATGCAGAGGTGGGGTCAAGTTAAGAGGGCCAAAAGAATTACCCCATGGGCCTTGAGCCATTATGATAAGAGGATGAAAAGGTGGGATAACAAACCTTGGTGGGGTGTTTATAGGAAGGTGGCGATTAACAGTGGGAAAAGAAGTTCTACCTCGTGTTGGTGACCTAACAAGGCTAGAAGGAAAACTCCTTGACCGTTGAAGAGAAGCTGGTGGAGGAAATAGATTAAAATTACTCTATTGCGCCAATTCAAATACATGATCGACAAGACCCTTAGATCTCTGACTTCTTGCGTAGCGTTGGGTTGCCAGATTTTCAAAATGGAAAAGGGACCGAAACTACTTCAAGTTAAAGCTTGAGGCTTCAAAATGCGCATTCTTCCCAGTAGCTCTGGTTTTGCAGACCAGATAATATAATGGAGGTAGCTGGTAAAGCCATAATGATAATGGGTAAGACATGAAATGGAGTCGCCAGACTAATGTAATGGATAAGTGTAGGGACTGTTTCAATCTGAAACTTGAGGTTTCAGACTTCACATTCATTTCCCCAGTGGAGTTACCAAAAACTGTTGGTTGAATATTTTGTCGTCAACTAACTGATGACAAAATGGGGATATCAGCCACAGCATAAGGGAGATTTAAACTACGAGAAGTGTGGGTTTACCAGATCTGGATGAGGTAAATCTCTCCTCTCATCAAGGGGAGGTTCCCTATCAATATTTACGTGCTATAAGCATATATATAATTAAGCAGAAAATAACACATGGGGGTGGTATAACAGCATCTACTTCTCTTTTTTTAGAAGTAATGTATAAAGAACAAAAGGGAGAAAATCCTGGTCTAATGCTAATAACATTCCTCTTCTTTCAGGAACGGTATTAAACAGAGAGTGAGAAATCACCTGAAGTAACAAAGGCACAAGAACGCTCATGCAAGC
Organism: Torreya grandis; assembly: GCA_037957365.1. NCBI lineage: Eukaryota > Viridiplantae > Streptophyta > Pinopsida > Cupressales > Taxaceae > Torreya > Torreya grandis. The sequence continues at coordinate 491,344 of JARHVA010005616.1, read as the reverse complement.
ACAAAGTCTTCTGTGGCTTCTTCACAGATTCAGAATGAGTATGACTGTAGAGTAAAGTAAAGCACAAAGTCTTCACCTGAAACTACAAAAGATAACAGAATCTCAAAGATAAGAGTAGCACAAAGTCTATCTTCTACCCTCTAGAAGCACCCTCAGATAAAATAAACACACCCACTTTGCTTATTAAATCAGATGAATAAGATATTACCAGGAAAGAGACATAAGAACTATTTTCCAAACAACACAAACAATCTCAACACAAAGTCTGAAATAACCTGCTTCTCATTCATTCAACAGAATATGATTTACAAATTTGAGCACAAAGTCTCAAGAGTTGCTTCAATTTCAGCAGAGTGTTTGCTATTAATTTCTCCAAGATGCTTTAACAAATGAGGTCTCCACTATATATAGGGAGAAAATCCTCAAAAATAGAAAATAATAAAATATATAAAATATCTTGGTTAAAGATGACTCATCTTTGACTTTTGGATATTTTTCCAAAATATTTACATGTAATTACATATTACAAAATTGCATGCATTCTGCACAAAATAGAAATGCATAAGGACAAAAGAAGAGAGAAGGGGGAGAGAGAGTGTCAATTCTTGTTGCCGAACTTCTTCAGATGAGCATCGTACATAGGGATCGATGCCTGAATTCCCATGCTGTCTGGTGCAACTACATTTTTGAAGATGACTCTCACTCTGATCAATGCATCTTTCAATGTTGTGATGGCTTTAGAGTGGCCAATTAACCTAGATTTCAAATTCTCCAAAGTTAACTGAGCATCCAGAATGCTGTCCACTGAAGTCATTGAGAAAGATGCTTCTTCAAAATCTTTCCGGATCATTTCCTTGAAACTCTGAATCATCTCCTCTGGATTCTGAAGATCAGTGACTTCTTGATCTCAACATAGGAGTCCTCACTGGAGATGGCACCAACAGACATCACAGTGCTCTTCTTGAGATTTTTCATTTCTTTTCCTCTACCGAGATCTTTCTCCAAATTGTCAGTCTTTATTTTTAGTCTTTTTCATGGTCTTGGACTGCTTTAGGGAAACTTCAGTGACCTGGAAGAACTTCTGCTGAAAAGACGTCGATGAAGAGGGACCCTTCACAGAAACTGCAGCAGGAACCATGATTGTGCAATCAGAGGAAGAAAGGAGTGATCTGTGAGAACTGCACGTTTGCTGGCCACGATCAGGGAAATGCGTTTGAAAAGGATGAGACGTGAGCAGGTCAAAAAGAGGAAGAAAAAGGGGAGCAAGTGCAGAAAATGAAAAGAATGAAGATTTCTCTAGAGATGGAGAAATGTGAGTTCCAGATGCAAGGGCGGCAAAAATTGCTGCCCTTGCATCCTCCAGATGTAAGGGCAGCAAAAATTGCCGCCCACAACATGGGCGGGAGAACGAAGATGATGAACACGATCGACATCGGCAGACAACACCGCCGACGTCGGCAAACTTGCCGACCACGATAGAAGAAAATAGCTGACGTTGGCAAAACTGCTGACCACAACAGACATATCAGCAGACGTCGGCAGGATTGGCTCAAACAGCCCGTGATAGTCGGTGGTAAATTCACCGCCCACTACATAGGCGGTGAAAAGGGGATGCAAAACACAGGTAAGGGTGGAAAAATTTGCCACCCTTGTAGGAAAAAGTGCAGGGGCAGCAAATTTAGCTACCCTTGCAGGAAAAAGTGCACGGGCGGCAAATTTAGCCTCCTTTGTAGGCAAAAGTGCAGGGGCGGCATATTTAGCCGCCCTTGCACAAAAAATGAAGAAAAATGCAGAGGCGGTGAAATTTGCTACCCTTGCACAAGGGAAATGGGAGAAAAGACCAACTCCAAAAGGAGTCTAGGAGAGGAAAAATTGGCTGGGATGAGATGGTAACCACCTCTCGTTCTGAGGCCAAGATGAGAGCGAATTCAAAATCTATTTTGAAGAACGAACTGAGGGAGATGAAAAGATGAAATGGACAAGTTTTGCAGGGGAGTTTCAAAAATAAGCACAGCTAATTTTGGGAACAACAGTTGGCTCCTGTTGGGGAACTACCTTCTTTTGCAAAAAGTAATGAAGGGAGTAGAATCCAGAATCTTCAGTGCCTTAGAAGCGTGCCATTGGGCCACGGAGTCAAGCTACTCAAAAAGAAAGGCTCCAAAAACAAAAATAAAATGAATAAAACAAAGCTAAAGACTATACAAATATACAGGTGAATTTATTTGGTACTTTAAGAAATGAAGCACCTCAGACACTGCCCCTTTAGAGGCAGTGGTGATGACGCTCTGTCTTGATACACCAGCAAGAGGCCATTTTCCCCTCAGAATTGACGATGTGTAAATGGGAACTTCCACCAGAAAACCAACTTCTTGTGACATCCCTTTAGTTTTCTCCTCTTGCCCCACAACAAGATTTGTCTTTTGACCCGAAAACCATGAATCTTTGTTTTCTTGGCGAAGAGTTCTTTTCCCTGATCATGATGCACAGTAGTATGGTCAGATACCATAATTGGTTGCTCTTCTGGCTCTATCCAACACCTGATTTGATTGTCCTCATTTGACACCTACCACTGATTGGCACTATCAGGGTCACTTGTCATTATTTTAGTTGAACCAATTTTCTGGTTGGCATTCTCAAGGGCTTTAACAGGTTCTTCATGAACCTCTTTGGTGGTCAAAAGATAATTACCCCTGCTAGAGGACTCAAACAAAATCTGAGCCGCAGGAGATGACGTTTGGGTGACCACGTACTTTGCCTCTCTCTCGGGGAGCAACCTTTGCATCACGCCTTTCACAGGGATCCTTGCCTGGGATAAGTCCATGCTCAATTCTCCTCTGACATCTTTGCAAAAGTTTCGTCCAAGCAGAATGCCATATGAGGCTGGGACATCAGCTACCAGCACTGTCATCTTAATCCTCTTGTCAGGGAACGCTGCAAATGCAAATTGGGCATCTTTGATTTGCCCCAATAGTGGTACTTGTTTGTTCTCCATGGAGAAACATCTCCCAAAAGTTTTAGTCAATGTGAGACCAAGAGATTCTGCCACTCTAGTAGGCATAACATTGTCAGATGCACCAGAATTGATGATGCAGTTGCTCAGCTTGCGACCGTTTATTAACAAAGAAACATAGAAAGGTTCTATTTTCTCAAGAGCAACTAGAGGAGTCACGACAAGATTGTTCTGGGTGGATATATCTTTTGGGGGATCATGAGTTACCCTCAAAATTTTTTGTCCTGCAGGGACGGTTGTACCTTTCACACATTCTGTCAACCTGTCTAACTGTTCAGGATGGGCTTGTAGAAATTCAAGTTTAGACATTTGAATTTTAGTCTTTTTGACATGCTCAATTATGTCAAATGTCAGAATTAAACTAGGCACAGAGGATGGGAGTTCACTATTTTGGTTTTTGGGATGGGAAGGGCTGGTTTACGAAGTTGAAGTAAAGGGTGCAGGGATGCTTAGGGTACATACCTTTTCAATAGTTACCAGGTCCTTTGGTTGGAAGGGCAAAGTGGTTTCCCGTTTGGCAATTGAAACTGCTGGCCGAGGTTGCTCCTCTGTCTTCACTTTATCAGCTTGTCGGGCTGACTGTTTCTGGGACCAAGTGAATACGGCATATGATCCTTCAGTTGCATTCCCATCACTTCTGGGTTCATCTCGATAATTCAGGTAGCCAATGACGGAGTCACCAGCTAATTCTTCTTCTTGCTCTCCAAAGAGATTAACATTATATGTTTGGTCCAACTCAGGTTGGAAAGGGGGAGCGCATTCTATTTCCAGATATCCAACCACTGAGCTGGTTAGAGGGGCTTCAAGGGCGAGGTCCTCTGTGGGGGAGGAAGATGATTTGGCTGCCCTTGATTCCTAGCAGCATTGCCTTGGTACACTTGATTCTAAAATGTCCTCCTTGGCATATTCTAATTAGGAGAAGCAGACATAACTTGGGCCATCTATCTTCTGAGAGCTAGCATTTCATCTGCTAACTTTTGTACCATAGGATCTGGAGTAGCTGTAGAAGAGCTTTCAGCAGATGAAGGAAATTTATTTTTACTTAGGTCTTTTCTGATCCTACCTGCCAGAATAAGATCATCCTCAATCTCAGTAGCCAAATTTTGAGCCAATGCTAGATCCATAGGGCCAGCTCGCCTTAACAAGAAACTTACTTCAGGAAGCGCGAGTTTATGAAAAAAACACTTGAGATTTTCTGGCGTGGGCTGAGCCACAGTTGGAATCTGGTTTCTCAAATTGTTGAATTTGGCTATGAAATCCCTCATGGGTTCCTGAGATTCTTTTTTCATCTGTGTTAGCTGAGCTAACAAAGCATGTGCATCTTCAATGGGTTTAAATCTAGCTTCAAATATGGACTTTAGTGTATTCCAGTCAGTCACTGACCTAAACTGCAAGTGATAGAACCAATTCGCAGTAGCACCTTGCAAAGTCTCCACAAAAAGTCTCACCACTACATCTTCAAATTCGACACCAATTACGCCACATGCTATGGAGAAAGCAACAATATGCTCGTCGGGATGAACCTTTCCATCACCAAAAAACTTAGGAAATTTTTTCCTAGAACTACAAGGTAGTTCATGCAGAGGTGGGGTCAAGTTAAGAAGGCTGAAAGAATTACCCCTCGGGCCTTGAGCCATTATGATAAGAGGATGAAAAGGTGGGATAACAAACCTTTGTGGGGTGTTTATAGGAAGGTGGTGATTAACAGTGGGAAAAGAAGTTCTACCTCGTGTTGGTGACCTGACAAGGCTAGAAGGAAAACTCCTAGACCATTGAAGAGAAGCTGGTGGAGGAAATAGATCAAAATTACTCTGTTGTGCCAATTCAAACACAGGATCGACAACACCCTTAGATCTCTGACTTCTTGTGTAGCATGGGGTTGCCAGATTTTCAAAATGGAAAAGGGACCAAAACTGCTTCAAGTTGAAGCTTGAGGCTTCAAAATGCGTGTTCTTCCCAGTAGCTCTGGTTTTGCAGACCAGATAATATAATGAAGGTAGCTGGTAAGGCTATAATGATAATGGGTAAGACATGAAACGGAGTCGCCAGACTAATGTAATGGATAAGGGTAGGGACTATTTCAATCTGAAACTTGAGGTTTCAGATTGCACATTCATTTTCCCAGCGGAGTCACCAAAAACTATTGGTTGAATATTTTGTCGTCAACTAACTGATGACAAAATGGGGATATCAGCCACAACATAAGGGAGATTTACACTAAGAGAAGTGTGGGTTTACCAGATCTGGACGAGGTAAATCTCTCCTCTCATCAAGGGGAGGTTCCCTATCAATATTTACGTGCTATAAGCATATATATAATTAAGCAGAAAAAACACATGGGGGTGGTATAACATCATCTACTTTTCTTTTTTCAGAAGTAATGTATAAAGAACAAAAGGGAAAAAATCCTGGTCTAATGCTAACAACATTCCTCTTCTTTCAGGAATGGTATTAAATAGAGAGCGAGAAATCACCAGAAGTAACAAAGGCACAAGAACGCTCATGCAAGCACAAAGTCTTCTGTGGCTTCTTCACAGATTCGGAATGAGTATGACCGTAGAGTAAAGTGAAGCACAAAGTCTTCACCTGAAACTACAAAAGATAACAGAATCTCAAAGATAAAAGTAGCACAAAGTCTATCTTCTACCCTCTAGAAGCGCCCTCAGATAAAATAAACACACCTACTTTGCTTATTAAATCAGATGAATAAGATATTACCAAGAAAGAGACATAAGAACTATTTCCCAAACAACACAAACAATCTCAACACAAAGTCTGAAATAACCTATTTCTCATTCATTCAACAGAATATGATTTACAAATTTGAGCACAAAGTCTCAAGAGTTGCTTCAATTTCAGTAGAGTGTTTGCTATTAATTTCTCCAAGATGCTTTAACAAATGAGGTCTCCACTATATATAGGGAAAAAAACCTCAAAAATAGAAAATAATAAAATATATAAAATATCTTGGTCAAAGATGACTCATCTTTGACTTTTGGATATTTTTCTGAAATATTTACATGTAATTACATATTACAAAATTGCATGCGTTCTACACAAAATAGAAATGCATAAGGACATAAGAAGAGAGAAGGGGGAGAGAGAGTGTCAATTCTTGCTGCCAAACTTCTTCGAATAAGCATCATACATGGCGATCGATGCCTAAATTCCCATGCTATCTGGCACAACTGCATTTTTGAAGATGACTCTCACTTTGATCAACACGTCTTTCAATGCTGTGATGGCTTTAGAGTGGCCAGTTAACCTAGATTTCAAATTCTCCAAAGTTAACTGAGCATCCAGAATGCTATCCACCGAAGTCATTGAGAAAGATGCTTTTTCAAAATCTTTTCGGATCATTTCCTTGAAACTCTGAATCATCTCCTCTGGATTCTAAAGATCAGTGACTTCTTGATCTCAACATAGGAGTCCTCACTGGAGATGGCACCAACAGACATCAGAGTGCTCTTCTTGAAATTTTTCATTTCTTTTCCTCTTCCGAGATCTTTCTCCAAATTGTCAGTCTTTATTTTTAGTCTTTTTCATGGTCTTGGACTGATTTAGGGAAACTTCAGTGACCTGGAAGAACTTCTATTGAAAAGATGTCGATGAAGAGGGACCCTTCACAGAAACTGCAGCAGGAACCATGATTGTGCAATCAAAGGAAGAAAGGAGTGATCTGGGAGAACTGCACGTTTGCTGGCCACGATTAGGGAAATATGTTTGAAAAGGATGAGACGCGAGCAGGTCAAAAAGAGGAAGAAAAAGGGGAGTGGGCGCGGAAAATGAAAAGAATGAAGATTTCTCTAGAGATAGAAAAATGTGAGTTCCAGATGCAAGGGCACCAAAAATTGCCACCCCTACATCCTCTAGATGTAAGGGCGGCAAAAATTGCCGCCCACAACACGAGCGAGAGAAAGGAGACGGTGAACATGACCGACGTTGGTAGACAACACCGCCGACATCGGCAAACCTACCGACCCCGATAGAAGAAAATAGATAACATTGGCAAAACTGCCGACCATGGCAGACATATCGGCTGACGTCAGTAGGATTGGCTCAAACAGCCCGCGATAGTCGATGGTAAATTTACCGCCCACTGCATAGGTGGTGAAAAGGGGACGTAGAACATAGGTAAGGGCGGAAAAATTTGCTGCCCTTGCAGGAAAAAGTGCAGGGGCAGCAAATTTAGCCGCCCTTGTAGGAAAAAGTGCAGGGGCGGCAAATTTAGCTGCCCTTGTAGGCAAAAGTGCAGGGGCGGCAAATTTAGCCGCACTTGCACAAAAAATGAAGAAAAATGCAGAGGCGGTGAAATTTGCCACCCTTGCATAGGGGAAATGGGAGACAAGACCAACTCCAGAAGGAGTCTAAGAGAGGAAAAATTGGCTGGGACAAGATGGTAACCACTTCTCATTCTGAGGCCAAGATGAGAGCGAATTCAAAATCTATTTCGAAGAACAAACTGAGGGAGATGAAAAGATGAAACGGACAAGTTCTGCAAGGGAGTTCCAAAAATAAGCGTAGCTGATTTTGAGAACAACACTACCCACGGGAGAGATAACGGTCACAGTTGAGGATGTATACTAGATTTTGTAGCTACCGGTACATAGAGTAGACCTATATGCGTGCTTGAGAGAGGCGCATGATATTCATATGGTTACGCTGTTTGGTGAGCATGCAGCTGAGGTGAGTTATCACTCAACCAGTTTTGCCTACGAGCCTCTGTACGTGGTGGATGAGGATGCACATCATCTAGCTGTCCTGATGATGATAGGCATCACAGTTTACACGCTGCCAGATGCAGAGGGAGGCAGGTTTCCAATTGCTATGACCAGAGTGTTGACAGATATGATAGAGCGGCATATAGTGTTTGCTTAGGCACCAGTCTTTTTGGCCCAGGTATATAGAGAGCTATGGGGCATTAGCCAGCGGCAGCGGTATAGCTTGTGCGTGGGCCACCTGCTACATTGTTGGGCATATGAGCATATCATGGTTACCTGACCTCTTGGCCTCCCAGTGGCGATTCAGGCCAGCTTTAGGGTCGGATTCAGGTGGTGGCATGAGGTGATGGCGAAGACGCGGGTGGATGGAGTGGTCATAGATATTGACCACTATAGAGGGGTACTGGAGTCCCTGATTCTTGTAGATATCATCTGGAGACCGTACTTGGTGTATCTAGCTTTTAGAGATTAGGGAGAGCAACTGGTCGAGACTCAGAGCATGCGATGGGTCAGGGGCAGACGAGCCGACGAGCTTAAGAGGGTTCTAGTGGAGAGGGTGCGGTGCCAGTATGGGCTGCTTTAGGATGTGCCGCCCGCCTTTCCACTGTATAGACGGGATGACATTGAGGCACCGCTCCCATTACCAGAGGAGACAAAGGGGCCTCATTTTGAGGAGTTACCAGCAGGCCCTAGAATAGCAGACCCAAGATGCACAGAGGCTTATACGTCATGGTGGGCAGGGCAATATGTAGGGATACAGGTAGGACCACAACTGGATCTATAGATAGTGATTAGGGACAGGGATGTGGCGAGGCAGGAGAGGGATGCTGCCAGACAGGAGAGAGATGCTGCCATCTAGGAGAGGGATGTAGCACGAGGATGAGTGACCATTTTGGAGAGCCAGGTCACAAAATTACAGGGGGAGATAGCAGGGTTAATAGGTCGAGTGGGTGCTTTGACAGGATAGGTCACTATTTTGCAGGGTTAGTTCACTGCAACTCAGACACAGGGATTGGCAGGATAGGGTCTGATTCAACATCCACCCCAGCAACCAGTTCAGCAACCCACATAGTCAGTGTCAGTGCAGCCAGGGTTTTCACAGCCACAGGGTTCAGTGTAGGGCATGACAATAGGTTAGATGGGTCCACTACAGACTGTATCTATAGTTAGATACCATAATGCATTGGATGAGATTGCATATTATGAGGGAGCCATTAGGGGGTTTCCTCAGATATAGCGATACTCAGATATGAGGGCAGAGTTGAGCCGGCAGTGGTCTATGTCACGAGCGACTGCTACCGATTCACGTAGATGGCACAGATCAGAGGGGGGAGATGATACAACATCTTCCTGGCCACCGCCACCACCACCATAGCCACAGCCTTGAGGGCAGATTTTGATATGATGTATATACCAGCCTATGTACTGATGATGCGAGATGTACTTGATTTTTTGAGAGAGAGATAGAGGCACTGATTATGCCATTGTAAAACATTGATATATATATATATATATATATATATATATATATATATATATATATGATGTGATTTTGATCATTGATGTGTTATGGAAAATGTTATGGATGTGTTTGTATGTTATTTTGACTTGATGCATGTTTTGATATGATGTTTAGGATTATGATGCTGATATTGTTTGTGTTTATATGATGATGAATGTATGATTAGGATTAATGATTAATGATATGGATGTAAATGATTAATGTTAATGATTATGAAAATAGGTGATTATTTGTGATGTGATTGGCAGGTGATGAAATAAAAAATGTGATGGAAGAAATGCGATGAAGGAATGGCCAAACTAACCCCAGAAGACCCCATGTCAATTGAGTGCTGCCTACATAGCCCCTGTCGTTAGGGGCCTCAGGCTTATGTAGTTATCCCAAAGAGGGAGGAAGAGTCAAAGTGGTTGATTGCTTGTGGTTTAGGTCGAGTCATAGGCTAGAAGAGGATAGGGTTTGTCCATCAGGTAGACGAACAAATGGGGGTGGTTGAGCTAACCCCAAAAGACAGTCGTGTCATCTGAGTGCTGCCTACATAGCCCTGATTGAAAGGGGCCTCAGACCAATGTAGTTTAGGCTTAGGAGACAAAGAGGTCGAGAGGTGGTCTTGGTCAGGAGAATATTCTAGCACGTCCATATGTCTGAGGGAACATGCTTGAAATGATGAAAAGAAGGCAAAGGTTGTTCACCCTTAGCAATTGCCCACATTAAGTTATGGACATATGCTAAAAATGAAGTGAGTTTATTTATGCGTCAGCAAGTAATGGTTTATGCTGAACATAAATTGAGTAGTCGATAGTTTCCATGTGTATTGGTGTCCATAGAAACTAGTGTGAATAGGTTAGGTGAGTGGTTTGAGCTGAGAGTGACAAATGATATAATGTGATCAAAGTGTGGAAGAAGGTAAAAGAGCATAATCGCCCTTTCATTGACAAGGACCAAAATGACAGCATAGATAGGAGTTGTGAGATCTAAGAGCCCCATTCATGTGTTACGTCGTTGACCAGATGTTGTGTTAGAGTGGTAATCGAATCACTTTGACATTAAAGTGAGCTCGAAGTCCCTTGAGCAGGTGTTAGAATAGGAGGAAATAGGGTAACCCATTTTAAGAGCATAGATAACCTTGCCCCTTTTTATAAGAGACCCTGAGACAACTACAAGTCAAGTCCATTACTCTCTCCTTTTTTTTTTTTTTTGCGCAGACTGATCAATGCGGGAAGCCTGTATAGAGATGTCATTGTGCTTGGTGGTCATTTGTGAAGCTGATCGATGCAGGAAGCTTCTAAGAAAGTGCTATTTGTAGCAAGATTTAGTCATAGCCATCCTTTGAGGGAGTGGTCTATATTTTTGCTTAATATAAGGGCTTTTGAATAGCTGTCCTTCGAGGGAGCAGTCTATTAGCTACAACAATGATAGTACAGCTGTCCTTCGAGGGAGTAGTCTACCTTTTTAATTTTGAGTTTGATATGGTGACCTTAGATATTTTGACATCTTGATTTATTTTTGATAGAAATTTGAGTCATGGACAAGACTATAGAAGTTCAAGGGCTCCCTTTTATTAAGACAAAGCATCCATACGTCATAAAAGGGTTAAAAAGGATTTGTTATGGGGAATAGGGTTGAAAGAAACTGGGATTAAGAGGATGGGGATTGCTCAAGGGATGAGCTCAAGTTAAATGTCAAGTGAACAAGTACTCGACTAGCAGTAGAATGGTCATAGATGCAACGCATTAAGAGGCTCAGGTTCTGGTCATCCATCGAGAGAGGAAAGACGATAAGTCCCTTATCCATACTTGTGTGTGATGATGAAAGGTCTGAGCCAATTAGAGGCAAATTTGCCTCATTTACTTCACTCCATATTAGTCACATGCTGATTCTCTTTGAGGATGAGGTCTCCGATATTAAAATCTCATTCTCACAGATTTGTGTCATAGGCTCATTTGATGCAATTTTGATAGACATGGAGATGATTAAGGGTAGCAAGACGGTGCTCGTCAAGTAACTAAAGTTGAGCTAAGCGATCTTGATGAAAGTCATCGATGGAAAGGATGTCATGAAGAGAAATGCGGAGAGATGGGATCTGTACTTTGAGAGGTAGGACAACCTCTATTTTGTACATGAGAGAAAAAGGGGTAGCACCCGTAGAGGTTCGGATGCTAGTGCGGTAGGCCCACAAAGTGAAGGGAATGTGAATGTGCTAGTCCCTTCCTGTGTTGTCGACCACCTTCATGAGAATTTTAGTTAAGATTTTGTTAGAAGCCTCGGCCTGCCCATTTGCTTGTGGATAGTAAGGCGAAGAAAAGCTGAGTTTAATGCCAAAGGAGTCACAAAGTTTCTGGACAGTTTTGTTTTTAAATGACTTTCCGTTATCGGTGATGATTTTGTGAGGTACACCGAAACGACAGATGATGTGGGTGTTGATGAAGTTGACAATCTTGTCAGATTTTGTGGAGATGAGAGGAATAGCTTCCACCCATTTAGTGAAATACTCAGTGGTAGTGATGATGTACTGATGACGAAGAGACGAATGAGGGTTAATCTCGCCGATGAGATCTAAGCCCCATTATGAAAAAGGCCAAAAATCTTGAGCAACTTGTAAGGCGTGGCTAGGGAGATGAAGTAAGTTAGCATGCTGTTGAAACTTGATGCAATGCTGAACATAATCGCTACAGTCTTGATGAAGAGTGGGCCAATAATAACCCAGGTGAAGGATGCGCTTAGCAACCGAGTTACCACTGAAGTGTCCACCACAAATCCTGTCATGGGCTTGTTTAATAGCATGATAGGCTTCAATGGAGTGTAAATAGTGAAGAAGAAGGCCATCAAAACCTCTTTTATAGAGAAGGCCTCCTAGCATGGTATAGCGAGCGGTGCGCTTGATGAAATCCCATCGTGCATTACTAGAGAGGTTGGGAGGAATGATAGAATGAGCCAAGTAGTCCTCAAGTTATTTATACCATACATCTTGTGAACTAGAGTCTATGGTGTGGACGAGGTTGATGTCAATGGAAATGTATGAAGGCAATGGCACATGATGTACCATGACATAAATTCTTGATGAGGATGATGAAGAAGGAATATGCGAGGCGAGGGAAGCCATGGTGTCAGCAAACTTATTCGTAGATCAAGGGATAGTCTGCAATAAGTGATGGTCAAAAGATGCTAGAAGGGTGTTAACATGGTGCTTATACCTTTGTAAAATTTCATTTTTACAAAGATATGAACCATTGATTTGATTGACAACAAGTTGTGAGTCACCGAAGAGGTTGATGGTCTTGATGTTTAATGAAAGGGTAGTTTGAAGTCCCAAAATTAAGGCTTCGTATTTGGCCATATTATTGGTACATTCAAAGTCGAGTTTGAAAGACAGGGGCATGGGCTCACCCTCATGTGGGATGAGGATGACCCCCACACCCCCATCGAGTTGACAATTGGAGCCGTCAAAGAACATCGTCATTTGGTAGAATGTGTCATCAGTCGAGAGAGTGGTGATAGATTCATCAGGAAACTCGCACTGAGAAGGTTGATTGTCGAGAAGAGGGGCATCCACTAGTTGGTTAGCGATTGTTTGCCCCTTTATAGATTTTTGCTAGACAAATTTGAGGTTGAACTCAGCAAGCATCATGAGCCACTGAGCCATACGTTGATTTTGATATGGCTTGGAATGCATGTATTTAAGAGGGTCAATGTGAGTGATGACAAAGGTTTTGTGATTGAGAAGATAGTGACGGAGCTTGGTAGTGGCAAATACTAATGCCAAATAGAGTTTCTCAGTATGAGTATACCGAGTTTCATAGTTGACAAGTGTTCGGCTTATGTAGTAGACCACTTGCTCACGGTGTTTCTCATCTCGATGCATGATCATGGCACCTAACGAATGATTGGTTGCTGAGATGTAGAGGTAGAAGGGCTGGTCATCTCTTGGTGGAATAAGGACTGGTGGAGAAACCAAATAGCGTTTGAGGGATTTAAAAGCCTCTTGCCAATCTTTATCCCATTTAAAGGAGACGTCCTTCTTGAGGAGATGATGAAAGGGTTGGCAGCGGTCAGAAAGCTACAAAATGAAGTGGCAGATGGATTGGAGCTTCCCTTGCAGACTGTGAAGTTGCTTGAGATTGGTCGGAGGTGGCATCTCGAGGATAGCACAAATTTTGGCAGGATCTATCTCGATGCCACGAAGAGAGACAATGAACCCCAGGAGCTTTCCTGAGAGGACCCCAAAGACGCATTTCTTGGGTTAAGATGGACATTGTACTGAAGAAGGTGAGAGAAGATGATATTGAGGATAGTCAAATGGTCACGATGAAGCTTAGACTTGCCAAGCAGGTCATCTACATAGTTCTCCATGATCTTATGGAGGAGATCATGAAAAATATAGGTCATGGCATGCTGATATGTGGCACCTGCATTTTTCAGACCAAAAGGCATGACCCGATAGCAGAAAGTTCCCCATGGTGTAATGAAGGTGGTTTTGAGCTTATCTTCTAGTGCAATCAGGATTTGGTTATATCCTAAAAATCTGTCCATGAGTGATAACATCTCATGGCCAGCCGTAAGATCAACCAGTTAGTCAATGTTTGGAAGAGGAAAGTCATCCTTGGGACAAGCCAGGTTGAGGTTGTGATAGTCCGTACAGATTCAGATCCCCCCAGTTGCTTTGGTAATAGGAACAATGTTAGATAACCACTGCGGATAATCAATGGGTTGGATGAAAGAGACAGAGAGAAGATGCTGAAGCTCCTCTTTAACAAGAAGTGCAACACGAGGATGCATTTTGTGAAGCTTTTGCCTAACAGGCTTAGCCTTTGGGTTTGTGACGATGTTATGAGTGGCAATGTTAGGGTCGATACCAGGCATGTCACCATAGGTCCAGGCAAAGGCCTTGAAATTTTCTAAGAGAAATGTGGTATAGTCGATCTGCTCCTAGGTGTATAAAGATTGACCAATCTTTAAGACATGAGGAACACCAGAAGATGGAAGATTAATGTCAATGGTTGATTCATTTAACATAACCTACATTTCAGAAGGGAGGGAGTGCTGAATGAAAGAATCATCAGCATCCATATAGGTAAGAATTGCGTCATCATCTATGCACTGAACGGTGTTGATGGTTGCCGATTCATCGTCTATCATGCTGGGATAAATGAGAGGGAGAGACCTGGGAACCCCGTTGAGTTGATAGGTTAGGGGTTCCAAGTGGACGGTGTTTATGCAAAAAAAAACTAGGAGGGATGGAAACCACCGACTCCGTAGGTGAGGATGGAAGAATAGGCGAGTCTAGAAGAGATTGGTCGATGGTGAGTTTGGGGCAAAGATTTGCGGAAGCCTCAATGGGTTCTTGGAAACCCAGTCCATATCGTTTCTTGGCATTATCGTCATTGGGTGGTTCAATAGGCCGATGGGAGCCTTGTTCATAGTGCCCAAAGCCAAAACCCTTCCATGCACACCTATAAAGGTAGGTATGTGCAAACGTGGGGTTGCTAAGAAAGGATAAATTGGATGTGAATAGTTGAGGTGAGGAGGAAGGATTCCCGTCAGTAGGAGCTTGATCCAACCCCCCCATAGACGAGATTGGTTCGAAGGCTAGGAGGACCATAAGGAATGACCATTCCGATTCGATGATCATAGCTTGGATTTTGATGAAGTTGTCCATACTCTTGAGGAGTCTGGAACATGTCTAGAGTAAGTAAGTGATATTCCCCAAGTGAAAGTCTTTGGAAGATATCGTCCATGGGGTCCTTGGTTGTCACTTGAGAAGGTGATGTGATGGCAACCACTGTTTGCATACTAGTTGACGCTTCTGCGAATGGAGACGATGTTTGGGTTGGTGCCTTGAGAGGAATAAGAATGTCATTTGGTTGATAGGTTGTGTTACAAGTCTTGAAAGGGGATGGGTCGGCAGGAATGACATGGACTTGTTTGTCATGTTCAAATTTGACACAACGGTGAAGTGTTGAAGGGACGCAAGCCATGGCACAGATTTAGGGTCATCCTAATAGTATGTTATATTGGAATTCTCCCTCAATGATGTAGAAGAGCTCCGAGATTGTGCGCGGGCCAACGCGAATATGGAGGACAATAGTGCCAATAGTGTTAGCGGTGGTGTCATTAAAGGATCTAAGGATTGCATCGGTTTTCGACACGCAATTCTTGGGAAGAGCTAATTGATCAAAGGCATGGGTAGAAATGATATTAATGCTAGAACCCCCATCAATCATAACTCATTTAATGCAGGTTTGATCAACGTAGGCTGTGATGAAAAGAGCAGCATCCTGATCTTCCAGGGTAGAGGTAGGAATTTCAAAATCACTGAAAGTGATAGAGGTGACGGGGGATAAAGAATTGACTAGGGCAGCTAGTGGTTGAGGGTCTTTAGGTTGGACCTCCGCTACCTGTAAAGCTTTGATTAGAGCTTGACGATGTTAGGGGGAGCTTTGGATAAGGTCATATAAGGTCATCTTCACAGGCGTTTGGTGAAGTTGTTTTATCATAGAGTCTTTGATTGCCTCTGAAGAAGAGGGTTGGGATGCACCTAAGATGGAAATCTTGGTTTTTGGTGGTTGAGGTAACTGGACAAAAGGATAGGTCCAAGGAATATCAGCTTTTTTCCTTTGCCTTATCCTTTTGTGACCTAGTGGCTATGTGGATGGCATTAATTTCAAAGATAGGAGGTGAAGGAGATGAAGGGGTCGTAACCTGTTGATGAGATGTTGATGGGTTTGAAGTGGTCAGAGGGTTATGAGAAGGTGTCAGGGGTCGGTCAAGAGTGTCCTCAAAGATAAGAGTGTCTTTCTCCAGATAGTGGCAAATGACGGCCTTGAGGGCACATCAAGTCTCGGTATCGTGTCCTGGCATATGATGGTATAAGAAAATCTTCATGTCGTTGAACCAGGAGGGCTTAGATCTGAGGGGTTGGAAAGGCCTGATGGGTGGAAGGGTTATGATGGAAGTCTATAAAATTTGATGTAATATCAGAGAGTATGAACCCACTAAAGGGTCCATGCCCGCTGATGTGTGCGATACTGGTGACTTTTGCTTAGGCCGAGTCAGAGGAGGCTTCCATACCACCTTGTGGGTTGACGGTGCGACGACAGGTGGAGACGGCACTTTGTTCATCGAAGGTACCAAATTTTTGAGAGGGGGTAGACTTGTGGTTGGCAAAGGAAGTAATGGAGGTAATTTGTTTTGGTTAAGGGTCGGAGTAGGGAGCACTCCGATTAGGGTAGAAGGATGAGGGCCTAAAATGGAGGGTAATGTTGACGGTGGAGGAGGGGTTCGCTTATGTGGTCTGGAAGTCTTCTTCGACTTGGTTGGAAGACTACTATTGGTCGAGCTCTGGTCTAAGTCCACCTTCACTTGCGGGTGAGTGAGGGTAGAGACAGGGTGAACGCTGAGTGACTTGACAGGTTTTGGTATGGTGGATGAGGGTTTGTGTTCTGATATGAATGGTTGATGTTTCAAAGGTTTAGAAGTGGAAGTGTGATTCATGTCAAAGACTTTGGGGGATTTTGTCACAAGAGAGTTAGTGGCATGAGATGAGATAGGCTGAGTAAGATGAGGAGCTTTGAGTTGCTCCCATAATGCTTGATGTTCCACTTTCCTTGGTTGAAGAAGTCTTAATTTCTCTACTAATCGAGAGAATGGTTGGGAAGTTGTAGGATGAGAATTCGGTCCTTCAGAAGATGTGAGTGGTTGTAGGGCTGAAAATGTGTTAAGTGTGGCAGTAGTCTCGGACCCAAGGTGTGTAGAAGTTATAACTAGATTGTCATTGGTTGAAGAAGATGGAGAGTCAGGTTCTTCTCTTGGTGGAGAAGGAACTGGAGAATGTGGCTTCTCAAGTAGGTAAAGGGCAAGGATGATGGTGCCCTCCACTTGTGGTTGAGGAGTAGGAAGGGTCGGGTCCTCCATAGGCAACGGGAAGGAGGATGGTGAGACTGGTGGTGCCAGTAAGGTTGAGGCGTCCTCCAAGATGAGAGCGGTTGACGGAGAACTAACCGGGGAAAGAGGTTTGTCCACACGTGATGGACTAATAGATAGACTAACCTCTTGAGGTTGGTTGGGGATGAAGGGCGAGATCGTATTGACTGTTTGAATGTTGTGTTCATGAGTGTTGTCAATCAAGGTTTGGACATTGTTTTGGGTTGGTGGATGATTGGGGAATGGTTGCTTGAAGATGTCAATGCCCTGATTAGGAGGTGCATTGGGATTATCTAGGATGAGGTCACCCTTTTAAAGCATGTCTTGGATTATGTTTTTAAAGGTCTTACAATTACCCATGTCATGACCTTTGACACGATGGTAATTATAGAAGTCATTTTCCCTATACCACGTAGGGATGGCGTGTGAGGGATCAAATTGTGGAGGTGGTCAGATCTGGGGGAGATTGAGGACCCCCTATTTGATGAGTTTTTCCAGCACAGACGCGTATAATTCTCTGAGTGGAGTATACTATCGTTGTACATATCTCTGCTGGAATTGGCGGGTGGCACTCTGGGACGTCGATGGCTCAGGCTGGTTAGTTGAAGGGGAAGAGGAGGAAGATCTAACGACCACATTGTTTGCTGAAGCTTTAGACTTAGGATTAGATGAGGAAGGTTTTGAAGAGGGGTCATTGGTCTTGGAGTTGGGATTCTTGCTCCGCAACTTGACTTTATTCTCCTCAATGGCACGTAACTCAAGTTTGTGGGCCATCGTGAAGGCTTCGTCGAAGGTGTGGAAGGTCTGAACCCGTAAGGTGGAAGAAATATGTTTGGCGCAAGCTCGGGAGAAAATTTCAATAAGTTCATGTTGGGGTAAGGAAAAGGAGATTTGATTGATGAGACCTCTCCAGCAAGCAACGAAGTTAGCTATGGATTCATCCTCGAATTGGTAGATGGAATAGAGGTCCGTGATCGAGACCTTCTTAATGATGTTGATGGAGAAGTGATCAAGAAAGAGCTGGGCTAGCTGTGTAAATGTGAAGAGGGAATGGCTGGCAAGAGAGCTGTACTAGTCAAGTGTAGCACTAGAGAGAGACATAGGAAATGTGTGTAAGAGTAATGCATCATCATGGGCAATAAGGTAACAGGCATGTCTAAATGCCCATAAGTGCTATTGTGGGTCTTCCTTGCTTTGAAAGTGAGAAAATTTAGGAAGTTCCCACTGGCTAGGATATGGCCTAATCAGGACAGAAGGATGAATGGGCTCATTGCAAATTTGCTCATATGAGAGAGCATTGCGTGAGCCAGAAATAGAGGTCTTTAGGCTAGACATCTTGTCCATCAGAATTTTGATGATATCTGCTGATGGATTGGCGGGTGGAGCACCCCCTAGATTATAAGGCACTTGAAAGATATTGAGAGGGACATATGACATGGTTGGTTGTGTAAATGTAACATATGGGTAGCTAGTTATCGGGGCAGAAGTTGAAGCCAAGGGCACTTGTGTTATGGGGTTGGTAGGCACAAGTTGGATAGGGGCCATCAAAGATGGTTGAGGAGTGGCCACACTTGTTGAAGGGTAGACAATTACTCTTGTGTTGATAGGTGCAAGAGTAGGGGGGATAAAGACCACTAGGTTTTGGAAAGGTGTAGGATTTGGTTGAGTAGTTTGAGGTTGAGGGGGTACCGGAACCCCCATGGAGGTAGGTCTAGAAGGAGAGGCTAAATTTTGAAGGTAGGACACGGTTGGGTTATTAGTCAAGGTGTTGGCTTGATTGTCTATAGGTTGAATTGTAGATACTGTTGATGTGATCATTGTCTCAGCTAAGGAAGTCGGCATCCCATAGATTGGGTTGCCTAGGGAGTCTCATGTTTGGCTATGCGTGAGATAGTGCTGCAAGGCTTTGATGTTGAGGTCCAAGAATCGTGTGAAATCTTGGTCCCCTTCTGGGACAATAGGAGTCTGGGGCGGGGTTGGGCGAGTAGGAGTTCTTTCAGTCTCTGAGTGGAACTCCATTATAGGACTGGTTATGGATGGTGAAGTTGGAAGCGTTTGTTGCCTCGCGTGGTCAAAAAGAGCCTTGGTTTGACTGTGTGTCAAAACCATTCAAGGCAAGAAAGGGTCAGGTTTCAAAAAACTGTGTTTTTTTAGTTTCAAAAACTCAGAATGGGTGTTCAGACAGCAAGAAAGTTGGATTTTTAAGCTTGCTATTTTTGGGAAAAAAAAGATTGGACAGTGACCGACGTCGGTATAAAAATTGATGTCAGTGAATAAGGCCACTGATGTCGGTTAGATAACTGATGCCAGTGGAAAAAAGTTGCCGACATCGGTTACAAAACTGATATCGGTTACTGTGTTTTCCAAAAACTCAGAAAATTTAAAAGTTTTTGGAAACAAAGAAGAAAACGTCCTTACCAGCTCAAAAAACTAGATAAAAATAGAAAATAAGATGAAGGCAGGCAGATCCTAAATGTTAAATCCTTAGGAATAATTTTATTAGGATCATGTTGGCTTATGCCTTAGAAAGTGTTTAGGAAGTTTGGTTTATGAGACGGGTCCTAGAAGAAGTAGTCTAAAGATGGTGTCAGGTATGTTTAGGTGCTCAAAAGTCTGTGTTAGGTTCCGTACTTGGCCTGGTGCTAAGGAGCAAGCTCCCCTCACTTCACGATCCCAGTGGTAAGCTGGTCTCGCTTAGCCAAAATATACTTCCCCTATAGATTAGACTCTGCCAGAGAACAGAGTGGGCTTTCCCCTTGGTGGTGAAATCCAAGTAGGATCGTCAGGACGGGTAAAGTATCCGCTGGGTGATGAAATCCCAGTCGGGCCTTGTCTCAGGTGAGTTTGATGTTTGATTTGGTGCAAGTGGTTCGGTTGTGTAACATCAAGTGATCTACAATTAATTCAATATGTAGATATTAATTACTAAGTGTGGACTAAGAAATGCAAGCAAGCAGAAATGGAATGCAATATATTTTAAGCCCCAAGTCAAAATGTTAAGTTGGAATGAAAACAAGTTGAGAAAGGGTTGAAGAATATGATTTTTGACTAGTCTAGAAATGGAAGAAAAGAAAGAAAAGTTCTTTTTATTCCTGCTTATGATGTCATTTAGAAGAGAAGAAAGAGGTGAAGAGGGAGAAACCTAATGCACCTAAATGAAAAAAGAAGGAAAGGAACCCAAGGAAGGCCCTAAGGGTCCCACCGGGCGTGCCAGAATGTTTCTACGCTAGATTCGCTTTTCACATTCAAGAAAGAGAAATGAGAAACTAAGAAAGAAATGGTCTAAGGCTTGTATGTACCTGGATATAGTTTTTCACACCAAAATTTAGATGATAGTGAGAACTCCTCTTTGGTTGTGGAGGATGACACCTGAAAGAGACAGACACTAAAACACAAAAAATGTTAGCTGACAAAAGGGTGAATTGCCAAGCAAAAGCTTGATCCTAGAAGCGCTAAGGATTATTGGAGGTTGACAATCCACTGTTAAAATAGAATATGACAGAGACAGAAATGAAAAATAATAAAAGACTAAAAAGAAAGAACTGAAAGCAAATGCGTACCTGATAATCTACAATCTGCTTTGCGTAGTCACCGATGTCGGTGATATTTCTGGCGTCGGTCATGAAGGTCACCGACGTCGGTTATAATGTCAACGTCGGTAGGGGAAATGGATGAGGTTGGCTAGGGCAATAGTCAGGTATGAGTTACAGGTCTGGTCTTGGTCTACAGAATGCACTGAGGCTTTATCTAAGGGTTTGAGGGTCTGTGTGGGATGGTAAAACAGTAGATAGAATATTTAATAAGAACTAAGGCAGAGGGTATGTTGTCAGAGAAAGGGGTAAGGGGTAGGAAAAAGGGCCTTTCAGCCTTTCCAGGAAGCAATTTAGTCAGGTTGATCAGATTAGTCTTAAGATGGTCTGTAGGTCTCTGATAGCTTGTGCTAAATTGATTGGTCAGTGGGAGTTGTCTAAAGAGAGACTAAATGGATGTCAGAGGCAAAGAAAAGGGAATAAGGGGTGAGAGAAGGCTTTTCAGCCTCTCTGGGAAGAACAGAGAATGTTGGGTCAAGGATGCTTGGAAAAGACAGTAGACATAATGATAATATATTTGAAATAACACTGAAATAAAAAATAGTACAAATACTTAGCTATGACACGGGTTGGCAAAGGTGCAGGAGCTGTGTCTTCATTGTCGCTGGTGATGGAAATATCATGAAATCCCTATGCAAAATGTCTGATGCAAGACCTCAGTGCCTAGAAAATCCTATCAAGAATGCTGATCCCTGCCAGAAAACAAGAAGCCAGAACACTGGAAAGCAAGAGCACACGAGAACTTTGTTTCGCCGGAAGAGGATTCGAGATTCGTGATTAGCTCCAGAGATTAACGATTTGTGATTAGATTTGCCAGAGGTTTGAACTTTGGTTTAAGTAAAACCAACGTCGGTGATCCCACCGGTGTCGGCCGACATTTGACTGACATCAGCGGGTGGAGAATGAGTAAAAGAGCCACCAAGCCCGTTCTCCATCCGCCAAGTGCACGATCCGTTGGAGAATTGTCAAAGGTTGGGCTAAATACGCACGAGAGTTGGTTATGCGGTTAGAAAGGAATAAGAATAAGTCTTGGGTGAGTCATAGGGTGGGAATTAGTCTAAGGCGAGGTGTCAGACGAGGTATTATATTTGATGTGTCAAAGGGGAGGATATTAATAATAAATTATTATTTTAAATTAGTAAGTGCATGGTTTAGGAATGGGTTAGGAATGGACCAAGAGGGAGGATGACCAAGGGTTAGACACAATTTCGGTGTCTACACTAACACATGGACACTACATTCCACATTTTTTACTTATGACACATTATTCATGAAGTATACATTAAAAAAAAGGTTACCAAACCAACCTATACTCTTTTAGGACCCTACATAAGCATTTTAAAACTTGACACTTCCTCAAAGCACTCCTAACACATTTATTCAAATTAAAAAATTTAAATGCTCATTTTGGCAGGAAAAGCCAAATGTGATATAAATACTCACTAATGGACTTAATTAATGACCCAAATTCCTTATAAGGCATAATAAAATACTAAAATCAACTATACATGACCAAATTTGTAGAACATACTTGATGGCCCTAGATCATACTCCAAGGAAGGGATAAATGAAACTCTAATGAACTGTTGCATGATTCTTCTTCCTTGTCTTCAAATTTAGGTTACTTGGATCATCTTTGTCTTTTGGTGCTCCATCATAATTTTATTTTTCATCTTCAATCTCATACTTCCCTCTATCATAAACTATCCCACTTATCTCCTAGATTTTCTTTCACCTCTTGCTTACACCACCTCACACTTGATGTGCACCCATTCATTTCTCTTTGATTGTGACATAAGGGTTGATTATAACCCTAAACACTGTTTCACCTTTAATTTTTATCACCACCATGATTTTTAAAAAAAACTAAGATGATTTCTTACATTCATGCTTCCATTTGTTTCATTGCTGCTATCATGGATTCTTCAATCTCTGTCTTCATCCACAAGTCTCTCATCTACTACAACCTACACTTCTGTCCCTTCATTTTCTATCTTATCACCATAAAAATATTCCTCTAATGCTTCCATATCAATTTATAACTATTCATTACTCACATATACAAACTTGAAATCAGATTTCTCAAATTCTTCATGGGTTTATACTTCTCTCTCCAAGCCATCAATGAAGCTTTCAGTCTGATCTTATTTTCCAGTTCTATCACATAGATGGCTATCACTAGCTTCTTGTTCTTCAAACAAATTCTCTTCATTCACCTCAAATTTATGTTCAATCTCTTGTTTACTTGGATATTCTCTCATTTTATACCTTTACATCTCTTCTTTGAGTTATTTTCCAACAACTTCTTCTACCTTCTTTGTTCTCTCTCATGGCTTGTATCATTCTTCTCTTCACCAACAGTTTGAATTGACACTTGAATGGATTATTCCTCATCACCCATCCATAGTATGGGATCTTCATTTATCTCACCTATTCTATAATAACCAACAACTTATAAATCTGCCACCTTATCTCTTGTATTTCTTTCTCCATATTTATCCTCTTCTTCTCCTTGTGGTAGCTCTTCTCTCTCATGCCTTGTTTCCTCTTTTGTCTCTCTTTACTCATCTCTTTGAATATTTATAAAAAATATTTGGTATCATCTGGACCTATCTTCTCTGATAAGTCTTCACTCACCACATCTTAACCTCTATCTTTGGTCTATCTCATTCACTATGACCTCACCTTGGTCATTTAATTCTCTCTTGTCCTTTCACTAGGACATCTCTTCTCTCTCTTCTCAATCTCACTTATGAGCTCTTATTGATATTTCCACTAGCTCTCTCTTTCATCAACATGTCTTTAATGGCTTCAAGGCTTACTACCACTCAAAAATTGCACTATCTCATACCTTCACTCTATCTCATGAACAAATCAAAAACATAAACTAAAAATTAAAATAAAATCATGTACATATGGTTGTTTATTGTCCTTTCTTCTTATCTCTTCTCAATCCTCTTTTGGATATTGATCTACTTTGACCAACTTTCAATAACTTTGTAATTATGATTAGAAATCTTTAAAGCAACCTATCATCATACCTTCAATGAACTTGATCAAATATATAGACTAAAAATCAAAATAAATATGTAACTTCATATGAAAACATTCTCCATATAATCTTTCTCACTTTGATACCAAATGATGGAGATCCCTTTTTTCATACTCTACCTATTCCCAAACTCTAATACCTACATTCAATCAATTTTTACAACCAATATTCAACTTTTGACATTATCTAACAAGTCTCTATTTACGTTTGACTTCATTCTCTCTAAGTACCTAATATCTAGGATTATTTATATCCTAAACTCTATAAAACATCTTTGAACCTCTCAAATCACCTATTTGCTTCAAGATTCACTCTCAAGTTACTTTAAACTAGCCTTCAAAAGCCTTCAATAACAAAATCTCCCCCTCTTTTGAATAGGTCTTAGTTATACAATCTACTAACTTGGTTAGTCTTATTTAGGTTAATTTTTTTTTATAGAAACACCATCAAACTCCTTAAAAATCTCAATTTTTTACTACACTCCATCAATCCACCATTCAATTCAACATCTAGTAGCCTTTTTTAACAATTTTGTCTTGTATGAACATATG
Organism: Torreya grandis; assembly: GCA_037957365.1. Lineage (NCBI taxonomy): Eukaryota > Viridiplantae > Streptophyta > Pinopsida > Cupressales > Taxaceae > Torreya > Torreya grandis. The sequence continues at coordinate 466,981 of JARHVA010005616.1, read as the reverse complement.
TACCTAAATATTGAGAAACAAAGTATAGATTTTGACACCCTTTATCATCATTTTTTCTCTCCCAAAGTTTCTTTTTAAAACTCACTTATTTACACAACTAACTTTCCAATCCTTTTTGGTAATTAACCCTCATGAGGTCTGCTCATTCCTATTTTCATCAAGTCCTCCATATAATTTTTGTATGGGTTTGTACTCTCCTAAAACCATAATATTAACTTAGAAAAGATTTAAAACTAATGGAATAACAAATTTAAATAGCTTTCACTAGTTAGTTTCCTCAAAAGGCACTTTTGAATCTCTTTTCCCTTTTTAGGGTTTCTACAAGTTCTTTATGGGTTGAGAGGGCTCAAAGTGGATTTATTGACTCCACGAGCACTTTCAAACGTTCCAAATACCTTGAGAGGGTCTGTATAACATGTCTTCACATTTATTAATATTCAAATTCTCTTTATCAATATTTGTCCACCTTCAAACAACCTTTAGTCCATGTTTTTCATAGGGTTTTCTCACACAATCTACCTTTTGATAACCCAAGAGGGTTCCACATGAATTTGTTGACTTTACATAGGGAATCAAATGTTTCAATCATAAAAATAAGGTATGTATGACCTAAATTAAACTTACCAATGCTAAATCTTCCCTTTAACAAAGACTATACAACCTCTTACTAAGGTTCTATTGATCATTATTATATAGTCTACCTTTATATACACCAAACAGGGTTAATAAAGCATAGTTTCATTACCTATTGTCTACAAAGACTTATTAAAGGGTATTTTTCCCCTCTATATATTCTTTTAATTATCTCAATTCCATAATAAATCTTCACATATTTGGTTAATTACAAGTTCAAACTAGACTCTTCACTGTCTGTCAATAACAAAGTGCACTCATAGTGACTCCTTTGTTCCTGTTGTCCTCCAACATAGATGTAAAATGAAATAAAGGTTATATAATATATTAATTATACTATTTTATATCAATTATATATGTATACATTCCATTTTATAATATTATCTATTGATTAGTCTTGAAGTCTTGATGAAATTACATAAGCTTCCAAAACTCAGTCCTACCATATTCACCTTCAGATTTTTATCACAAAATACTGGTTATAGAAACCTATAAGGATTTCAATAAATTATATCAATATTAAAAAAATAAAAAATTAAAAACCTAGGGGCAAACATTTACATTTCAAAAATTATTCTATCCATTGATTTCTTTTATTACATAGCATTGTCATCTGACTGGGTACATAGTTCTTTGGTGATTCCCACTCCATTAACAAAATCCTCCTCTTACCTCTCCTCTCTAAAAATTATAAATAACTTCCTCATAAACTCCATTTATTCCTCCTATGATACTAATATCTATTTAAAACCAAAACTTGTTTCAAAATAATAAACTACCTTCTTTCCATAACTAACTCTTGGCAACTAACACATGGACACTACATTGCACATTTTTTACTTATGACACCTTATTCATGAAGTGTACATAAAAAAAGCTTACCAAACCAACATAGACTCTTTTAGGACACTACATAATCATTTTAAAACTTGAAACTTCCTCAAAGCACTCCTAACACACTTATTCAAATTAAAAAATTTAAATGCTCATTTTGGCAGAAAAATCTAAATGTGACATAAAGACTCACTAATGGACTTAATTACTGACCCCAATACCTTCTAATTCATACTTAAATACTAGAATAAAATATACATGACCAAATTTGTATAATTTACTTGATGTCCGTACATCAGTTAATGTCATTAAAGGAAAATATGCTTAATGTTTTTTCTAGTAGTGAGTTATTACCTTTTTGTTGACCTTATATCTCACCATATAATGTACCTCCTTTCTAATTTTTGGATAATTGACTAATATGGAACTCAATATTTATTTTAATTGTTATAACCTAATCCTAGGGTTTTTTTTTCATTTATTATATTTTTAAATACCTTGGAGTAATCTAACACAACATACAATATTAGAATGCATCACATGTTGATGATATAGTTATTGATGTGCAAATGTATGGAAAGATTGTGAATATAATGTGACATGGAGAAGTAGTGAATACATTTATGGATTTATTAAAACTCTTGAGAAATTTATGAAATGAATATGTTTCACATAATATCATAAATCTTATACATAATGTAATCAAGTTCACATATTAAGGACAAAAACATACTGACAATGTAGTTTGGTATGTCAAAACTAAAAATCCTTGGGATGTTGACTCTTGAATGGAAATTTAAATCATATGGTATGAGGTACCTAATTATTTATTTGAATTTGGAAGTAAACTAAACGTGATACCAAGATCTACATGGGAATCTATTGGTCAACAATTATTGATTTATAGTTTAGTTACTCTCATTTTGATAGATTATGGAAGAGTAAAAACAATTAATGACTTGAAGATGTAGAAATAAATGTTACTAACTTAGTATTGTGAGGATTATTTGAATTAATTGATATGAAAACATATGAGACCTATTATCTTTCTTTGATTGGTAATAAATGGGCTTATGATGAATAAATGATAATCAATATGGCACATAACCAATTGGAAGCACATTAAGGGGATACGTTAAATGTGATACCCTTGAATAATTATGTACATAAGCCATATTTTATCCCTTGATAACTATAATCACCTTATATTTATGGGGACAATATTTGGTTCAAGGTTAATGAAGATAGAAAATAAAATGTTATATGAGATAGGGAATATCAACTTCCTTAGAAAACAAAGAGCATAAACAATAGTTTTATTTAGTTGAATAACATTTTTATAGGATGGTTATGAAAAAGTTACACACACACTCTAGTTTCATATTGAATAATGTAGGTCCCCCTTTTTGTGATATCTAATTATATCATAGATAGAATTTTCATATAACATAGGTGAAACTGTTGTGGATTATACAGAGCCTACTCTAGAAGGTGTCATACCTTGTAAAGTAACATCTCCAATAAGTGGTGACTCAAATACACATATGATGAATCGGGTCTAAGGAGATCATGAGTTATGCCCACTAAAAATGGTATTCACTACTAAATGTCAACTGCCACAGTATTTTGAAACTAAGGATATCAACCATTTTATCTTTTTATTGGAGCAACATGTACCTAATGGGGAGTAGAGAGTTAGTTCACTCAATTATGCATTACAAGGAACTATTATTACATGGTGGGTAGTTAATAGACAAACTCAATTATCATGGGATGAAGCATGAGAATTTTTGAAATTAAGTTTCATCTACCAAGCACTGTTATATAAGATTGGTCATTCTTTCAAAAAGGAAATGTCTTGAATTTCACATACATCACATCATAGATATATGGTATTTATAGGAGGTCAAGCCTAGGTATTGGGTGCATACTTTTAGATATAATTTGATAGTTATTAAAATTACTTAGTATATGCATCAATAGTACAAGTGAGAAAGAAAGCATTGGGCATAGTTTCAAAAATATTTTATAAAAAAATTGTGTTTGAAGATGACAATCTTGTACTGTATAATGTTTTGCAAAAATTGAAAATGCTTCTATGTCATCAGAGAGTGGAAGACCTGAGTATTATGACATAATCATCATCTTATAATGAAGAAGCTTATGATTTGAATGCAACCATACATAATTATAAGGTTGGTAAAAATAAGTACCAATTTCTTATTCAACCTTGTAATATGATTTAATTTGAGGTGATAGAGTCTCGTGATAGTAATGAGGACTTGGAATTGATTGGATTTTTTGAAAATAGGATGAGAATATAAACCATACAAAATTGAAATCATAGAAAAAATAAGTAAGAAAAGCTACAAAAGTTCAATATTTTGAAACATGTAGGGTAAAGAACTCTACATGAATCCATTCATAGTGAGTTTAATAGAATATACCAAGAGTCTTCAAATATTTTTTTTGATAATTTTATAATAGAGTGTGTACCAAATATTTTAACTTTGGGAGATTACTAGACTTAGAATGAAAACTCAAAAGGATTTCAATTGTTAAGGGATTATCAAGATGTGTTTCCAACTAAATTAAAATAAGTGGAATAGGTAGATCCATCATTGGGAGAGATGCAAATTGAAATCAAAGAGTGCACATGACCTGTTAATAAAAAATGATATAGATTGAATCCCAACATAAAAATGAAGGGTAAGTGTGAGCTAAATCATATGTAGGAAGCATGTATCATCTACCCAGTCAAAAAGGTGGATTGGGCTAGTTATATGGTTTTACAACCTAAAATGTCAACCCGGGTCAGGGTATGTGGATATTACCTTGCACTAAATGATGCCTAAATCAATAGCCCATTTCTAATACCTTTCACCAATGAGTTTTTGGAATTAGTTACATGATATGAATTATATTATTTTATAGATGAATTTAGTGGATATAATTAAATTCCAATCGTATAGAAATATCAAGAGAAGACAACATTTACAACTAAGTGGATATATTTTTCAACTAAGATAAATATATTTGGCCTAAAGAATACTCCTACTATATTTTATAGGACTGTTGTAACTGATTTCAAAGATTTTATTCATGACTTTGTAGATGATTAGGGTGTATTTTCCATGTTCAAATATCACTTATCCAAGCTGTGGGTATTGTTAGAATGTTTTAGAGCTCTTTGCATTGTGTTAAACTTAAAAATATGGTTATTTTTCACACCATTAAATGTTCTATCAGGACATGTAGTTTGTAGTGAATTAATTTTTGTTGATCAAGCCAAAATAATAGTTATAGTAGGAATGACACCTACAAATAGTTATAAAAAAAGTCTGATGATTTTTGGGTCATAAAAGATACTATAAAAAGTTTATTGAAGGCTAGATAGCTATGTTTATGCACTCATATAAGGCTTTACATAAAGATATGAGGTTTGAATGGTCATAATAGTATCAAAACACATTTTTAAAATAAAATAAAAGGTAATTACAATACCCATACTAGTCTTCCCCTACTAGACTAAGCCATTTCATGTTCATGTAGATGTTTTATGTATTGAAATTGGTTTTGTATTAACACAACCAAGATATAGTAGATTGAACCATCCTATCCACTTTACAAGTAATAAATGTTTTAGCTGTAGATAAACACTACACTAAAATTAAATGGGAAGTGCTATAAATGGTATTTTCACTATATAATTTTAGACATTATCTTCCTATAATACCATTTGAATATTTAGTGATCATCATGTCATATGCTACTTGGTTAACAAACCTCTACTGAGTATAACAATATCTTGATGTTTAATTTTATTCCAAGAAATTTAGTTTAATATCAATGTTAATCTAGGAAGAGAGAATGTGGGACCCAACCATTTGAGCAAGATACAAAATGGGGAAGAACCTGAATAGTTTCAAGATGAATCACTAGACATGCATCTATTTAAAATATCAGTGATCCTTAAGAACATGGAGGATATAATAAAATTTATATAATATGGGATATTTCTAGTGCACTATACAAAGGAATAAAAATAACAACTAATAACATGAGCTATTCTATATACTGTCATAAATTGATTTTTATTTAAAATGGGTAAAGATGAGGTGTTTCATAGAGGAGCTTTGGAGCATGAGTGACCCAAACATATTTAAGAGGTACACCAGATAATTGTAGGAGGGGTTTTTCCAAGAGAATCCATTCCAAGGGAGATATTAAAAATTGGTCTATGGTGGCCTACTTTATCCCAAGCTACACATAGGTTAAAACTACACTATGATATTTTCCAAAGGATGAGCAAACCAAACTAGAGGGATGATATGATTTTAAACATAATGCTCATAAAACAAATTTTTTAATAATGGGGTATTGAGTTTTTAGGACACATACTCCCACCAAGAAAGAATAGTCATGCAAAGTATATCAATACTTCCATAAACTACTTTATAAAATGGGTTGAAGCTGCTGAGAGATCAAGTTATAGATCTAAGGATGTAGCTAGAAATTTATATGAAAATATCATTACCAGATTTAGATGTCCAATTAAATTTTTCATCAATAGGGGAACACACTTTCTGAATAATACAATTAAAACTCTCACAAAAGAGTTTATGATATTGCACCATAAAAGTAATGCATATTGTATACACACAATGATTTAAAACTTTCTCAATTATTGATGCTTCCTCTCTTATAGGAACCATTTAGATCATGATATCTCTAAGTGCATTCTTGAAATAGTGTACCAGGTAAGGGGTTGGAAGACCTTTAGTGCTTCATAGGATTATTGGCCCCTATACCATTACCTAAAACTAATGCAAGCTACTCTTATCAATTTCCCTAAGAAAGAAAAAAACTCACTTATACACTCCCCTAAGTAATTAATCATCTAAAATATCCCCTATCTAAGTAAATGTTCCTTTTATCCACTTTTTATACTATGTGTACTAGGTTGACCATAATTTAGTGCACATTATAGAACTCCACTAACCCAAGTTAATGAAGTTTTAGGCTGAATAATGTTTTTTCCTACCAAACAAAATTGACCTAACCAACCTTTTTAGCTTAATTTCTAGGAGGGTTTAGGGTTAATCCATGCCTATAAATACCCCCTAAACTTCATTTCTAAATATATGGTCATTTATTTTTGCATCATTATTTCTAAAAAATCTACTTATACTAAGGTTTCATTGGTTAGGGTTTTCCCTTGGATAAGTAACACATGTCTTATGGAGGTCTTGGATGCATAGGATAATTATTTTATCCTAGAGCTAATACATATTTATGATCCTTACAAGTCACAACAACCTCTTAAAAAACAACATTGGCCAATGGAGAGATTAAGCATGATGGGTTCACTTCAACAAGATATGTATATTCTTAACCCTTCATATTTCAATAAGTAAATGTTTTAGAATTAATGGATTGAATTATATCTCTTATTTCTTAGATTATTTATATTATGTTAGATATAATTATATTCTATTATTTTTTATCTTCCTCATTTGTGACACAAGATTTGGTGAACATTATATTAACTTGCATATTCATTTACTAGATAATCTTGCATGTTCATTTAGTAAATTAACTTGCTTACTATTATTACAATCATAAGACCTAGTTAGGGTTATCATAAAATTGAATTTGACTAGAGGCCTTAGAAAAATCTCCTTTGAAATTGTGTGATAATAGATCCATGAATGTAGGTTTATCAGATCCATTATTGGTCTTGATCCTGATATAACAAAGTATTAATAAGTAGATTATTAGTTGATTACCTTCTTCAAACTTGGATATTAATGAGTATGATAAGTTATATATCTATATTATTTATATTTCATATATTATAGTAAACTTAACATGAACCTACATATTTTAAAATTTTAGTTTTTCTTTACATATAACTAGATCGACCTTGTCAACCTAATTAAACATTCTATGCATAGGTTTCTATATTACATTAATCTTGTCAACCTAGTTTAGCTTTGTGTGTATATTTTTATAGCTTTGTTGAGCCTATCAACCTAGTTCAAATTTGTGTGTAGTTTTTCTCATCTTCATCGACCCTATTGACTTAGTTTAACCATATGTTTGTAGGTTTTCTAATTAGGGCAAGTGTGTTGACCCAATTCAGCCTTTTACACATAGAATTTCCAATTTTAGATAACTAAATCAAACTGATCGACCCAATTTATTTTTCTAACTTATGCATCTAAATCAATCAATTTTAGAAATTATTTTATTTTTATAACTACATTAATCTGATCAACATAGTTCTATTTTTCTATTATTTACCATTTTTATTTATACTTGGTCAACTAACTTGACTCTATTTAATAATCATGTTTTCTAACTTTGTAAGATCAAACTTTCACTTTGATGACCTTGTCTAAAACAACAAATCAACATCTTCAATAAAACTACCGCATCAACTTGGTTGACTTTATCTTATCTATCAGGTTCACTCTAACCATATTAGTAATTTAACTTTATCAATTTTCATGAAAATTTAATCTCTTAATTTTTTCAAAATCTAAAATTTAGTACTATTTTTACCAATTTTTTAATTATTTAAAACTTTACTTATACAGTCAACTAGGTCAACTGACTTAACCTAGTTATCTATCTATTTTCTACCTATAAAACTAATTCAACCCGATCGACTATGTTTATTTTAACCTATCTTTTCAATAGGCTGAGTCAATTAAATCAACTCTATTCTATTTTAGCTGTTTAACTTGGTTGATTGGGTAAACCTTGTTCTATTTGTTTTCCTTCCTAGTTTAATCAAAGGGAATTAGCATACATTGATAGTAATTAAAATTAATTTATTTTTTATTTGGTTGCCTATTTATTTAGTTTCTAAAAACTACAACTTAGCTTTCAAAACATTAACTTTTGCTCTCATTTTTCACTTTGTTGGCTTTCCATATAAACTACATACCAACACTTTTAAAAATACTTAGCTAATATCATCAAGGGCTACATGATACTCTGTTTATAGTCCTTGTCTATCATTTAAAAATATCATGGTGTGAGGGGATTTCTCCAATACTCATAGCCATAATAAAGAGCTAAACACAACCTTTAGTTTTCATGTAGATCATAATATTTAAGGAATTCCTTGGATTTCTCTTCTTATTGAAATTTAGGAATCCAACCATCTATTTGTTTGTGTGGCACATTTATTACAATTAACATCAAGAAGTTACTTCTAGCTTACCCTTGAAACTAGGTTCAGTGGTCTATGGTAATGGTACTAACTCCATATTTAGTGCTCTAAAACATTAGGATGACACGATCCAATAGACAAGTAAGTATTTTTGGAAGCCTATACTTTTAATCAAAACTTTAATAAAACTTATTGATCTTATTTTTGAATAATTGATTAACTTCTAAATTACATTATTTCTGCTTATTATTGGTTTCTCTATGTTGTATTGTATACTTATATCATCTAGAATTGATATAATATTTGTGTTGTGTGTTACAACTAGATCGACTAGCTTGACCTAGTTTCCTATGTTTTTAGCTTTCTTTTATTTATTTTAAATTGATTTTTCTATATTCAAACCATTTTAAAAAAAATCCCATATTACAAAACATAGTCAAACAGGTCGACCCAGTCTTTCATGGACTATTTTTTTTCCTTCATGTAAAAACCTCATTGACTAGCTCGACCCAATATTTCATATAATTTTTTATTTTCTTTCCTATCAGAAATTTCTCAACCAACTCAACCCAGTCTGTCATAAACTATTTTGTTTTTCTTTCTATTTCACTAAATTAACCAACTCAACCCACTCTATCAAAGACTATTTTGTTCATCCAAATTAGTTGACTAGCTCAACTTCATCTTATTTTAGACTTTTCTATCACCCTACTAATTTGACTAGATAAACTAGCTCAACCTTGTTCAATTTTCAACCTCTACATTTATCACCTCCCTATTAAGTATTTAAGTCAAATTTTTCATCATGAAACATCTATTTAATGATGCTATAGAGTAAAATTAGACTAACATGATGAGATTCTCTAATCCTACTAAACTCCTTAAGACACACTTTATGGTAACTAATTTGTATCTTAGCAATATCCATATTACCACTAGAACTACTAACTATGGAAATCCTCCCTATCCCATTTCCCTTAATCATTTATTCATATAAATGGTAGAATATGAATGTGACCTTGAATACATGGCTAAAATGATCCTCTTCATCAATGAAAATGCTCAACATAGAGGTAAGGACCCCATGGTCATATATAACCTCATAATGGGACTTCATGTTAGATAACCCCATTCACCTTCACCTAGATTATCTATAGTATCTGGGGAAAGTCTATTTCTTACTTATATTACATATTTCCCCTCTTGTATGCCTCTATAATAGTTTGACATCATCTTCCATGCCTTCTTTCACCTCCATGCCAAGTATTTATACAAACATGGTAGGTGTGTATTTTTTTAGTAGGTCTACTCAAATCACCCACACTAATACCCATTTCCATATAGCTATTAGTACATCTAATGCTAGTAGTACATCTCACACTACTATTGCATCTAAAATTCTTAATGCCTTACATAATACTAACACATATAATGTTGCTTCTATTATTCAAAATATAATTAACACTAATCATTTACTGTTAAAAACTCTAAATCAAATGGCTATTTTTGAAACTAATAATTCCAACCAAATGATGTAAATGAAAAACTAGTTAATGCAATTCCAAAATCAACCTCAACCTACTCAATGGTGATCACAAAATCTTAATTCCTCACACCTCCCCTAGAGATTCACATGGAAAGCTTATAACACAACTCCCATTGATTAACAAAGATATTAAACACTTATAAAATAAACCTCTTGTTCCTCAAATTACAAACATTGACATAGGTGGCATAAATCTCACTATCACTTATAATGAATCCATTGATATAGCTTTTAATTTAAAGAAATTTGGAAATACATATATTGGGTTAAACTTAACATGTTTTTTTTTCACTAAGATCTTAGCTAAGACATTTTCAGGTGATGATTTAGATGGTATAATAAACTGAAAACTTTTTATATAACTAGCCTAGAAGACTTGGTAAATACATAGGTTCGATAATTCCATAATAATAATCTTACTAAAAAATCCACTCGCTTTATCAACTATAAAAAACTATAGTCTAAAATGACATAAGTTTTAATCAAATGATGGAAATAATTGTCTAATAAAGTTGAGAATAATATGTCAGATGAGAATATATTTCACTTATTCACTAATGATATTCATTCCAAATTATGATATCATGTGATGACTCTTTCTCCAAATTTTTTGGAAGAAGCCCTTGACTAATCTAAATGTCTATATTTCCTTATACATCGATACATGGACTTAAATTCTCATGAAATATAAAATTGGCATGTAACCAATGATGGTGTTATGGATACCTCTGACTCTATACATACCATTCAAGCTATTGTTCCAAGCAACCCAATAGAGACTATTCCTTCAATGTCAAATTCTAATAATTCTCATCCTAGTTCCACATTATCTCAATTGTATAATGCAAATGTCCATAAATTAATTTCCTTAGAATAGATTCAAATATTTCTTCCATGACCTTCCCCATGAGATATCAATCTTACACACCCTATCAAACATCACTATGATCCCCAAAAATCTTTTTTGGTTTCATGCAAGTTGGGGCCATTCTCATGAAACTTGTCAGCAATTAATAAAATTCATTATGGATTATATTCTTGGACCTAACTTTGATCACCAATATCTCATATATACAATTCAACAAGCTTAAAAAATAGAAGCTAAGGTTAATGAAACTAAAACAAAAAATGAATCTTTAAACCAAGATAATGCTCACTTAACCATTTATAATAATACCCTTCCTAACCATTAAGATAACACTAACCAACTTCCTTCAACCAAAAATGTTAAAATTTTATGGATCCTAACATAAATGATTATAATTTTGTCAACATGAATAATATGGGGAGAGTAGTTTCCTATAATGAAAATTATCCAACCACAACCATTTTCCAAAGTTATGCACACTATTCATGACTCTTATCCATCACATCTCATGGAATTGGGATATTCAAAACTAAAAAACGCAAAATTATTAACTCCAATAATGCAAATAGACAATACCTCACATACTGTTGATATAAGTTTTATTCCTTAAATAATACATCCCAATTAGAAATACCAAAAAATTCTAAGTATATTTTCCACTAAAACACAAGAAATGACCAATGATATAACCACACCACCTAAGATAGAATAATTACCTACAACCAATGAACCCACATCAACCAAACCTAAAATAAACATAGCTTATCAACATATATTTTAATGCACTTATACTATACTCTCAAAGAATTTATTGTAACACTATGCACCTATAACTGAACATTCACATCTCCCATCTCAAATCCCATTCTTAGAACTCATGTGAACTTCTAATCCTCACAATCGATTAATGAAACTCCTATTTTAGATGAACATCCCTTGTCCCCCACCTATTGGGAAAGAAGCTACCTTGTCATGATCTAAAGATAACATCCTTTAGTAGTGTGAAGAAATCTATATTCACGTTGATGAAATGGTAGACACCTCTCTTTCATTAAAATTCCCTAAATCATCCATGTTTCTTGATGAGATATACTTCATGTAGATAACCCTCCATTGTTCATTATTGTATAAATAATATATATCTAAGTCAAACATGCTTTAATATATAAAGGTTTAGGCACTTGTGTGGTTTCCTTTAATATTATTAAAATACTTGGATATTTTGAATGCAATCTTAAATACACTCAACTTACATGTCAAGGATATTACATAAAATAAATACCTCATTTGTGTTGTGTTTGGATTCCTATCATGGTTCTTCCTATCACATTATGTGTGAAAGTAATGATATTTAACTTTATAATTTCTTACATCTTATTCAGTTGACCTTGGGTACATTACAATTGAATAGTCTCCTCATCAGCATGAAAATGTGTTAAATTTACATATAATGTTTCTATATATAAGATTCAAGGAGATACCAATATTTGGAGTTTCAAATAATTCCAAGAATTAGGTGTCTCTATAATACCTACCCTTTAAAATTTACCTAGCATCCCATTTTACAAATCACAATGATTTAATTATCTTATCAACTCTATGATAGGTTACAATGGTCATCTTAAATTAATAATAAATAGACCACCCAATCTCCTAGATTTATACAATGATGAACCCAATGAGATTAGTTTAAAAATCAAAACTTCCTGTCTCTCTCCTAATGTAATTATTCAAATTCCTTCTTCTCTATGACTTTTATCTCATTAAAAACAATTATATTGAATTATAGTTACTCTGAAAACACTAAAAAATCTATTATCCATACCTATTTGACTAATAAAATCATCGATGCATGTATTATTGACCTTTATACCCTTGATTATGATGATGAATATTCTTTAGATGATCCCTTTTTAGCCATATTTACCCAAGATAAAAATGTAGCGATACTTAGATATCATTTTTATTTACATAATTATCTTAGGTATATGCATGTTAATTTTTCTTCGATAGTACCTAATATTTGTTATTCATTTGACATTCATAGGTTTGAGATGGAGCATACACATAATACTAATCCTCTAGTCATTGTTGAGCCTCTTTAGAGTATGATCATAGACTATGACATGATATAACCTCACTTTCCACTATATTCCATGATCCTTCCATATTACATCCTCTTGAGATGTCAATGGCATTATGCCAACCTGATATGAGTTCATCTTTTGATGTGATTCTACCTAGTGTTGATCTTATTCTGATTATCCCTCTATTGGTGATGGAATAACACATTGTCTTAATTTTGATACTCTACCAACATGATGGGTAGATGAGATTTATTTTGAAATCGATAGAGTTCTTGATCAGTGACCAAATATTTTAGTACACAATAGTAGTAGAAAGCCTTAATTTCTTTTTATACTATAGATATCTAACCTTCACCATTAGCTACTAGATGAACTTTTTGTTATCATGGTACACATAATCATTATTCTAATCATTGTCAATAACTTCATCAATATATTGATACATTACTTCTAGAGAAGTCACAATCTAAAAACAAGATTATACCACCTCCTAAGATACTGATAGAATACATATCTAAATATGGGGAAGTTTATTGTCTTTGGCATCAATGTACTACACATCATACTAATAAATGTTGATTACTCCAATATAATTTTCATGACTTTTCATGTCATGCTCCTTCACTGGTTCATTGTTATTCTCTTGGTTGTTTAGAAATAAAGGCTCCACCTTTTGTGTAGTCTACACCTCTTCATATATCTGAGGATACTAGTCACATTTATGTTCATCACATTGAGTATCCCATATATGAGGTATCTCATTAGAATAATTATTCTTATAGAATATCTAACTAATCTATAGAGATTAAATGATAGGAAGTATTTTCATGAATTTTTATGAAGATTAGTGAGACTGTGACTAACATCAGAATTCAGCTACACAAGGATGTATCAGATGTCATCGATGATACTTTTTATGAGATTTGTTAGCATTTGTGAGCACATTATGGTGTTTCATCACATTATTTATAAAACTATTACAGGACTTGGATTTTATTTATAATCATATATGAATCTAATATTTGTCTTAGTATTTAAATAAGGTCTTATTGATTAATTTTTTTTCATGGGTTAATTTATTTTCCATGGTTTAACTTTAATGTCTTATGGCTTAAATTAATATATCATGGATTAGTCTTATTTTTATGACTTAATTTACTTTGCATGAATTAATCTCATGTTACATGGCTTAATTTTACCTCATTTATTCTATATTATTTTAAATGGACTTTCTTTTTCATATGCTTGTGATGTCATTTTCCATAAAAACAAAGTAGTTATTATTGTGACATGGTTCTAAACCCCACATCACTCTAACACCTTATATTTACCATATGATAAATTAAATATCATACTTATCATTACATCACTACATAAATAGATATATTTGATCTCCATTTATTTCCCTTATCTCCTCTTCATACTTAGTACACATATTGTGAAGTCTTGAGATCACATATTGGTTTAGAGGCAAAGCCTAATTGTTTAATAAAACATGTCTATATCTATTTGTAATTTTGTGTCCTATCATCAAAACCTAAATCTTATATGTGTTTATCACTTTTATCACCCATGTTTAGTTATTCCAAATCCACATGGAGGAAGATTGGGAAAAATCATCAAAAGTTAAAATAAAAATCATTTAAACAAAATGAAATGATCAAAAGGTAAAAATAAACATTTAGAGCTCAAAAAAAAAAAGATATGATTTGTATCTTGGCACATCTCCTACTAATTTAAGTTTAAAATCCATATTTTAACTCATGATAGAGCCAAAGTCCATTGGGATGTGGTAGGCCAATAAATTAGGATAAAAGATTTCAAAGCTATTTCTAGTTCTACCTAATTTATCATATAAGTACCCAATATTCAGAGTAGACTGATGACTCTGAAAGGGTTCCTAAGGAATGGGGAACATTTTCTGGGGAAGTTAGGTACATTTTAATTTTCTTATATATAAATTTCATGAGTTGATCTTAGTATTAGATTTATTTACCCACAAAGTTTTGTGATTATCGTGAATAAATACCTTTTGTATTTGGCATGCAATAAATTCGTAGGTGTACCTATTTAATTAGTATGCCTCATGTCTACTAAGGTTTTATTACAAACAAATACGTCATGATTTTTACATTCCTTACTTACTTTAAACATTTATCCTTGGTAAATATGACTTGTTAACTAATCATACCCCATGGGTTTTCCATTTGTGAGTTTCGATATAATACATTGGATAAGACCATACATTCTTCAGAAACATCTCCTTATTTTACACAACCATTTCCCATTACTATTAATTACCTCATTTGTTTTAAACTTGTGTTTGTAGTGTATGACCTTGGATAGTACCATGTTTTTATCAAAAAGTATCCCTAATATTTCCATACCATGTTTAGTCACATGAAGAACTATAAATCTTTAAATTATCTTATCTTACTTACCAATTTACTTTGATCACTTCTCAACTTGATTTAGTGTCATGCATTTTAATTTACCATTCATTTACATACTTCCCAACCTATTTTAGTATATTTTATGCTTGCATTTTATCATTTTAATCTATTGAAAATTTTAAATGATTTTTAAATTTTGATTTAGTGTGTTTTACATTTTTTTCACAATTTATTTTTATTTTTTACAATTATAATTTATATTTTACATTTAAAAAAAAATTGTAACCATGCATTTATTCAAAATTTATAGAAAAGAATCTAAAATACATAACATATTTTATGTTATCATATAACTTAGATTAAACACATGTGCCACAAAGAAAACATATACATCCAAAATATACATGATCAATATAAAACAACAAAAAAGACTTACACACACACGTGCATATAAATACATACATACATACATACATGCATGCATTCATACACACAAATATGTGTGTGTGTGTGTGTGTGTGTGTGTGTGTGTGTGTGTGTGTGTGTGTGTGTGTGTGTGTGTGTGTGTGTGTGTGTGTGTGTGTGTGTGTCTTTATGTATATCTAGGTATCAAGTGTTTCATATAATATAAATAAGCATGATACACGTAACATGAAAGAAAAGATGCATATATTGTGGTCTACCCTATCCATCTGGTAGATGGGTGATACTACCAATTGATGCATGTGATTTTCCCATCTAAATATTCTAGTGTAATGACTCTGTCTGGGAAGGAAGACCCTCTAGTTATCCTTGTAGATTTTCCACCTAGGCCTAAACACATCCCAACTCTTTAGAGGTAGCCATATGATTTTCTCACTCCTCAAGAATTGTATTCCATGTCTATATTTCTCCATATCCTATTATAATGGGTAGTTGTGCACTATCTTCTAGTCTTTATAGCTCTCAAGCTATCTTATCTACCAATCAAAACCAACTAGTATATGTTGGGTAGATGGGATTATAAGTTAAACCATTTTATTAGTATCATAATACATCAACACATCATATTAAATGTCATGGTGTGATGCCTATACTACCACACCCCATCTAAAATCCTCCTTAATAGTATCTACAAAACATAAACTTAATGTATATTAGATATCACATATATAAAATATGTTAAAAACATCTATCTAAATAAAATCTATCTATCTATATAAATACACCAACTACACATAACAATATAAAATAATTACCAACATTAGTATCCCCACCAACACATCTATCAAGTACTTCTACTAGATTATGTTTCTAAGGTGCTACAAAACCTTGATGGAGTATATAAGCACGTTGTGGTCTGTGTTAGGTTCATCACTCTATGGACAAACTCTTTGTCAATTATTCCATGGGATCTCCCTGATCGCCTACCTCCACCTGTGGATCCTCATCGGCCTCCACCACCACTTATATAAGAATATAAAGAGAACCTTTTAAGGGTAAAAATGAGAAGGGCTAATGAGAACTTCCATCTAAGTAAGTTCAATTTTGGATTATTTCCATTAATGTTTCTTAGAGCTAAGAGGCATTGTATGAAATGTGGATGGGAAAAAAATAACCTCAGGGTTTTTTGGAATTGTCAAATGGAATACTGTGCCATAGTTCCATGCACATTTCTCACAATGTCATTGTTATTTGTGTACTCATTTAAACTTGAAGTGTTGAATTATTTTTTATTTTTCCTGGTTGTTTGCTTGTGATTCAGACAATGTATATTTGGTTGTGGAAATGATTAGTGATTTTTGGTATTTTTTATGACATAAACACTTTACAGATATAATGTGAATGCTATGTGTTTTTATGACATAAACACTCTAGGGAATGAAAGTGAATGTTGTGTGTTTTATGGATTCCCTCATGTTGGGTTTGTTTGATATGAATACTATAAACTTTGATAACTCTATGGACATGCCACCACCCTATATGCCTTGACCCATCATCAAACTAATGGATGAGGTTTTAAGGGCCATAAATGGCATGCTAATAGGGATATAATGGGTGGGGTTTTCCAATATATGGGTTAGGTTCACTCAGTCTTGCATGAATATCAATGGAATATTTGGTTCTTGGAAACACTATTAGAATGAACTCACATTATAGTTGAGCATGACATTATGATTAGATGCATTTGTTATCTCTCTTTTTTGGTTTCATGTATTTAATAGATTAAGTATATTGATTTTGTACATTCATTTATTTGTAATCATTTAAATTGTATGGATATTAATTATATACTCATGAATTGAATCCTTAAAATTCTATATATTCAATTTTTCATAAACTTACCTTGGTTGGTTGTTGACTGAATATTCATGATTTGAAACTTATATGCACTATAATTATAATATGATTACATAGGTAATAAAATTTCATGTTATTGAATGATTATGATTTGAATATGGATGTTACTCTCTAGGTATATTTCAAGCTAAAGTTAGTTAAAAATTATCTGTGAGTATTGATTCAATTCAAGGAAACTCATATTATCTATATCTAAGTTACATAGCATAAATAGAATATTTTAGGATTGGATAATGTTATGATTATATAAAATAATATTCATATATTGAATCATGATTATGGTGATAGAAAATTTAATTAACAAAATTTTCACTCTTGGAAGGTAGTTCAAGCATTCCAAATCTGGAATAACATGTAGACAATATTAGGCTATGGGTGGCATAATGTTGGATTGAATCTATAGGTTAAATGGATAGCTACCTTAATGTATCACTTAGGCTCAAAAACTAATCTACCAACTTTATAGGAAAAGAAAGATAAACCTACTCTAATGGAGGTGATGTACCAAAATAGTTTGAGCACTACCAACCAACTACATATACACTCCAACCATGAGACTAACTTGAAACAAACACTACTCCTAATCTACTTCTCTACATCAACATTTCACATGAAGATTGTGGAAGAATTTTTTGGATAGGAGGACTAGTCAAGAGGTCATATAATGAAACCAATTAATATAAAACTCATTAAACCTTTAAAACTTCACTTGGACACGTCACAATACTTGTAAATAAGTTTCAAACTCAATATGAATGCAATAAAAGGACAAACATACCAAGGAAGCAAAGATAATCACTTGACAATACACACACATTAAAATAGTCAAAGAAAGAGGTAAAATATAAATTTCTCATTGATCAAAGGATTTAAAATGGGACGGGCTTCACCATACCTAGGTGGAGGATAAAAATGTAGCCTATCAATGCTCAATTTATAGAGAAAGTGAGAGAAGATAAAGGAAAAGGGTGTAAGAGAGGCCATTGACAAGTGTAACTCTTGATGGATAAAGTTAAAATCAAGAAAGAGGAGTTATGAATAGTCTCAAGATGTTTCTCAACATGTTTCCATATGATCTAATGTTGTATTCCTCTTCCATGTGGCATAAGAGTTTGTAACTCTACTTGACACCTTGCCTTGTTCTTCAAAATTTCCCTTTGCCTTGGCTTGTGGTGGACAAATGGTACACTAGATAACTAAATCATATTTAAATATCTCTTGATCTAATCTTTGACACCTTTCATCAGTTTATAAGTCTTCATAACTAATTCTACCATGATTATTACAACTCCTTAGGTGGCTTGAAGCTTCTGTAGACACCGAAATCGTGTCTACTCCCCTAGTCATCCTCCTCATCCTCTCCCCCTTTGGTCCCCTTCATCCACTTAACCACTCCTACCCTATGTATTGTTAATTTGAAATAATTATCTTATTTCAAATTAATAATTCCCTCTCCTTGCCACCTCACCACCCTTGGATACCCTTCTTGGATTCCCTTCATTCCCCACATGGCCAATATTAATGCCTAGACTCCCATTCCAACTTCTCCCCTTTAACCTCTCATCCATTTTAATCCCCTTCGACCATTTCTTCCTCAAACTCGCTGACCCGGCAGTTGGAAAATGGATGAAAGGCTATTTTTAGCCTTTCTTCGACCTTCCAGCCACCGACGTCGGTCAACTATCGACTGATGTCGGTGATATTGCCAGCATCGACAGCCTTCATAATGGTTTTCTGCATCTGTTATCCACCTCTTCATCTGGGCTCTTCATCAGACTGTGGTATCTTTGCATCTGACTGAATCAATCCATTCCTTTACTCCGCTACTCTGCCAATCTTCAAACCAAGCCTCTCACTCTCTCCCTCAGGTGCAGTAACAGGAATTCTACCTTCAACAACTCCATTAGCAACAGGACTTTCACACCAGTAGCACCAACAATAGGTACACTAGTCTGCAACACTCCTTTAGCCGACCACACGTAAGTATTCTGTTTGTACTTTCATTGTGTTTTCTAGTCATTTGCTTCTAAGTATTATGAACTAGATTCATCACTTCCTATCCCCAGACCAGACTAGACCCAAATCCTTATTTCCCTGTCTCCCTATTGGCCTCCTCTACCCTTCTATCCATTTGACATTCTGTCCATTTGACTCCCCTGTATCTCTACACAGACCCACAGACCATTAACCAAAACTAGACTCTCAGACCCAGACCCCCAAACCATTCAACCAGGCCCAAACTCTGTCTCAGACCCATCCACAGACCAAAACTCATCCAGACCTTGTCCACAGACTACTTCCCCAACCGACGCCGGCCACTGCCCCAACCGACGTCGGTAGACTAACCGATGTCGGCAGACCTCAACAATTGACGCCGGTAGGACCACCGACGTCGGCGACTATGACCAGTCTGACAACATCTTTCAAGTAAGCCTCTGCTTCCATTTTCCTTTTTTAGTCTTTTATCATTTTAGTATTTTAACATTTTGCTATTTATCAGACATCCTTTTTATCGACTAGTGGGTTGATATCCCTTAAGGAAGTCTTCATACTTCTGGGATCAAGCTTTCGCTTGGCAACCCACCATCTCCTCATCTAACACCTTTTTTATCTTAGTCTCATTCTTTTGCAGGTGTCATTACTCCACAACCAAAGAGGAGTTCTCACATCGTCTGGATAACAGTGCACACGACTTCATCCAGGTACTTCTAACCTTGACCATTTCTTTTAGTTTTTCATTTCTCTCCTTGAATATAGAAAGCGAAATTAGCATAGAAACATTCTGGCACGCCCGGTGGGACCTTAGGGCCTTCCTTGGGTTCCTTTTCTTCTTTTTCATTTAGGTGCATTAAGTTCCTCCCTTTTCGCCTCTTTCTTCTCTTCCCAATGACATCATAAGCGGGATTAAAAAGAACTTTTCTTTTCTTTCTTGCATTTCAAACTAGCCAAAACTCATACTCTTCGACCCTTTCTCCATTCGTCTTCATACGAACAAACATTTTGACTTGGGCTTAAAAACTTATTGCATTGCATTTCTGCTTGCTTGCATTTCTTAGTCCACACCTAGTAATTAATAAACTGCATATTGAATTAATCGTAGTCCACTTTATGTTACACGACCGAACCACTTGCACCAAAACAAACATCAAACTTACTTGAGACAAGGCCCGACTGGGATTTCATCCCCCAGTGGATACCTTACCCATCCCGGTGATCCTACTTGGATTTCATCACCAAGGGGAAAGCCCACTCTGTTCTCTGGCAGAGTCTAATCTCTAGGGAAAGTATATTTTGGCTAAGTGGGCCCAGCTTATCACTGGACTCATGAAGTGAGGGGAGCTTGCTCCTTAGCACCAAGCCATGTACGGAACCTAACACAAACTTCTTGAGCACCTAAACAAACCTGAATCCATCCATAGACTACCTCTTTTAGGACCCTTCTACCAGCCAACCTCCCAAACATCACTTTAAGGCATAAGCCACAGGATTCTAAAAGTTAATTCTTAGGATTTAATGCTTAAGGCCTGTCTGTCTCCATCTCTATTTTTCTGTTCCCATCTTGTTTTTGAGCTAGTGAGGATGTTCTTCTCTCTTTTTTCCAAGAATCTTCAAATATTCTAAGTTTCTAGAAACCACAGTCACCGGCATCGGTTTTACCACCGACGTCGGCAGCCTTCTTCACCGGCATTGGTCATCTGACCGACGTCGGTCACATTTTTCCACTGACATCAGTTTTTCAACCGACGTCGGTCACTGTCCAATCCCTTTTTCCCAAAATAGAAACCTGAAACCCGACCCTTTTCTGCCAAAACAACATTCTAAGTTTCTAAAACTGGAAAAAAACACAGTTTCTGAAACCTAACCCTTTCTTGCCTTGAATGTTTTTGACATGCAGTCAAACCAAGGCTCTTCTTGACCACTCTAGCCATCAACCACTTCCGTCTACCCCATCCCTAACTAGTCCTATAATGGAGTTCCACTCAGAGACTGAAAGAACTCCTACAGGACCGACCCCGACCCAGACTCTCATCATCCTTGAGGGGGACCAAGATTTCGAAAGATTCTTGGGCCTCAACCTCAAGGCTCTCCAACACTATCTCACAAGAAACCCAACATGAGACCTTTCGGGTGAAGCGGTGATGACATCAACACCATCCGCTACCCAACCCTTTATGACTCAGACTATTGCCCCAACCATTAACCTAACCATGGCTAATACGCAAAGTTTGGCCTCCCCATCTATTTTTGGACCGACCTCCATCGGGGTTTCGTTACCCCCTCAACCCCACGCAATTCAACCAAGTTCTACATCATATCAAAACTTGATTATCTCGACTCCGCACACTCTTGCGCCCATAAATGTAGGAGTGCCTACCTCCCCTTTTGCCACTTCTGCCATGCAACCATCTTTGGCGGTACCTAGTCAACTTATGCCTTCTACTTCCATAACCCAACCATCCTTAGTCTCCTCTTCTATCCCTGTGACTAGTCATCTATACGTTGCACCCTTACTGGTACAACCGACTACGTTGCATGCCTCCTCTAGCCTCTTTCAAGCACCCTACAACCTAGGGGGTGCTCCATCTACCAATCCATCAGCAGACATCATCAAAATGCTGATGGATAAAATGTCCAATCTTGAAGCCTCCATTTTCAGTTCAAGCAATGCCCTTTCTTATGACCAAATTTGCAACGAGCCCATCCATCCCTCCGTCCTGATTCGAACATACCCCAACCAATGGGAGCTTCCTAAATTTACTCGCTTCTAATGCAAGGAAGACCCACAACAACACTTACGGGCATTCAGACATGCCTGTTATCTTATTGCCCATGACAATGCGTTACTTCTACGCACGTTTCCTATGTCTCTTTCTGGCCCTGCCCTTGACTGGTATAGCTCTCTTACCAGACATTCTATCTTTTCATTCACTCAACTCGCCCAATTATTTTTTGACCATTTTTCTATCAACATCACCAAACAAGTCTCGATCACAGACCTCTATTCCATTAGGCAATTTGATGACGAATCAATAGTCGATTTTGTCACCCATTGGAGAGGCTTGATTAACCAGCTCTCCTTCTCCTTGCCTCAACCCGAGCTCATTGAGCTCTTTTCTCGAGCATGTGCCAGCCACATCTCATCCACCTTGTAGGTTCAGACATTCCACACTTTCGATGAGGCCTTCACCATGGCCTGAAAGCTTGAACTCCATGCCATTGAAGAGGATAAGGTCAAATTGCGTAATACTAACACAAGAACCAATGATCCTTCTTATTCTAGACCTTCTTCTTCCCACTTCTAGTCCAAAGGAGTGGCCAACACTATGGTCATTAGATCACCATCCTCAACAACAACTAATCAATCTCAACCTTCAACATCTCATAGCATCACCAAACAATTCCAACAACGGTACATCCAACGTTCATACACTCCACTTGGAGAATCATACGCTTCCGTTTTGGAAAAACTTGTCAAGCAGGGGGTCCTCAATCTCCCTCCAATCCAACCACCTCAATTTGACCCTTCAAAATCTCTCCCTACATGGTATAAGGAGGCCGACTTCTGCCACTTTCATCGCGTCCACGGCCATGACATCAACAATTGCCAAACCTTCAAAAACATAGTCCAAGACATGATAGACAAGGGGGATCTTATTTTAGATAACCTAAATGCACCTCCCAATCAACACATCAACATCTTCAGACACCCTTTTCCAAACCATCCTCTTAATCAAAACCATATCCAGACCATGACCAATGACCCCCAAGACCATGATATTCACACCGTCAACACCGTCTCTTCTCTTATCCCTGACCAACCTCCTCTACAGGTAGAAGAGCCTTCTTCTCCTGTCAGTCTTCCATCGACCTCTCTCATATTGGAGGACACCTTGACCATACCTATGTCATTAGCCCCACGTTCATCTTTCCTCCCACTAATGGAGGACCTCACCTTGCCCACTCCTCAAGCACAAGCAGAAGGCACAATCATTCCTGCCATCTACCCTCTTGAGGAGCTGCACTCTCCTATTTCTTCTCCACCAAGAGAAGAACCAGTCTCTTCTCCCATTTCAACCGAGGAAGCCCCAGTCACGGTTTCCTCTTACCTTTTACCTAAGATTGCTACATCTCACTCATCTCTGTCCACATCTAAACCCAAACTCATATCTAACCTTGCCTCACACAACGATGGCCCTCAACCCAAACACAAGAAGACCACTAAACCACACCGGAGGACTTCTCCCCCACCTTCATCATTACCCTCAATCTTGGGCCCACATCTGTCCACTTTACTAGGAGTTCTTACTACTCCCATACTTCATAGAGGCAATTTTCCTCCATTACACCCTCAACCCATCAGACATATATCTCCTCCAAACCATCGACCAATGCCTCTTACACCTCTCAAACCAAAGTCATCAACCCCTACTGCAATAAGATGCATAGACCCATTAGCAGGTTCTTATACCTTGCTATTACAGCACTTGTTGCAGTCCTCTCGCATCAACCTCCCACCTCTTAAACCATATCAATCTCTCAGACCAAAACCACCTTGGTTCGATGACACTCAGATTTGTGCGTATCATCGCACACCTGGGCACGACACCGAGCATTTTTTCACCCTCAAGGTTGTCATTCACCAATGTTTGGAGAAAGACACCCTTCTTTTTGACCACATTATCCACAAACCTTCAACACCGCCCCTCTCATCAACTCTCGAATCAAGACCCTCTTGGTTCGACAACTCTAAATTCTACCACTATCATCACACTTCAAGCCATGACACTGAGCATTGTTGTGCCCTCAAAGCTGTCACTCGTCAACACCAAAAAAAGGATACCCTTCTCATCAAAGATCCTCTTGACCACTTGCTAACCAAATCATCAACATTGACCCATGCTTCTCAAACCTCGTCACCTAAATCAGGATCTCCATACCAGACTATGGTCCCTTTGCTACCTTTTACCCCTTTATTCAAAATCAATACAGTCCATCTAACCACTAAGCCTCGACTTACCTTGACCAATCTGTCAAACATTCTCCCTAGCCGCTGGGGGAATTCAACCTTCATCCATGCCTCGACCAACCTTTCAACCCCGTCTCGACCAAATATCAATCACTCTTTTAACCCGACCTCAACCAAACATTGGACCCAACCAAGGACCAACTACCGACCAATCAACCCTTGACCAACCATTGACCAAATATCAAGTGACCAAATCTCAACCAAGCATTGACCAATCTTTGACCAAACATTCAACCAGTCTCGACCAATCAACGACCATATCAGTCAACTTTTCATCTAGCATCAGCCATCATCGTGACCAATCTCGAAGAGGCAAATGGGGCAATTTTGCTCCTAGCTAACTCAGACCACATCATAACGCACAAGCATGGCCCAGGGACTTATCAGACCTTAAGCCCTTTTATGCCTTTCATCTGTGACTATTTTACTGTTAGTCGAGTACTCATCCACTTGACATTTACCTTGAGCTCATCCCTTGAGCAATCCTCATCCTCTTAATCCTCATTCCTTTTAACCCTATTCCCCTTAACAAATCCTATATACCCCTTTTATAACGTATGGGATGTTTTGTCCTAATAAAAGGGAGCCCTTGACCTTCTATAGTCTTGTCCATGACTCACATTCTGTCAAAATAAATCAAGATGTCCAAATATCCAAAGTCACAAAATCAAATCAAAATCAAAAGGCAGACTGCTCCTTCGAAGGACAACTGTATTATCATTGTTATAGCTAATAGACTGCTCCCTCGAAGGACAACTATTCAAAGCCCTTATATATCAAGCAAAATATAGACCACTCCCTCGAAGGATGGCTATGACTAACTCTTGCTACAAACAACAATCTTTCTAGAAGCTTCCCACATTGATCAGCTTCGCAAACGACCACCAAGCAAATGACATCTCTCTGCAGGCTTCCCGCATTGATCAGTCTGCACCAAAAAAAAAAAAGAAAAATGGGTCATGGACTTGGCTTATAGTTGTCTCAGGGTCTCTTATAAAAAGGGGCATGGTTATCTCTGCTCTTAAAATGGGTTACCCTATCCTCCTCTCCTATCAATTGCTCAAGGGACTTCGAGCTCACTTTCATGTCAAAGTGATTCGATTACCGCTCTAACACAACATATGGTCAACGACGTCATGCATGAATGGGGCTCTTGGTTCTCCTACCCCTATCTATGCTGTCACTTTGGTCCTTGTCAATGAAAGAGCAATTTGCCTTTCACTTTTTCTTTACACTTTGGTCACATCTACTCATTTGACATTTATCCAAACCAAACCAACCCAACCATTTTCATGACATCCCTCATCATAGTCCATTTCACATAGTTCCTATGGACACCAATACACATGGAAACTATCGACCAACCTCAATTTATGTTAATCATAAACCAATACATGCTGAAGCATAAATAAACCTCAGTTCATTTTTAGCATACATCCATCACGACTATGGAAAATTGCTAAGGATGAAAGACCCCTCGACCAATGTTACAGAATACACCATTTGGAAAAGGCTGTAACATCTTCTTTCTCCTCATCATTTTGACACATGAACAAAGCAATCATCGACCAATCTTCTCAACTAGTCCAAACTACATTGGTCTGAGGCCCCCTCCAATCTAGGCTATGTAGGCAGCACTCAGATGACACGACATCTTCTGGGGTTAGCTCGACCACCCTCATTTGTTCATCTCTCTGATGGACAAACCTTCTTTCCTCCTTTTGACCATGACCTTGACCTCGACCAAGACCAATTCCATCCCTTTGACCCTTCCTCCCTTTTCAAGAGAACTACATTGGCTTGAGGCCCTTCACACAAGGGCTATGTAGGCAGCACTCAGATGACATAAACGCCTTCTGAGGTTAGCTCGGCCACATCCTTTCATCCATCCATCCACCTCGACCAATGACCATTGGAGATCATACCTATGTCCTCTGACCCTGACCACTTCCAAGACAATGTTGCCTTGGTTGTTTTTGCCTGTATGCTACCTCATGACTGGTTAGCAAAATTGTCTGCAAACTATATTATTGGACCCTCACAAGTATAGGATCATAAGCCAGTTGATCCGCACTACTTGTGACTTTTTCGTGTTTCTAGGAGTACTTCCTAAGCTCGAGATACCTGGAACACGATGACCATTTGGAGCTTCAGCTTAGATTGAATAACCCGATCAGTAGACAACTAAATGCTGGGGCCCAGTTATTTCAATTTTGGCACTCCTCGACCCTTGACCTACGACAATTTGACCTGACCATCTTGTGAAGTGGTATGCGCACAATCACGACTATTGCAGCGTTTTCCCTCACCCTTCATCCACTCTCTGTCAAATCAGCACCTGATTCCAGGTTCCCTTCCCTCGACTCTTGCTTTGAGGGGGAATACCTCATCCATAATCAGGGCAACCAACCTCTTTCTGATTTTGTCTTGCAGTTCATTCGAACAACCAACAAGATGAAATCGACCTTATCCACACTTGGGGCAACCAACTCCTATTTTTGTCTTACAGTTCATCTAGAACAACCAACAAGACAAAAAGGGGCAAATATAGACACCAAAATTGTGTCTACTCCCTTGGTCATTCTCCTCATCCTCTCCCCCTTTGGTCCCCTTCGTCCACTTAACCACTCCTAACCTATGTCTTGTTAATTTGAAATAATTATCTTATTTCAAATTAATAATTCCCTCTCCTTGCCACCTCACCACCCTTGGATACCCTTCTTGGATTCCCTTCATTCCCCACATGGCCAATATTAATGCCTAGACTCCCATTCCAACTTCTCCCCTTTAACCTCTCATCCATTTTAATCCCCTTCAACTGTTTCTTCCTTGGACTCGCTAACCCGACAGTTGGAAAATGGATGAAAGGCTATTTTTAGCCTTTCTCTAGCCTTCCAGTCGCTGATGTCGGTCAACTGTCGACCGATGTCGGTGATATTGCCAGCGTTGGTAGCCTTCATAACAATTTTTTGCATCCATTATCCACCTCTTCATCTGGGCTCTTCATCAGATTCTGGTATCTTTGTATCCAACTGAATCAATCCATTCCTTTACTCCGCTACTCTGCCAATCTTCAAACCAAGCCTCTCACTCTCTCCCTTAGGTGCAGCAACATGAATTCTACCTTTAGCAACTCCATCAGCAACAAGACTTTCACACCAGCAACAACAACAATAGGTACACCAGTCTATAACACTCCTTCAGCTAGCCACAGGTAAGTATTCTATTTGTACTTTCATTGTGTTTTCTAGTCATTTACTTCTAAGTATTATGAACTAGATTCAACACTTCCTATCCCCAGACCAGACCAAACCCGAATCCTTATTTCCCTATCTCCCTATTGGCCTCCTCTACCCTTTTGTCCATTTGACATTCTATCCATTTGACTCCCCTGTATCTCTGCACAGACCCACAAACCATTAACCAAAACTAGACTCTCAGACCCAGACCCCCAAACCATTCAACCAGGCCCAAACTCTGTCTCAAACCCGTCCACAAACCAAAACTCATCCAGACCTTGTCCATAGACTACTTCCCCGACCGACGCCGGCCACTCCCCAACGGACGTCAGTAGACTAACTGACGTCGACAGACCTCAACAACTGACGCTGGTAGGACCACTGACGTCGGTGACTGTGACCAGTCTGACAACATCTTTCAGGTAAGACTTTGCTTCCATTTTCCTTTTTTAGTCTTTTATCATATTAGTATTTTAACATTCTGCTATTTATCAGACATCCTTTTTATCAACTAGTGGGTTGATATCCCTTAAGGAAGTCTTCATACTTCTGGGATCAAGCTTTCGCTTGGCAACCCACCATCTCCTCATCTAACACCTTTTTTGTCTTAGTCTCATTCTTTTGCAGGTGTCATTCCTCCACAGCCAAAGAGGAGTTCTCACGTCGTCTAGATAATGGTGCACACAACTTCATCTAGGTACTTCTAACCTTGACCATTTCTTTTAGTTTCTCATTTCTCTCTTTGAATGTAGAAAGCGAAATTAGCATAGAAACAACTTCATTTGTCCTATTATGCCAATCTTGTTTACAAGTTTCATATCTTGATTTTGTCCTCATAAAATAAATATTTTCATGGATGGATTATTAATATCATATAAAACCTAAGAAAAATCATTTTGAGTCATAAAACTCTCTTCAAGACTCCATCTTGTACCAAAAGCTCTCACTAACACCTAATTCCTTGTAGCCCTGAAATCATGTAAAACTCCTTGTTTAGGACATTTTATGGAGTATATTGGGGAAAAAAATTATTTTAATGACATAGTATCCCATTAAAACTCCATTCCAAGTTTCATGTCTTGACTTTGATTGGAAGTGTCATTTTTGTGTTGTTCCCTTTCCCTAATTTGGCCTTAATTAGGCCTATAAGCCTAGAAGGTTGAGTTTTTGATCTATAATTATCCCACACATGTGAAACCACTAAAAAAAGTGTTTTATTAACTTTAAATATACCATCAAAATAATTCATACCAAATTTGAGGTCTTGAGACCCTATGTAGGTATGATAACTATGAAATGGTTTAAGAAAGTATCCCTTTCTTAAGTCTATTTCAGACTACACCTAAAAACCATATTTTTTTGACCATTTATAGGGTGTATTTTATGTATTTTTCATAATTTAATATTTATAATATAAACTAAGGCATCATATTTAAAAGTTTTCAACTATCCATGATCTTTTATACCTTATTTGGAGCTCAAATCCTTACAAAATCATGACATTTTTTGGATCCATACAGGTGCTGGTATAATAAAATGTCATGTTAGGGACCCAATTAGAGTTATATATTATTTTAAATTATTTTAAAGTTAACTTATACTCATTTAATTTTATTAATATAACACTCTCTCAATTGGTCAAAACTAGTCTTCTAGGCAGCCTGTGAGTCCCTTGCACTCTTAGCAATAATTCATAAAGAAGAGGCCACTAAATTGAGAAAAAATTCCTATAGTTTTGAGGGAATTGACCATGATAAAAGAACCTAAGATATTTTGGCACCATGAATCTTTTCAAATAATATCCAAGAAAATATTAGGAGCTTCTCGGGTTAGTAGACGGTGTGTATGAGGGCTAGAAGTGAAAATAGATATGAGAGTGCTATTTTGATTTTTATTCTAAGTTTAAAATGACCTATATAGGTTTTTGAAATAAAATTTTACCTATTAAAATTTTCACCTTCACCATTTTCCTCTGCAATCCTGCTATATCTTTCATTTGCTCATGCCTAGGGTTCTTTAGCCTATTTTTCCTTACTTTTTGATTTATAACTTATGGAATCACCTTATAATATATTTTTAATCCTCATTAATATTATTAAATTCAAACTCTCTTTTAAAACATGAAACTTTCTACAATTTTCATACACAGGCCACTAGAACATCATGAGACTTGTCTACTGAGTTCATAAAAGATTCTCTATTTTAAATGGTTTATTGAAACATCTATGTCTATTATTAAAAACTTTATTTAATTTATTCATATTATATATTTACATATATAAAAAAATCTTTTAATCTATTTCCATCAACACACAACTCTTCACCATTGAACACATAAACATGTGTGAGGAGGTTAAGGCTTACCAGGCCTAGATAGATTTTTCAACGTTGGAGTTGATTACAGTAACATTGAGGTTCATGTAAGATCATGATAACACTATAGGATAATTTCATTTTTTTTTAATTATCCCTCATACCTAATATTATCCTTAAAAAAAATGTGACATCTTCATGTAATTAGGCAAGCTTGTATGAGCACTTGATTATGTGTAGATGCAAGAAGACATCT
This sequence comes from Torreya grandis, assembly GCA_037957365.1. Classification (NCBI taxonomy): domain Eukaryota; kingdom Viridiplantae; phylum Streptophyta; class Pinopsida; order Cupressales; family Taxaceae; genus Torreya; species Torreya grandis. Next base: position 436,262 of record JARHVA010005616.1, on the reverse strand, counting down.
GTATATGTTGTTAGTAGAAAAAGTTCTCCATTTTATCATATTGGATATTTAAATTAATCATGAATATTTATTTTAATTCATCACCATTTTATTTTTGTTCTTAGGTTTCCTCTCACTTTAAACAAATATCCTTATTTTTTAGAAATCACACAAACAGGCCTATGTGACAGCAAGGTTTGAAGTGAGTCTATTTTAGTTACCATATGAATTTAGTTACGTATTATTTGATATTAAATTACTATTTGAAGTTTATTATTCACCTAAATCCAACACTAATGCATAACATAGTATCTTTTTCTCAAATTTTCAAGTTTGAAAACCCACTTAAGTCACTCAAGCAATCATGTAGGTGCCTATATGAGTCTTAGTTATCTCATGATTTCCTTTTGAAGATATAAATTTAATTAATTAATTTTAAATATTGGAGATCCTTAAAAATAATTAAATATATCTTCAAACTCTTTTAGATTTTTTGCCTACTAATTCATGTCTTATGTTCAATGCATATCTTGCATATTATTTTTTAATGCCTGAAGATACCTGTTGGGTTGTGTTCTCGAGGTATCTTGAATTTGATCTAGGGATATATCTCCTTTATAAAAATAACTAAGATATTTCAATGATATTCATCATTATATTGTAAGTTTATAAACTTCTTTCTATCACCAATAGACATTTTCAAGAACTCACATCTTCAAAACATACCCACTATGTCTCATGTCCTGCTTGTAGATGGTGATTGAAACATTGAGCATTAGTTTAACTCATAATTATTCATCAATACTGGACCTCATAAAAATTTATATACACTACATTTACCTAAAGTTTAGGTAATCAAATCAGATTTGGTACACATTAAAACACAAATTGTCCTAGAATATAGACCTACAAGTCTACAGATATGTAGGTTTGCGTTCCTCATGGTTTTGAACTTTACTTGGTGTAAATTTAATCACCTACACTTTAATAATTCTTGTCTATCACCACATTACAACTTCATGAGTTTAGTACATTCATACACCTTTAATAAGGTAGACATGGACCATTTTTAAGTCATTTATGTGCAAGCAGTCATATAACATAGTCTTCAAAATGAGAAGACATTGTATATTGTTTGAAGAGGATTGTGTTGGATTGAAGAAATGGATAATCAATAATTTATATATGATTTCATTGAAAAAAATTTAGACATGTCTTGAAACCCTCATTCCATTCCTTCAATTACTGAAGACCTTGAAACAAATAAGAATCTATGATAGTCAACTTTACAAAATATGTACAATGGAGGTTTCTTTCCAAATTGAGGCCACACATGCCAAGTATGGATTGGAGAAGCATATTAAATATCTACATAGAGCCTACACATCTTTTCCAAATGCTATTATGGAGAAAAATCATCTAGAACTATAATTTGAAGGAGAAGATTTGATCTTGTGGGGTTGAGTAGCTTTTTCAAACCACCATAGAGTCTTAGTGGTTGTTCATAAAGGAGAGTGTATGAATATGAAAAAAAATGATAGAAATTTTAAGCTTACTAGGACCCCTCCTCTATACAAAAATATCATACCTTTAATCTCTCTCTCTCTCTCTCTCTCTCTCTCTTGGCTATACCATCCTAATGAAAATTGCCTTTACAAGCTTGTGAAGAGAGTGATCAAGAGAAAGAAGCATTTTTTGCACTTTTTGGACATGTAATTAAAATATAATCATGGATTTGACCTATATAATCCCAAGAGACACTTATTAAATGTTTTCACCTAAAAGTGGATATGCCAAGTCTATACAAGTGACTTAAAACTACCTCTTAAATGTTGAAATGTAATAATCTAGCCACTTTTTGACATCATGACATTTAGGTAAGTTATTTAAATACTTATATAACTTGGAAAAATGTATTTTTATATATATTTCACTTTATAATCTTTGACACACATGGGAGTTAGCCAAAAACTTCTTTTTCTTTATAAAACTTTACCTTAAAGTTTGTAAGAGAACCTTAACTTCTAAAAACCAATATGAAATGTTTGTTTAAGTTTATTAAGGCATCAAAATAATTTTATAAGCAACTAATTACCTTGTGACACCATTTGGACAATCCTTATTACACAATTACATGACTATACCATTACAAGACCAATATAAGAAATTACCTTAATATTGTCAAATAAATCTTAAACTTTACTAATAAAGTTTTAGAAAGACCTTTTGGAGACCACACAAGGCATGAAAAGATTAGAAACAAGACCAAAAAAATATTAAATGAAAATTTTTTACCTATAGGGGTTGACCTTTTGACCTTGGGGATCAAAATTGGTCAATAAATTAGTGATTCACTTGGGTAGCATGCCTACAACACTAATTAGAGTAGTGGTCTTTTCTTTCCATTGGGAAATGGAGTCATTTTCACTCAAACACAAACCTGATAAGACCTTGACAAAGAATAAATAAACTAATTGACATCCAAACACACATAAAACAATAACAAAACACACAAAACAAAAGAAAAAAAAAACATGCACATGTGCTAACAAGCACTTAGGGAACACAACAAACAATAAAACAACTAGTATGTATAATTAACTTGAGAACAACTTCTTCCTCTTGGGTCAAAGGAGAAGCTTGTGATATATTTTGATACATGAGGTAAATAATATCATAAGGAAAGCTTCCTCTTATACCTTTCTCTTATTTTCTTCACCCTCCTCTTGAATTTAAATCCTCTTTGAATACTCTAAAATGAAGTAGTAGCAGCAAACTAGTCACCTATCAATATGAACTTATCTTGTACTTCAAGATCATTCTCATGATATTTCTTGATGTTTGAAATCAACTAAATCATGAATACTTCTTATCTCATATGAAAAATCCTCAAAATTTTTAACTTGCATATTCTCACATTGTCTTTCAAGAAGGAAGGTAGCTTCATGAACATCCTCAATCTATCCCACATGAGGTATAGGCCCTTAAAGAGCCTCAAATTCATTGTAAATGTCTAGGCACTATTTCCAAAGGTCCTCATAATTATCTTAACCTACCACTTGAAGAGATACAATCTGAAGTACATATATATAGGATTAATCTTTTGTTTTATCATCTTGATCATCTTGTGATCCCTCATCAAGATTCCATTCCAATTCATCATTGAAAAGTGATTTGTGTTTGTCTTCACCAATGGGAGTACCAATGATGAATTCCTCATCATATACACTTAAATGATATTCATGATATTATCTTCTAAACTCAATTTCATCTACAACCTCTTCTTCAATCCTCAATATAATAGTCTAATATTTAATAAGGGAGATGATGGGATGGTGATGGATATACTCATGAGTTTACATGGGAATCAATGGACTACTCTTACAACATGAAGATTTGGGGATGGAAGAATCTTCTAGGAATTCTTGAAGAGAGAATAAGTTGAGTTGGGATATGGATACATGATTTTATTCCTCATGCTCATGATTCACTCTATAAATTTCAAATGTATCTTAAAATATGGTTTCAATCTCTAGATCTTTGCTTGATTCAAGTTTCTTCATTTTCAATTACAACTCTTCAATTTGCTTGTCTATACTCTCTTCGAATGGATTTTATTTATGGTGGTTAGTGACTTTATGAGAATAAGGAGCACAATAACACTGATATGGGATACAAAATGGATCTTGATAAGGTATCTAAGTGAATTTCATAGGTTCAAATTATTCCTTGACTTCAACTACCTAATCTATGCTTGTCTCACTTTGCTTACTCGATGATTTCACCAATTGATTCCAACTTGAAATCTTTAAAGACTTCTTAGGGTTTCTCAAGGAAGAGGAATAGATTTTTGTGCCATGGTGGATTCATTATCTTCCCTCCATATGGATATAAACCTTCTAATTATAATTTATCTTGGTTCTCAGCTTAGGATGCTCAAAAACAATCTCTTCTTTCTTTCAAAAGTTATGTTGGATTGATTTACAAGAAGGGAAATTTTGAGGAGTATATGAAGGATTTGGAACACTTTGAAGACCATTTTAAATAGTATCTTATGGAAGAATGGGTGGCACATAAGAGGGATGAGATGGTATATATGAAGACACATGGGGATGATAAGATTGAACCTAATGTCCTTCATGAACTCTTAACTTATCTTCTATGATTTGAATGAGAGCACTTACATTTATCATTTCACTTGAGAGGCTTTGCCAAATTTCTCTCTCAATAGGTGTCTTTTATTCTCTCCTTAGTTTTAATGAGTATCTGACATTATGAATAAGATGACTAGGAACATTTTGACCATATTACCTTTGTGTGTTAAGCCCTATCATGTACCTATCATATCCTAGGAGGGTTTGGTTGAAACTTGAAATGGACTAGTTTGAAAAGTGACTATGTTAGCTAGGGATAGTATGGTCTTAGGAAGGTTGATCATATAAAACATCATAATCATGTAGGGGGAGCTTAGGTTAATCATAGGACTAATATGATTGATGATAAGGCTGATAAAGATCATAGTGAGGCTGATAAGGGTCATAGTGCTAATAGGGAATACCATAAGCTTGAGTTACCTCATCAACTTGCATAAAAGTAAAATTTACTTCAAACAAGCCATACCAACCTCATCAAGATAGTGAATTGAAAACACAACTTACTTTGAAAAAGTGCCTAGGCTGATATAATTAGTTGATTGATCATGGAGTTAGTATTGATGTTTTAAATGCTTCCAAAAGCTGATATGTAGAAAAATAACACCAACAATCCTTCCAATACTTTGGACCTTAGTTCGACTAGGCATTCCAAAACTGTTATCAACCAAGTTTTCACCCTTACAAGGTAGTTCAAGCCTTCCAAATTTTAAATAACATGGAAAAAATCCTAAGCTATGGGTGGCCTAATGTTGGATTGAATCTCTAGGTTAAAGGGATAGCTCCCTTATGTAGAGTAGGATTACAAGGTGTGTTAGTCCATGCATTAGTCAATAAAATATCTATAAAAAAGCTTATAGACAATAAAACATCAAGCTTACTCCCTCATGGGGTGTTGTTAATGAATTATAAGAGATATTTAAGGAATAAATACTACCAAACCTTCCAAATAACATCCTTCCTTCCAAGAGCAAAAAAAACATGCTTTTTCCTTAGATTTGGTGCTTCAAGTCTGCATCAATGATGAGTATCATACTCCTCCATGATTTCCTAGTAAACCAATGGCTTAGGCTCATAATATTTGTTTTATTTTTAAAAATAGGTGAAGTTTTTATATAATTTTTTTTGAATAGTAAGTTTGTATAATTGAATCTTAAAATTAATGGTCTTGGATCACTTATTTATAGATTTATGAAAATGTTCAAGATCAATCATTATGATCCATGTTGAGATCAAGATGTGTGGCCATGAACTAATTCAATTTTAGAGGGACAAGTAATAAATTTTTTCATTAATATTTAAAATAATGGGGCATTGATGAAGCATGGGAGAGTTAAATCCTAATATTTTTCCATTAATATCTTATGGATGCCACCCCATTGATGATGTCATGTGATGATGCAAATTTGAGGAATGAGTTTCCAATTAGTAGATTTTCAATATCTTCCATGGAATTTTCACTTAGGCTCTTGATTTGATTTAATTTGCTTAAGTGGATTTGATTAATTTTCTACAATTATTTAGAAATTTGTCACACAATCAACCTAGTCAAAAATGTCATTTTATGATATCATAATTTGATTAAAGTATAATAAGAAGAAGGTGTGAGTTGCATATAGAACAATACCCCAATTAGGGCATTATGGATGTGAAATAACACATGTAAGTAACATATGATGCCAAATTAGAAGATTTTAGTGGTATAAAGCATCATTTTGTGTGGTCATAATTTAATTTAATGTGATTTGAGAAAAGATAATAATCACATAAAATATATTTCCCCATTTAGGGATACATTAGCCTAAATTAGCACATGTACAAGATAAGGTCAAATATTTAATGCATTATAGTGATTTTGGCCTAGATTGTGCATTCTCATAGAATATTACTTATATTGACAATTACATCATAATAGTGATAGGAATTGGATGTCTACATTTTAACCCTGTTTGAGAAGGCTAGATTTTTTTTAGTATAAAATCTTTGTTAATCTATGAATATTTCATTTTTCAAATTTGCCATTTGGTGATTTTTATGGAGAGGTTGATAGGGTGGGATAACCTAAAATTTTAAGGTCAAATTTAATTTCTAGGAGAGGTTTTCCTACATTTGAATACAAATTTAATTATATAAATTTAGTTCATCAGCACCTCAAAATCCAATCTTGATGAATTCACTATATACAGTAGTGAACATTGATAGTAAATTGATTTTATGTAGTGTAAACTCTACTAGATGGCACTATCAGTCTATAAGAGGATACCAATAGGCTATGGGTATGCACCTCAAGAAACTAGGTGGGGACCCATAGGATGTCCACCATTGGATGCCCATAACTTGTTAGTAGAAGAATTTTGTCGATGGACACCTATGGTCTCAAAGGAAATATGTAGATAACCATAGTCTTATGACATCCATTGACTGACATATTGTGGGTATCATTAGAATATTTTAGGACAAACTAGAATATTATAGATGCCTATCCATATATTTTAGGTGCTTTCCTACATATTATGATTGTCTACTCATGCTACGACTATGTTCCCTCATGATAAGTAAGTGATTTCCTATGGATTACTAGTGGATGATATAGTGAAGGTGTCCATCGATATATTGTGGACATCTACCCATGATCTACTTATGGATGCCTATGATTATCTTATGGTAACCATAGCTAAAATAGGAAGACATCCTTAGTGATAGACACATACAAATTACTAGTAGATACCTATGATCTCTCGATGTTCACTATTGGTAGCATCCATGCATAGGGGATAATTATCCCACATGCATGGTTAGGAAACCTCTCCCAATGGAGAGACACTATAAACATTCAAATTGACATGTGATCTTCATAAAGGAACATTGTGATTAGTAGCACATAGGATTGAGGTTATACCATACTTCACAATAATGCATTGTATCTCATCGATGTTCACTGACATGTTATGGATGTTTTGTTGGGATGTGTGGGAAACCCCAATACATGGTTTATGGTAAAAAAATATTTAAACTAAAATTATAATTATTTTTATTTCAAACCTATCAATTTAATAAAAATTATTTAAAAATCACTTTTCATTATATTACCCATTAAATTAGGGATCATAATTTACAAAATAGAGTAACCAATATATGCATAACCACTTTTTTCACTTTTAGCATCCATTAGCATGTATTTCACATCTATTTGTATTATGTAGATGGTCATCTACATATTGGAAACATCCACCCATGCTATCCATCATTCACTTGAAAGATATAGGCATCCACCCACACCATGATGCATGTTGATATTTGATTATGTTATGCAGGCATCCATATGCATATATATGGAATTCATCTACATCATTCACCTTGTGGCATCACATGATTCTCCTTTGTATCTATACACCTTCTAAAATGATTCACCACCATTATGAATTATATTTTAATAGGGACATCCATGGATTTTTTATAAGGCCCACTAAAATGAACCCTAGAGAAGGCTTGGTGAGACATTCAATCAAAGAAACATCTTTTCAAATAATGAAAAAGGTCACTATAATCAGAAGGAATAAATTATGTTCTAATTTTCCATTTTTAACGTTTACATAAATGATGGATAAATAAGTTTACAAAAAAACCCAAACATTTTTTGGGTATCCCATGATGCCCCCTCGAGGGGTAGATGGAAAATTTGAAAATATTTGATGGCTAGGCCCTCGATCTAAAGAATTTATAATCTAGTAATTTTAATAAAAAAGTTGAAAATGGAATAATTAGAAGAAAGTGAAAGGAAAAATAGATCAATGGGGATAAAATAGTACCCCAAGAGAGATAAAATGCTAAAACTATAGGCCTATAGGTAAAATTTTTGAAAAATTTACTATATTTTGACACTTGGGGGTTTAAACAAGTCATTTCCCCCTAACTATAGTAAATAATGAGCTATGGCTTTTGCGTGTGAGATAGCTGAGCAAAATGGCCAATATCCTGCACCATTATCATCTTGGGGAGTGCATGAGAGAGTACCAGTGACCACCAAGGAGTGGAATATTTTTAGGTAGTTTTATATGTATTTAATTTTTGTTTTTATTGTATTTGATGCATGTAAGAACATGGTAGTTAGGTGATCCCATCATTTTCCCAATTAGGAAAGTGATGAGTTCACTTATGAAAATGGTGGGAAGGCCATGAGATCAATAATCTTGTTGACTCTTTTGAAGGATCATGGGTCAAAATAGAGATATTTCCAATACAATGGTGAAATCACATTTTTGGGTGAATTTTGCTCTGTCAAATGGCAATTTTGCCAAGATGGATGGGATCACCCTACCAATTAGTAGGAATGTCCTAATAAATGGTAGGATCATGATAAATAATGGGATCACCATGAATAATAGTCATAATTCCTTGATAAATGGTGGGATCATGAAAAAAATAATAACAATGGTAGAAGAAATAATAATAGGGTCCATATGAGATTATTCTAGGACCAAAATTAGAAGAAGAGGGATAGAGACACATAAAGGACTAGTCTAGGCCTCAAAATTAGAAGAATATGATAGAAATATAATTTACATGATTCCTTATGTTTGATTTTTAGGAGTGATTAGTGGTTATCACATTATGGGAGTGGTGCTCTCAAGTATTATGGTAATAGGGGATGATGATAACTTAGCTTATGGGTGTTCTAGTAGTATTGGACCTTTATTAATTAGGATGCTTGCCAATGATCCATATAGATCAAGCATTTTTATTAGCACTAGTAAAAAAGTGGTATTTTAAGACATCTACTTTTCATCTATCAATTGGGGAGGTGATGGTGACACTGAAGGATATACACCAATTTCTATGAGTGGCTATCTGAGGAACCATGATTACTTTTTATGGGGACTAGAGGATAGGTTGTGTTAGAAAATCTATTGGGGGTAGTAGAGTATAAGATTATAGATGAGTGCATAGATGTGGATGAAATAGAGGAGTTAGATTGGCCTCTATAGGGTGGATTAGTATAGGGGATATTTCCCTTAGAGGTAGTGGTTCTGATAGTTATTGTCAATGGCTTTATACTACCTAAAAAGAGTGGGTAGTTATTTCCCTTGGGGTTGATCAGTGTGGTGCAACAAATTTTAAATCAACTAACATGGTTTACCTAGGGACCAAATATTCATGTACATCTATATAGGGATCTTCATATAATTACATATTAGGGAAGGTGTAGAGTAGGCCATAACACATTGATGTAGCTATGGGCCTAGGAGCATATAGCAATTGCATGGCCAATGGGACCGAGATATCAAAGGGGACTACAGGATCTCATGGCTTAAGAATAGTGCATGATAGGAATAGACATACAGGGATAGTTGGGGGACCTACCTTATTATAGGTGATTCATTGATGAGATGGAGGATGGGGATTTCATATGGCATCCCGACTTGGGGACATAATTTTCATGGGTTGAGGAACTATTTATGATTGGGTATATGATCACTCCATATTACGTTATAGGGTGTTATGATTATGTAGTGGAGAGGTACAGGCCAAATTGAGTCCAATAATAGTTTGGTATGTAGAAGGACATCTCAGAGGGTCCACATTACTTTACACATGTGACTAGGGAGATTAGGGAGTGGTAGGCACTAGTGCTAAAGGTAGAGGTAGTCACTGATTATGATAGGTTTTTGCATGTTCTATGGGACTATGTCAACGGAGTTCTAGATTTAGGATTCATTGATGCATATGCTACATGGTGGTTAAGAATGAGACCCATTAAATTGATTAGGTTATTTCTCCAATAGCTATTCTTATGAAATATATGGGTATGGATGAGGAAGGACTAAGGACAGGCCCTAACATAGTGATAGGTCAGGTGTCAGTGCAGCTAGCTATTTTATATGCCATTCCTTTCAAATTAGTTTATCCTTAGGGATATAAGGATCCCACATAGGATGTAATGATCACTGAGTTGGATGGTTAGGATGTGGATACAAGGGATGTTCCAGGTGGTGATGGAGGCCATGGGATAGGATCAAAAGAGGTAGGTTCCTCCAAGATAGGTACAAGTTTAGGATTAAGACTAAGAGGGGTAAGGCCCTCAGGTATAGGGAGGTCTATATAAGAATAGGCATTGATTGATAAGCTCTAGAAGTATTTTTATACATGTCTCTTAGATATTATAGGGTTATAAAACACTATGGATAGATTATAGGTGCATTTTACTATAGATCAGGGAGAGACCTTTAGGCTACAGGGTTTAATTATATCCAGGGACATAGATATTATAGGTCTAAAAGGATAGGTGGCATAATTATTAGGGGTTTAGGCCTAGTTAGACACATGTGATATGGAATTTGTGATAAATATTTGTGCATGGGATTTTACTCAGGAAGAGATGGAGAGGCTCATATAGGAGAGAGATGAAGATCAGAGAGCCAAGACAGATACAAGGGATAGATTAGCATGAGCCTTGGTCAATGTGATTGTGGCCAAGGATGATGCCTTGCACATGAAATATGATGTATTTCACGTCAATGATGAGATAGCCTATTAGAGGTGATCTTATGAGGTGGTAGTTACTATGGAGTGGATAGTGGCTTCCTATAGGGAGTATATGAGGTCATAGTGGACTAGCTAGACCTATAGGATTAGATAAGGGATAGATTCAAAGTGGTTGGTTAAACAACCAGTTATATAATGGTTTGTCATGGGGCATCCACCATCATATCCAATAGTAGCACCTATATCCAGGATGGGTTAGAGTTTTTAGTAAAGTATTATGAAGGATGAGCATGATGAGAGCTAATTATGTTGGCTCTAATCTTTTGTATTTATGAGATGTATATATACTCTCACAATGCATATAGAAATGATTTTGATATACGTACATACATACATACATACATACACACACACACACACACACACACACACACACACACACACACACACACACACACACACACACACACACACACACACACACACACACATATATATATATATATATATATATATATATATATATATATATATATATATATATATATATATATATATATATGAAATTAATTTTTGTCATACTACTATATATACATGGAATCTTAATATTATTTAATTGTCACATGATGTTTTCATTGATATTGCTCTTGTTATGATATGTTTTGATATGCTAGTTTCATGAGATGCACATCCTTAGTTAGCATATGGATGTTCATGTATTTGTTTTGCTTTATGTATGACTAGATGCTATAATATAATTTAGTAAATACACATCCCAAAATAATAATATAAATAGTCAATTAGACTCATAGTGTATGTCAAGAGATGCAAATCTTGCATAGAGTCTTGTTTGTTTCCAAAGATGGCCTAGGATATAGCTTGTGTTAGGCATTGGGTACAATGTGTTAAAAAATGATCTTCAGTGCCACATTAAATTTTGGATTTGGAACACTTGGTGTTTACTATAAAAAATTGAAATTATGCATCAATAGTATGATTGACTTATAATAAAATTGTATTTATATTGCAATTGGCTAGTTCAAATGTAAATATTTATGACTAAGGATAATGATAAAAATTACCAAAACCAAAGTTACAAATATTTACATTTAAACAACAAACAAATTAAAATAGAGAGAAAAATAACAATACAAAAGTGTAACCTAACTTAAAATAGAGATATGAATAATTAGGATTAAGTAGGAACAAGAATGCATTAAAATAAAAGCAAGAACAAATTACTTAAACAACTTGAATTTAAGATATGAATAATCAAGATCTACATGTATTTAAAAATATGTACTTGAAAAAGAAACAAATAATAAAATAAGTCAAACACAACTCTCAACAAATCAAGCCTAAATGCAAACTAAAAGAAATGTTTATAGAATGCACTTGAACACAAATGAAAAAAATAATATAAGTAACAAGACCAAATAGTAAAACAAAAGACAAAAAAAGAGACAACAAAACACTAAGAAACAAAGAAAAAAATACTAATAAAAATGCATAAGTAAAAAAACTAAAACAAATAAAATAACAACTCAACAAAACAACAATGAAAACATAATAAAGAGACAAAAAAATGTAAATACAAATGGAAACATAACAAAACACCAATAAAAATAATTGGAGAGGCAACAAAGCACAAAAAAACAACAATAAAAATCAAATAAACACATGCACAAACAATGGTTAATCATAATGTTATTGCAAACAAAAAATAAATTACTCATGCACATGTAATAGAGGCATTATGCTCTATGATTGGGTGACCCCTAATCTAAGAAATAATTATGGTTGGTAAAATTAGAGAAGATCAATGGAAATAAATTTTCCCCCAAGTGATAGGGAAACAACAAATAAATAGAAGAAAAGGAAGGGGTGTTCAAGCTAACTCCAGATGCATGAGGCAAGTGGATGTTGCCTAAATAGTTCCATGGACACAAGATCAAACATGAACTTCAATCCAAATGTGGTTCTCATAGGAAATGAGATAGAAGAAAAGTGATGCTAATAAAACATGATTTATATGGTAGAGGAATAAGGAAAGGGGATCACAAAATGGTGAAAGTATTCAAGTGATTGTTTGAAAAATGGAGAGAGCACAATTTATTTGGAAAATGATTTTAGAATTTTCTAAGCATCTAAACTCAATTGAGAATTATGAGATTCTAAATGGTTTAACTCACAAAAATGGTGAAATCATGAAATCAAAATAAATATAGGTTCAAGACAATTTTTTTTTCTTTTCATCAATCAATTTCTAATGTTTTTCTATTTTTGGAATAAGCAATAGACAAAAAAATTAAGAAAAGGCCTAGAGAACTACCTAGATGATGAGATGCACTTCTAAAAGTAAGAGTTCAAACAACATCTAAATTGACTATAATAGGGATCATGAATATAAACAATGGTATAAGGAACTAACTAATCAAGGATATACCTATCCAAGAGTAGGAGTTCCAATAACAATTAAAACTGATTGCAATAGACTCTTGTCATTATATCAAGGTTACAATGCCTACAAAATAATAATATAATAGTCTATAGTGTTGGATAAATATGAGGAACTATTCATAAATAAAAAACCATGCATTAACATAACTTCATACACTTATCTACAAAATGAAGCTATGAAATATTATTCAAGCTACATTGCTTTGTAGGATAGGCACTGATTGTGTCTATAATGCCTATAAATTATAATCAAGAACATAATTGGTAATGGAATATAACCATCCAAGTTACAATGATCTAGGGTTTTAAAAGATTATTATTCTAAGAAGAATGGTCTAGGTTATAATAGTTTATAATGGAATGAAATTGAGTCCAATGGAATATAAATGATCCAAAGTGCCAATGGTCTAGGGGTACAACATTGTAGAGTTACAACAGTCTAAAGTTATAATGTTTTAGGGTTACAACAGTCCATGGTGGTAAAAGAATAGTGTTTAAGATATAATAGTCCAAGATAGAATGAGATAGAATAAAAATGATCTAGGATAGGATGGTCCAGAGTATAATAGTGGGATAGATGACTTAGGCACAAGTTGTCCCCAAGTAAGGGGTCTTGTAGATAATGGACCAAAAAGTATTTTAAATGTAGAAATTTTTGAGATGTACAATATTCATGGGTTCTGGGAGATCTTTTCCATATGGAGTATCTAATTGGTATACCCCCAATCCATAATTTGTTGTGACTACATATGGACCCATCCAATCGGTTTGAAACTTACCCTTCTTTTTGCATTTAGTATTACTGTTATTTTTTCTCTCCTTCAAGACCAAATCACCAATTTCAAACTCTTGAGGTAGAATGTGCTTGTTATATCTTCTACATAATTTGTTTTGATGTGGTTTCAAGTTGTCCGTGATAACCAAATGTTTACCATCAAAGAGCTTGAGCTCTTACAACCTAGAAACTCTATATCCTTCATCATGTTCAATGTTATCCAAGGATACCCATAATGAGGGTTACTAGATCTTAATCAAGATAATAGTACCTATTTCATAAATAAGGGAGTATGGAATGGCTCCTATGGGGGTTTGATGACTAGTGTGATAGGCCCAAAGGGTAGTAAAAATTTTCAATTGCCAATTATGTCTAACATTATTGACAATCTTCTTTAGGATTGTAAAAATGGTTTTGTTAGACACCTCAGCTTGACTGTTGCCTTAAGGGTTATATGGTGTGGATTTCTTGTGCTTGATTTTGAATTTTTCACAAAGAGACTTAACATCTTGGTTTATAAATGACACACCATTATTAGATATAATATGGGCTAGGATACCATACTAACAAATGATATGATAGTGGATAAATTTGGTAATCTACTTCCTAGTAATGTAAGTGAGAGGAATAAAATCAATCCACTTAGTAAAATACTTAGTATTAGTGAGATTATGTTTGTGTCCATCAGAAGAGGTTAGGTTTATTTTTTTTATGAGGTCGATGCCCCATGTAGAGAATGACTTTGGTATTGTAAATGATTGGAGTGGTAAGGAATGTGTGTGTATTAAATTACCATATTTTCATCAAGAAACATGCTTCTTAATATTTTATCACCTATTTCCATCTTGGGCTAGTATTATCTTGTTATGAGGAGTTTCTTAGCTATGATTACACTATTAGTGTGGGCCCCACACATTCCTTTATGAACCTCCTTAAGCGCTAGCTTAGATTATACATAAAATTAACAATGAATAAGTGTTCCATAATATATTTTAATATAAAATGAGTTCCAAAGAGGGTGTAATGGGCTATGAAATGAAGGAATATTTTTTGGCAATTATTGGAAAGGTCAGCCTAAAAAACTTGGCCTTCAAAATAATTATAGATGTCTTGGAACCAAGGTAGTTTAGGTGAGGGATTGGGACCAATGATGGTGCATACCCTTTATAAATATGGCAATACATGAGTAGGATTTAAAAGGTTTTCAATGAGAAACTAATACTCTTTAGCAATACTAGCAATTTGTATCATGGACCTGATTATTGCCATTGCATTAGCTAATATATTATTTTCCCATGGTACCTATTCAAATTGTAAGGATTTGAAATGAGTATTAATATTATCCATAATATGATTTTAGGGTACAAGCTTATCATATTGAGTTTTATATTGATCTGTAGTTTAATTTAAAATTAATCAAGAATCCCCATATACCATTAATAGTTAGATATCCAATTGTAATACAAAATGAAGTCCTGCAATAAGGGCTTTAGAGTTAGCCATATTGTTGGTACAATGAAAATTAATATGAAATTATTTGGGAATTAGATCCTCTTGTGGTGTAGTCAATAAAATGTCAGGCCCAGATCCATGGGATGTGAAGGAGACATCAAAGTATAACTTCCATAATTTAGGTTCATGTATCCCTTCTACTATTGTCATAATGAAATCATCTAAAAAGTCAAATTTGAGGGGGTGAGTATCTATAATAGGAGCTTATGCAAGTTGATCTATAATAACCTACCCCTTGATAGCCTTTTAGTTCTAGTACTCAACATCAAATTCACTTAAAACCAAGACCCATTTAGCCATACAAATTGTAAGAGTTGATTATGATAATAAATATTTGAGAAGGTCCACTTTAATAATAATAATGGTTTTATTATTCAGTATATAGTGTCACAAAGTTTTTGAATCGAACACTATTGTTGAACATGCCTTCTCCATAGATCTATACTTATGTTCATAATCCATAAATATGTATCTCAAATAGTATATTGCATTCTCCTTTCCATGTTCAAAATGAAGGGCCAAGAGTGCCCTTAGTGCATGTTCTATTGCTAAAATATAAATAATCAATGGTTGTCTAGGTGTTGGTGGTCTAAAAACTGGTGGATTGGCCATGTATGTTGTGATATTTATAAATGATAATTGAAATTCAAGATCCCATTTTAAAGTGACCCCTTTCATTAAGAGGTGTGTAAATGGGTGGAACTTATCTGCCAATTGTGAAATGAACTTGTGAATATATTAGGTCTTTCCTTGCAAGCTACAGAGTTATTTTAGATTAGAAGGTGGAGGCATTTCTATAATGGCCTTAACCTTTGTATGATCCACATCAATACCTATATGTGACAAAATGGAACCTAGTAATTTTACTAAAGTGATGCCTAAGACATACTTCTTAGGATTCATATGAACTTTATACTCATGAAGTCTCTCAAAGATTCTCCATAAAACATTATGATGTCCAACATGTGTTTTTGATTTCTCTAGGATGTAATAAACATTGTCCTCAAAAATGCCATGCATCATGTTATGGAATATGATAGTCATAACATGTTGATAGGTGGCCCCATCATTCTTCAAGCCAAAGGTCATGACTTGGTAACATAATGTTCCCCATGGTGTGATGAATGCAGTTTTATGATGGTCTTATAGATCTATCTTTATCTGATTATATCCTGAGAATCTATCCATGAGGGATAACATATGATACCAAATAGTAGAGTCGATAATCATGTTAATATCTGGCAAAGGAAAATAAAATTTGGGACATGCCTTATTGTTATCTTTAAAATTGGTATAAATGCATATACCTTGTGGTCATTTGATTAATAGGACTATGTTTTATATCCATTCAAAACAGTCCTGTGGTCTAATGAAGAAAACTTATTATAGTTTTTCTAATTCTAATTTTACCAAAAGAGCAATGCATGAATGCTTATTTTTCATTTTTTGTTTGATAGGATTAGAATCTAGATAGACAATAAATCGATAAACAACCGAGTCAGGGTTTAGGCTTGTCATCTAAAAATAAGCCCATGCAAATATATTAATGAAATCTCTTATAATAGTGACAATTTAGTCATGCTCTTTATTAGTGAGGGAGGCTCTAAGATAAATAATTTTGGGATTATCATAATTCCCAAATTCCACTTTAATAGTGTTTTCTATGAGGATCATATAACCATCTTCTATAATAGTGGGTAGCATTTGATCTTGGTCCTCTTCTTCAACTTCAACTTCTGGTTGTTCTTCACAAATCCATAGATAGTGAGATGAATCTGAATCTATTAGTTTAAGTAGTGGTCAAATAATAAATATCTATATAAAATGGATAGAAAAATGCTCAAAGAATTTATGTTGTTCTGATGTGATATTGGCATTGGATATATAACTAAGACTTGGTGGACACTATGCATCCTTCAGAGATGAGCAAATTTACCCATATAAGAACCCCTAAAATAGGTATTCACTCAAGTGCTTGTCTTTTTATTTACTATATACCTGATCAATGAGCACCTCAAAGAGGTTTTCACCTAAAGATATTGATGTTTTATCTTTTTCATGACCAAAAACATTTTCCTGCTCTCTAAATTAAGCATAAGGGTCTAAAGAGAAATTAAATTCTTAATTATGATTACCAATTAGCAATCCATCTCTGAGGGCCATTCACTTGAAAATACATTCCTTATTCTAAAATACATCGAGGGGTATAACAGAAGCCTATTGGTCTCAATAAATAAGGTTAGGATGGTAAAGGTAGAGGGGAAAATGGGATGTGATAGTCATAATAGAGTTGGAATCAAATAGGTCAGTGTCAACAAGCTCATTGTAAATTCTATAATGAGATGCTACATCACTTCTAGAATTATCATTGATATTTGATTCAAAATAATCACTATTAAAATACATGAGGTCACCCCCAGGTGGTATAAATCTAAGACCTTGACTCATGTTAGGTTTACCATTTGATAATGGTTGTAGGATTCCTTGCTCTCATGGCCTAAGGACTTTACCTATATAATCAAATTTATCTATAATTTGATTAAGGATAGGATACTTAGGATTATAAAAAAAATCAATAATGCCATCATAATATAACTAGTCTCCTTCAATAAAAGCTTCCTGATCTTGATTTGGAAAGGTTGTCAATACAAATACCATGGGTAGTTTTTGTGTATCTTTCTTATTTTAAAAAATCATGTTGGGCCTACAAGGGCTTTGGGAAGTCTTGGGTTTTCCAAAATACTTAAGAAAACTCAGGAAACCTAGCAATGTGAAAGGCATCTTTCATATGGTAGGTGGAAATGTCTACATCTTGAATAGTGATTTTTTGGCAAGTGTTACAAGAAATGGATCAGTCAAAGTAGAAGCAAGGTAATTTGGGTTGATATAATTTGAATTGGGTGGTTTGAATTTTTTTTTTCTTTTTCATGATGAATTTAGAGCTAGGGAAATAGTTATAATTATAAAATTTAGCATCTAGGTGTTTGTAATATTGGTAGGGCTACAGATTGGCAGGAATAATGACTTCAATCCCATCATGGGGGAACTTGAGATACTACTAAAAAGTGGAGGGGATATATTTTAATTCATGTTGTAATTAGATAATAATATGGGGGGGGTGATGAATCAATTTCACAATAATGCATATTCAATTCCAAACACCATTCCATGAAGCATACATAAAAGATCAATGTATAAGTAAATAATCACATAAATACATCAAAAGATAAATCAAGAGATTATGTTGGAAAACATATTAGGGGATAAAAAACATTGAACCATTAACATGGACTACTATAATATAATGACAATATTTGACATTTAGTGAAGCACCCAATTTACAAGGAACACTAACCTCTACCTAGTTGAGCACCCACACAACTAGTCTTCTGCAAGATCCAAATTGAAAGGAGGATCCAACCCAATATAAAAATAAGAAATTTTAAAACTTATTTATTACTCTTCAACTTATTATTACCTCCTTTTTTTGTACTATTTCCCTTTACTCTCACTCAAGTAGCCTCTAGGGCTCACTCGCTCAATATGCCTCTTCTAGGCTCATTAGGTCTAATGACCTATGTGTAAACATACAAAAAATTGATGAGATATTAATGAATTATATTATTAACCATTTTATGATCCTCAATTACATACCTCTACTCCTTTATTTATCTCTTTCCTTCACTTTTGTCCACACACCCACAACTAGTCCAAAGAGGCCTATTAGGCCTTGCCTGTATACCACACTCTTCATCTAACCCATATTGGTCAGAAAATATTATTAACCCACATGGATCACCCCTAAAATATTTTCATATGATTAAAATACACTCCATATGTTGGTTATAACCTACATAGTATAAAACTCAATTAGGCCTAATAGAGACATAATTGAATTAGCCCTTCTTCAAGGCACATGTTACCCTTGAACTCCTTGGCCCATATTTAGATTCCAAAAACAATTAAAAAAATTCAAATATAATTTAATATGTCTATCCTAATCTTGCATTGTATCCTTAATACTTTTAATTCCATTTCACACCTTCGACCTATCAATTAGGTCTTCTCATCTCTTAGGCCTTCTTACATAAAAAAGTTAGTATTACAAAATGGAAGCATACTATATATTTTTATCAAACAACCCACTAAAAAACTTGTATTAATATATCCTCCATGACCTGAAAAACATCACCAAATAAATTTTATATCATCACACATGCTCTAAGATCCCAAAACCACCTCTACAATAGGCTTTCTCAGTTTTAGTCAAACACAATCAAAGTATATTCAATCATCTTTGACTCTTAAAACTTGAAAAAGGAAAATATATGACTTCCAATGACTTATTATGATACTTTAATACTTATAAATAATCTCCATACTCATTGTATTCTTCAAATCTTCTAAAAACACTTCCAAATCACTTATGCAAAGTGGTCACTCAAACTGCCTGTAGCCTTCAAGAACAAAGTCATGAAAAATTTCTTGTTTAACACCTATAAGAGTGATTTAATGAAATATAATTAACACCCATATATTATATTTGATCTATATATAACTCTAAAATTAATATATCACATTTTTTAATATTACTCATTAGTCGTATAGACAAATCTCTCAGACCATTCTCAAATCATGCCAACACAACTACATAAACGTTTTTGGTTTCTTCATCTCAACATATCAAAGTATATCCATAGACTTGAAAAATCATGAATAGATAAATTACATTTAAAAAACTATATAAAAATTCATTGTATGCACTGAATCCTATAATAGAGTCTCAAACTCTTCATCTCACTTAGCATACTTGGAGTAGTCATCTTGTCTTCAAATCAAAGTCATGGTGAACATGGCTCCTAATACCTATAATTTTTTTTAATTTAATCCAAATTAATTCATAATATACTTATAAACCTTTATATCAACTCCAATCATAAATGTGTGGAGGTCTAATGGCATATAAGGAATATATATATATATATATATATATCATTCTATGAGGCATACACCTTTACTATTTTGACTTACATAGATAAGTCACTTTGTGAGCACCTTATAGCCTATTTATGAGAACCAAAAACACTTACCAATAAAGGGAACATGATGAATATGTATTAAAATAATACCTCAAATCATTTGGTCTATCCCTAATCACTTTCAACTCTTCCCTAATCACCTTTTCACTCTCTCTAGTTATTTCTCACTGTTTTCACTATTTGAGGTCTAGAAATAGGACATTTTGATTGACATAAATAAAATATCTTTAAAAAAAAACTCCATGGGCCTAAATAAAAAGTTTTATTATTAAACCTTCATCAACTTATATGCATTGACTCAGTCATCCCTTCCTGTAATAATAAAATCTTAAAAAATAATTACTTTTATATACATTTTACTCACTTCCCTAACACACCAATAACACCTTAAGGTGCTTGGATAAGTCCTATATAACATAAAATCATCAAAATTGATTAAAAAATCCACTCCAATCCAAACTCATTCACATATTTCCAATCACTCCACTATGATGGTTTGTAAGCACAAAAACCACCTTACCTTCTTAAGATTTGTTCATAAAGATAAGGGATTGGTTTCTCTACAAAATTATTATAGAATCTTCTTAAGACCCTTTCACAACTAATATAAATGTATCAAGTCACCATGAAAACTCTACACTTGCCAATGACCATATCAACTTCCTTCTTTGGCTTAGAAACCTTCATTTTGCATACATAGGAAACCTTTCAATGTTGTTTCTTACTTTATACTCCTCTTTAAGACCTATAAATTGTTCAAAAATTTTGACCCACCATTTTACACCTCAACCCATGCTCATATGGGCTCCAACACATTAGAATCTCAGTTTAACCATTCATTTTGACCTAACTAGGTCTTTATCCACATTGGGTTTAGAACCATTAGTCAAACTTGAATATTGAAATCACTTGAGACCTTCTTGTACTAATATAAAATCATCATCAAAATTTAATATGAACTCATGACATGATTTGAAGATTCCATCCATTTTCACATATGTCACATGCTTCTTACCTCAACAAGCTATGACCATGCCTATACAAAGAACCTCTCTTCAAGATATCTTGTCACTAGATAACCTTGAGATTCTAAAAGACCACTTATGTAGCTTACAAAGCATATCACTAAACCTAAGAATATTGTACAAGCCTATTATATCATTCTCCATTAATCAAGACAACTCAAACCACATGGATCACTTATCAAGCACACAAGGCCTTTATGTTACTTCATGATTCATCCTTCATCAATCACCACTTTTTCATTACCTTTGACATCAATGACAATTTTTTTTCTAAAAATCTCCCCCTTTGTCACTGATGGCAACCTCTTTTTATCCTTCTCCCCTTTTTCCATTAATGACAAAGTGGAATAAAAAACTAAGTTCCTCCTATCATCATGCATTCAAATATACTTTAGGTACTCAAAATACTTGCCTACCTTTCATGAACATGAATTAAAAATTGTTCCCCCTTTGACATGCACATTTTTATCATCTTCTTCAAGTACCAAACATGTACCTTCTTGTTATTTTATTGGATAACTTGTCTTTAGATTCTCACTCACTCTTGCTTACCTAATCATTGGACCTGTTTACTTACAAATCTCAAAATACCCCTTTGTTCATGCATGAAGATTTAATACATTTTAAAAATTATTACTTGGTTTGATCAAGTCATCATATCAAAATTTATGACTTGTCTCTTGAAATTACATCTGTAGCAGAATTCACCATCATGACTTAATCTTGAAATTGGAACATCTTACATATGCTCCACCTCACATTATGCACATATATTCAAGCCTCTCAAACTATCTAAGTTATCTCTCCCTAACTCCATGCTCCATCTAGAAAAATTCACCTTCAATGTGTCTCTTCAATGAACTAACAATGAGACTTAATGCCCCATATTTCCCTCATGTTACCAATAGGTCTCATGGAGATCTAATAAACATATATACACTCTTTATTGATTACATAAGTCCTCTTGGATCAATTAGACCATCTTAAGTAGGATTTTAACAACTTAAAAACATGTCAAAGTAACTCATCATAATATCAACATGTATTCAATGATCCTTAGATCATTCTCCATTTTTGAAACATCTCATCTACAAGGCATAGACTCAAAGGCATATTTTGAAACAAATTTTTTAGGGATTTATTACTCACCTTTAGGGAATACATAACATGATCAAAATCAATGAATGATACTAAAATCATCCTTCTTCTCACTGAGCATCTCATCTTTATGGCAAAGAATAGTAAGCTAACCTACATACAACATTCTTCACACTCTATCTACACATAATCAAGATTATGAATGAGAAACTTAGAACATCAATTACCTTCAGACTACTGACTATCTCCCTAGCACTTATTGTAATTCAACTTGTTCTATTATAAGCTTATGAGGTCATCATGACATCTTTAGGACATTTCAACTCATGATATAGTCTTGAAGAACACCATAATAAGTTTCTTCATTCAAATGACTAACATCTTGATATGCTACAAGAAAACATTACCTACATAACTTTGATTCTCAATTTCAAGGTACATATAACATTAAAAAATTACTCTTGGAACATATCTAGTCCTTACAACTCAAGGAAAACAACTTTAACAAGACTGTTAATGGTCTCATAGATCATTCTTCAACTTACCCGTTCCATTGTTTTAAATCTTACTTATTTTACAAATGCATACTTCCATATATATCTTAATGAAATAGACCTTGTGATATACTTTATTTCCATTTTATATGATTCTTATTCATTAATAAGTATTTACAAACCATTTTATCTTACTTAGAAAGATCCATTAGCTCTCATACCCTCATTAGGTCTCAATGAGACCTAATACAAATAAGAATATCTTTGAACATGTCTTCAAGGTCATTTTTTATATCAAATTAAGTTTGATCTTGGACTTAGATTCAACATAATCCTTCTTATTCAACCTTTTTAACACCAACATGTATACTTATAATGTAGACCTCAACCATGATCTTCACAAACTTATCCATCACTAAAAACAAGATGAACTTTGTCTTCATCACACTTCAAGCTACTTAGGATCACCTTCCACCTCTCAAGATTCTTCCAAAGGACCTATTATGATACCAATTTTTTTAATTATTTATTGATAAGGGGGTGAATTAGTTTAACAATAATGTATATTTAATTCCAAACACCATTTCATGATGCATACATAATAAATCAATGCATAAGCAAACAATAAAATAAGTACATCACGAGATGACTCAAGAGATTATGTGGGAAAACCTGTTTGGGGATAAAATACACTAAAACATGCACATGTAATAACATCATAAAATTAAAATATTTAACATTTAGTGAATCACCCACTTCACAAGGAGCGCCGACC
Source organism: Torreya grandis (assembly GCA_037957365.1). NCBI lineage: Eukaryota > Viridiplantae > Streptophyta > Pinopsida > Cupressales > Taxaceae > Torreya > Torreya grandis. The sequence continues at coordinate 412,471 of JARHVA010005616.1, read as the reverse complement.
CTTACCTAGTTGAGTACCCACACAACTAATATTCTATAAGATCCAACTTGCAAGGAGGTTATAACCCCTTATGAAAAAAAGAAAAAGATTAGATAACTTGAATATATATTAATATTGAACAACTATTTTTTGCTCTTCAACTGATGATGACCTCCTTTTTTTTCACTCTTTCCCTTTACTCTCACTCAACCATCCTTTAGGGCTTAGTCGCTTAATATGCTTCTTCTAACCTCATTAGGTCTAATGACCTGTGTGTCCACCTACATAAATTTGATAATATATGCATGAATTATAATCTTAAAACTATTATTTTCCTTAATAACCTACCTATACTCCTTGATTGATCTCTTTCCTTCACTTTTGTCCACACACCCACAACTAGTCCAAATAGGCCTATTAGGCCTTGCCTTTATACCACACTCTTCATTTAACCCATTTTGGTTATAAAATATCCTTAAAACACTTGGATAAAAATTAAAATATGTCCATAAATACTTTAAATATGAGATACAAACACTTCATTTGTTGGTTATAACGTATAAAGGTTAAAACTTAATTAGGCCTAATAGAGACCTAATGGAATTAGCCCTTCTTCAAGTAACATGTTACCATTTAAATATTGGCCCATATTTATCTTCAAAAAATTTTATAGACACTTAAAATATAAATTTAATATGTATTTACTAATCTTTCATTATGTCATTACTACCTAAAACTCCATTTCACACCTTGAACCTATCAATTAGGTCTTCTCGCCTTTTAGGCCTTCTTACACAGAAAGGTTTGTCTTACAAAATAGAAGCATAATACCATATTTTATTAAAAAAACACATAAAAAATTTAATTAATAGATCATTATTTACCTATAAAAAATCACAAAATACATTTTACATAATCATTCAGCCTCTAAGATCCCAAAACCACCTCTGCAACAGGCTCACTCAATTCTGGTCAAACACAATCAAAGTATAGTCGAGCGTCTTTGACTTTAAAAAATTTAATAAGGATAATATATGAATTTAAATACCTTATTATGATACTTGGATACTTATAAAACATTTTAATACTCATTTTATTCTTCAACTCTATGAAGAACACTTCTAACTCACTTCTATAAAGTGGTCACTCAAACTTCTTGTAACCTTCAAGAACATAGTCATGAACAAGTTCTTTTTTAACACCTATAAGAGTGGTTTAAAGACATATAATAAAAATAAAATATTAAATTTGATATATATACAACTCTCAAGTGGATATATAACATTTTTTAGTGTTACTCATTGATCTTATAGACCAACATCTCAGACCATTCTCACATAGTACCAACACAACTAGATACGCCTTTTTGGCTTCCTCATCTCAACATCTCAAATTGTCTCTTTATATTTTAAAAATCATGAATACATAAATTAAATTTAAAACAACATATAAAAATTCATTGTATGTAATGGATATTTTCATAGAGTCTCAAACTCTTCATCTCACTTAGCATACCTAGAGCAGTCATCTTGCCTTTAAAACATAATCATGGTGAACATGACTCCTAACCCTTGTGTAGACTCTTTATTGAACTATAAAACAATTAATGAGATAATTATAAACATTTATATTAACTCTAATAACAAATATGTGGAGGTATAATGTCACATAAGGAATATATAAATCATTTTATGAGACATACACCTTTATTATCTTGACTTACATAGATAAGTCACTTTGTGAGCACATTCTAGCCTATGTATGAGAACTAAAAAAACTTAAAAACCAAGGGATAATTAGGAATAGGTATTAAAATAATTCCCAAAATCATTTTTTCCATCCCTAATCACCTGCAACTCTTGCCTAATCACCTTTTCACTCTATTTGGTTATTTCTCATTGTTTTCACTATTTACGGTCTAACAATATGACATTTTGATTGACCAAAATGATTTACATAGAAAAATATATCTAAAAATAAATTCCATGGGTATAAATAATAAGTATTGTCCTTCAAATTTCATTAACTTGTATGCATTGACTCAGTTAACCCTTTTTGTAACAATAAAATATTTAAAAATAATCACTATTTTGTACCTTTTACTCACTACTCTGACACACCACTACCACCTAAAGGTGCCTGGATAATTCCTTTACAAAATCCAATAATCAAGCTTGATCAAAAAATACATTATAGTCCAAAAATATTCACATCTTTCCAATCACTCAACTATGCAGGTTTGTAAGCACAAAAAACTCTTTACCTTCTTAACATTTATTCATAAATCTGAGGGCTTGGTTTCTATAAAAAATGCCTCTAAAAGCTTCTTAGGATCCTTAACCAATTAATCCAAATGGTTCACGTCACCATGAAAATTATACACATGCCAATGAGCATCTCAACTTCCTTCTCAGGCTTGGAAACCTTCACTTTGCTTACATAGGAAACCTTTCAACATCGTTTATTAAGTTATGTTCCTCTTTAAGACCTATAAATTGGTCAACACCTTTGGCACATATTATTACACATCAATCCATGCTCATATGGGATTCAACACCTTAGAAACTCAATCTGATCCTTCATTTGGACCTCATTAGGTCTCTATGCACATTGGGTCTAGAACCATCAGTCAACTTGAATATTGAAAGTGCTTGAAACCTTATTATAATGATATAAAATCATCATCAACATGTCATATGAACTCATGCCATTACTTTAATATTCTATCCATGTTCACATAGGTCACATGCTTCTTACCTCAACAAGATATGACCATACCTAAGCAATAACCTCTCTTCAATCTTTCTTGTCACCAAACCACCTTGAGCTTTCACAAGACCACTTTTGTGGATTAAAAATCATCTCACTAAACTTGAGAATATCATACAAGCCTATCATATCATTATCCATTGATCAAGATAACTCAAACCATATGCATCACTTATCAAGCACACAAGGCATTCTTGTTACTTTATGATTAATCCTTCATCAATCACCAATTTGTCATTACATTTGAAATTAATGACAATAATTTTGCCAATACTTCATGGATCCAAGGATGACTAATAAGTATATTATATGGAAACTCAATATATACAATATAACATAGAGTATGATGGGACATAGACCCAATAATGATTAGTAGATAAATAGTTCTAGATGATTCCCTTTTAGCATTATTGTAGGCCTTAATTATGATTGTCTCTCACTGGTTGTCCTTGGTAGTTTAATCAAATCATTGTATTAACTTGAGTGACACTATGCTCAACCTTGAATCATTTTCTATAACAACCCACTTTATCTTATGATTTTGAATAATGACCTCAATGTATAAAGGGTCATTATGTTTAGGACAAAGAGTAAACATATCTCTATGATAAAATATAACTTTTCAAAAAGGAGATAAATGTCATACAAGTGTCTGAAATTTTTTAGGGTTAATGTCCTAAGAAATAATGGACTATTGAAGGAGGTTTGTAAAAAGAGTTTTTTGGACTTATTATGTATGCATAAGATCTAAGATATGAATTTTCACATGGTTTTTACTTAGTTGGTCTGACATACTATATGGATTTTCAACATAAGCATGAGAGTGTTTAGCCTTAACTAATACAATGTTCAGTTTTGGATCTGAAGGTATAGTGTTAATGCTTGGTCTAGTGTTGGAAGAGTGAAAAGGCCCCTAGAGACTGAATTTTGAGAATATAGTTTAAATTGTGCAATCTAGAGTCAACAAGGAATCATTATAATTATAATAAGAAGACAAAAGGCCTTAGATGATGACTCATGATCATCTAGTTGCATTTGCATAATTTTGTGTTAGTAGGGAGTCATTATAATTAGAAGAAGTGGGTATAGAGATAGTAACCTATGGAAATTGAGGTGAAATGGAATTACTTGAACATGACATAATGTTACTTTAAGGGGAGGGTGTTGGCCCTATAATGGGGTATCCAGTACTCTAAGAAGCATTAGATGGTTCATATGATTTGATGGTGATATTGGTAATGTGATTTGTAAACATACATCCCATGGTGCTATTATAATCATATAGCATTTTATTGTAACCCATGTTATTATCATGGGTATTATGATCCTGATTATGATCATGTTGATTATGATTCTAGTTTTATGCTTGTTGATGCTAGTTCTACACTTGATTCTAATTATTAGTTATTGATTGTGTTTAGGAAATGAGTCTTTTTAAATGCCCATGTATTGATTAGTGTTTCACATCAAGTGTTTCATTTCAATTTCACCACTTTCAATCAATTCCTCAATAAGATGTCTCTATGGAACACATCAGTAATGCCATGGATGATAACATGATTGAAATTACAAAACTCATCTTCATTATACTAGTCAGGTTTGGGTTTATGTTTAAGGAATGGTCGTGGTATAGGCCACACAATCAGATTGGTTGCTACAAGATTTTAGAATATGGCCTCAATATTCTCTCTTAGTTTCCTAAATACTCTATATTTATTGAATGCCCTTGATGGAGGATCCCTTTGCAAAGTGGTTGATGGATTAGGTGGATCTAGTTGCACAATTAGTACTGACAAAGCTTGCACCATTTATAAATTTCTATATTCTATTACTCCATTTCCCACCATTTTCTTATTTTTGTTAAACCCTTTAGGTTTTTCTATAGCAATAGTTTGAATAGGTGATTGGGTATAATTAGATGTTTGACCTTATGAATAAATCTTGACAAGGCCCTTAGTTATGAGTTCTCAATATGTACACCCTTATCTATGATTTACTCTAACATGTTTTAAAAAGTGAGTCATAGATTATGAGCCACCGTAGGGTGTACTTTTTGTGAAAAAATATCAGTCAACTTTTTATCTATAAAATTGTGCTTAAAACATCTAGCTAATGCTCTCCATCACTGTAGATATGCTATGAAGATTTCTCCATCCCATTATTTTACTTTGCATAAGATGACCATAGTTAAATCATGTTCAATATTATTAGAGAAATGATTGAATTTTTTTTCAAATAAATTGTTCCAACCTATCACTGACCAAAGCTTTCCATCCAAACTAAATGGAAACAAGAAAAGCAAATAAGCACTGCTATAACTACAGCTTGGATATGTTCTCAAAGGTCACCCTTCCCTTTATATTTATCAAATTTAGGTGCCTCTAAATGAGGTGGGAAAGGGACTTAGAGGATACTTAAGTGAAATGGATATGGACATATCTCATCAAACTTATATTTCTTAACCAGTTTCCTATCTCCAACATTGACATGATTTCCTTCATCAAATTCCACTCCTACATGTTTGGTGCATTTGTAGGTGGAATAGAATTTTTTTGTGGTGGTATGTTCCCTTATTTAGTTATTTTTTTATGGATATAAACCCTATGATTTGAGAGCTTATTTTGGTTTAATCCTTGAGTCAAGTAGGTCAGCCACTAATTCTTAGGTGATTGATAAACATTTTCTGAAATCTGTCACTATGAATTATAAGTATACTGTTGGTTTTGAGGATTTTGCGATAGATTAAATAAAGGACCCAATGGTTGGAAGGAAATTAAAAATGTTTTTTGAGTAACAACCCCAACATGTTTTGAGTTTTTCATCCCTTAGTTTTGTGAAGGGATAAGAGCTTCTTGGTGATTGAAGAATGTATGCTTCATATCTATTGAAACATGTTGCAAAGCACCCTTAGGTTTGTCCTATTCAAATGAAATGCTAGGATATATCATAAATGTAGGATCAAATAATGTATGATTTTTTTAATCTTTCACATTCTCTTACTCTTTTTATGTCTTGTTATTGATCGAAGTTGCAGCCAAAGAGTATGTTAAGTCATGATAAGTTGTTTTGCATATCATTGAGTATTTTTTTTTATCTTGGTAATAAGATCTTGATTGTTGGGAGTAGACTCTATCAGTGTTTCTCTTCCCTTTATATAATAAGCAATATTGGATTTTGAAATGTGAGTGAGATATTTCTATTGTTATTTATCTTCTACCCTAACAAGTGTGTGTAATTGTTCTATACAGAAATCTAGTGGTAACTTAACACCTGATTCTATCAACCTTAAGAGGGATTCATATTTATCTTCTAAGGGTTGATGTTCATAATAATATTCTTTATATCATATGGTTTTTTAGATATATTTGATAATTATAGAGTTATCTTATCTATCATAAAAATTCTCTTCCTTGTAACTAGGGCCATAAGGGACCCCATTAGGGGTATACTTTTATGTCATGCTTTGAAGATTGTTTTCCTCATTTGATAAGAAGAAAAATGTGTTTTTAAAACATTTCAAAAAGAGTATTCATATTTATTCAAATAAATGACAAGGTAAAATGAGACTATAATAAAAGAAGTGGCATAGTGCCACATAATTAGAAGAAACATGAGAGTTAGGTTCATCAACAAAAGAACACTGAAGAGGATCCATAGAAGGCTCACAAAAGAATTTTCTAGGAAAAAGAAAATTACTATTCTAAACAATTTGACATTTGGAGGGATCATATACTCTTAAAGCTTTTTACCTCTATATCCTACAAAAATTCAAAAATAGGAAGTAGGGTTAAGCTTCATTCTCTTAACTTTAGGAATAAAGATAGAAGTAGGGCTACCAAAGATCCTAAAATGAGCCACACTAAGTTTATTTTAGTAAAAATTTATAAAGAGGTAAAAATATGCAAGGCCTTGGTAGGGACTCAATTGAAAATATGAAGAGTAGTGTTTATGGATTTAGCCCATAAGAACTTAGGAATATTTTCATATTGCAATATTTTTCTATCTATTACTATGATGGTATGATTCTTCCTTTTAGCAATACCATTTTGCTGAGGGGAATAGTGATTTGTTAATTCACTATTAATACCATAACTAATTAAAAAAGAATCAAACTATTTACTAACATATTCACCACCATTATCAATTCTTAATCTCTTAATAGAAAAATCAGATGCATTTTCAACATAAACATTAAATTCTTTAAACTTAGAAAAAATATCATATTTATTTTTAATGAAATAAGCCCAGATAATTCTAGTATAATCATAAATAAAAGTAATAGTATAAAAATAAAAATTAAGAGATACAACTTTAAGTGGTCTTACAACATCACTATTAACCAATTTTAAAGGAAGTGAAGAATTTACATCATGATTCTTGTGAAAGGGGTTAGTATGTTGCTTACCACATAAGAAACCCTCACACATTTCATAATAAGAGGGGATAGAATGAAGTCCAACAACAAGATTATTTTATGCATATCATATAAAATTATAAAATTAACATGTTACAATATTTCATTCCATAAATGAGATTCATTCTTTTTATGTTATAAAAGTAAACATGCAAAAGGAGAAAAAGATATATAAAGCATTCTTTTGAACACCTTCAAAAATCAAGAAACCAGATTGATTTATAATGGACCAACTATCTTTAAGCATTGTTATAATGAAATTATCATTGTTAAGTTGAGAACAAGATAGTAAATTACTTTTAAGATTAGATACATAGAAAACATCTTTAGTAACAACATTTGAAATTTTTTACTTTTCCTTGTTTAGTTGCTTCTAAAAGAGAATTATATCCTAAGTAAATTATTTAAGAGATATATCTAGAATCACATAAAATATTAGATAAGCATGTCATATGGTGTGATTCACCTCTATGTAAATCCATTCATTTTTATTTGAAGCACACAAAACAACATAAAAAATAATAACATTTGAATCTTGATTGTTATTCTAATTAAAGTTTTGATTCTTCTACTTGTTTTGATTTGATTCCTTCCCTTTTTTATTTTTAGAAGTTTGATTGTTATTTATATCCTTATTTTTATAATAAGTATCTATTCTATGACCAAATTTACCACATAGATTGTAATTTCCATTAAACTTAGGTGTATGATTCTTATTACCAATTTTTTTGTTCTCGTATTTGCTTTTAGCAAAATTAGGTTATTAAATTTCTAGTTTTTAGTGTTATCAAAAAAATTATTAAGACTGATAAGTTTTTGAGTGGAATTCTCCTTAGAATAAAAATTGGTCATCACTTGTTCTTCTTGAATCAAGAGAGTAGATAAGGTGGTAAGGTCAAGGATATCTTGCTTAGTTTGATACTTAGAATTCAAAATCAAAATGAAATTTATAAATTTTTCATGAATGTTTAATTGAAAGATAAAATAAATTAATTGATCTTGAATCAAATTACAATTACTTCAATCTAACTAAGCTTTAATATTGTTAATTTTAGTAAGGAAATTCAAAACTTTCTCATCACTTTTCATAGGTGGTATCAACAATTCAAGGATTAACTTAATGATATTTGAAAGGCAAGTTCCCTCATGCATGGACTCAAAGAGTTTCCAAGCATCACTATGTGACTCCTGATTACCAATGTGGAGAATGAATTCATCTTTAACACTCCATATGATAATAGACATAGTTTCCTATGATTTCTATTGAAATGCATTAGAAAGTTCAAGAGTCACATATAATCTAGAATGGGATTTATCAATCCCAATTATAATATTCCATAAATTTAGAGCCACATATTTGGATTTAACATAAAATTTCCATATATTATATTTATTTTTATTAAGCATTTGAGATTTATCTATGGAAAAATGAGGTGAAGCCATAGCTTATTTTTAAATATAATAGTAAACAAATGCTTAAAATGAAACCTTTTTAATGTGAATTTAACTTAATTTTATAAAATAAGGTAAATAAAAAGTTCAAATATACTTAATTACATAATTAAGGTTCTAAATAATGCAAAAAACTAAATTAAAATTGCACAAAACTAAGTGTCCAAAGAGTCACACTCAAAACAACCACCTAAGAATTGTTATTAAAAAAGATAACAAATCAGTAATAGGAGGATTCAAAACACAATTGGACCACTCCAATGTGTCTAGAATGTTCTAAAAAATATAGATCGACTAGTCACATGACTATGATCCACAAGGTTTTGATTAAGTCAAATGTCGCTAGAAGGTCGATAGTTTAACTAGGTTTTAGATGCATGAAAAATTGACATGCAAACCAAAAAATGGAATTAAAATTAAATAAAATTTTACCAAAAAATAGAGGTTGCATGTTTTGAACTCTTGACATACCATTTTAAATTCTTTACCAAAATTATAACAACCAATTCATCTATAAAACTACTTAAAGTCTTATATGCACAAATTTATGTGTGTGTGTGTGTGTGTGTGTGTGTGTGTGTGTGTGTTTGTGGAAGATAAATTATATATATATATATATATATATATATATATATCTTACACACACACACACACACACACACACTCTATACATGTAAAATATAGTAAATAAATATTATTAGTTTTTTTAAATTCTTTAAATAAAGTTGTGACCACAAGTCTAAGTGGAAAAATAAATTTAAGAAAAACAATATTAATTAAATACTTTTGTAAACTATAAAAAATAAATTTTCACACCTGTAGCCCGTAGCCTAGAGAATAATGGCACCAAGGCAAAAGTTTAGAATTTCATAGTACCCTAAGTAGGCTAAAAAATACATCAAAATTTTTCTAATCTTTATAAATTATAGATACAAGGCATATTGGACCTTTAAAATGGAATTTTTGATAGAGAATTTAGTGTTTTGAAATTCGTAGGATGAAATATGATGCCCGTGTAGAAGCTTTGAAGGGCCCAAAAACATGGGCAGACCATCAAAAATACTAAAATTAGTTTTAATCTTCCATATTTTTAATTCTAGTAATGAAATATTTTTAAATTTTTGATTTTGACCTAGAAATCAATTTTTTTAATTTTTTTGGGATAATAATGGTGCCCCTGTGTCTGAGGAAGAATTCCTAGATCTCCAACAAATAGCTTCAGGGGTCTGTGGTAGTGCTTATAGGTAAAAATGAAGGAGATAACACCAATAAGATTATATAATAAGAAACTAGACCTCTTAGAGATAAAAAAAAGAGAAAGCTTCTTCCTGTATGTCATACAAAGGTTTGAAGGGAGATTTTAAAATAGTTAAAAATATATTTTAAATTGAATAAACTATCAATTATTTCAACTTAATTTAATATCTTGCCAATTAAATCCACTTGTGAGGCTCAAAACCATGATAAAATCCATGTAGATAATATTAATGCAATGATAAAATCTAGGATGAATAATAACTAAAAAAATATACACAAGCCAATTTAACACAACACATGAATTACAGTAGGAAAACCTCAAAGAGGTTAAAAACCCACCAAAAAATTATATTCAATTATTGAGAAACTATGTACTCCAATACAAATCCTTCCCTTCTCACTTCTTCATATAATCTTTCATAAAACCTTTTAAATATTTTCCACATGAAAATATCAAAATTCATTAAGTGTGTTCAGAGTGAATAATATAATAGGGGTAAAACCCTATTTAAAATAAATGTGGGTGGAGTGATTGTTGTAACTAATGGGTCCATCCTTCTTGATAATCATTTAATTTAATTAGTAAATAATAAATGATGATGTTTTATTATCTATTTACATGATGTTTTCACCTTGTGTTAATAAATAATAAATCTTTATTATATAATTATATACCAAAGTATGCTAAGGGTCTAAACTAACCCACATAGACATTAAATGTTCTTATAGAGTAAAATTTAGAAAGGTCAGATTTTGAATTTAGATAAAAAATGAAGGACTTTGAGATTTTTCAAAGTGGGAAAATGGTCTAGACTCAAAAGGAAAATATAATAATGTTGTCAAAAAATGTAAACATAATGCTTTGAATAATGTTTTGAACAAGGCAAAAAGTGATTTCAATCTGGTTAGTGTAACACCTCTTTGTTCAAATAGAATGGTATATAATAAAGTGTTTGGTTTTGAAACATGTTTTGGATTTCACACAAATATTTTTAAACTCAAAAACACAAAGAAAATAAAGGATAAAATGACAAACACACCTAAGTGTAATGTCCTGAATCCTAAAACTAACAAGGTTTCATGGTACTATTGAATTCCATCTATATACATTCTCTTGAGAGGATTTTAATTGTTAATCCAAAAGTAAAAGCACATAAAAATTAGGATTTTTATATCCCCTATTATCTAAAGAGTTTTTATGATGGCATGGAATTTTACTCTACTCACCTTACATTAACAATATGTTTGTGACAAGTGGGGTTTATCTAAAATTAAATTTTTATGCATCTAGATGATCCCAAGTGTGGCTAACAGTAGATATGATCACATACATTGGATCTATGTCAACCAATTTATTGTGAATCGATATTGTCCTTTTCAAAACCATTATATCCATCAATTGCTTAGTTTAGAGTGACGTTTGAGTTTCCCCTATGGTTCAAGGTTGATAACCACTAACATATCTCATTTTAACTACTCAAAATAAGCATCCTATCAGGTAACCCTCAATTTATATACCCCACTATGGAGTGGCATTGAAACAATGTTGGGAGATGAATTCCTGGGTCAACGCTTCCCTAGAAAACCCATGAGGAGGTGATGAACTCCTAATCACAAGCCAAAGTGCATAAACATAAAGACAAGTGAAAAGACTTTATGATCATTTTAAGATCACTCAAACCATATGGATTTAAGGAGGGACATAACAATTTTCTTTTCACATGTTTTGATAAGGTACCGAATATAAATAATGAGCATTTTTTATCACCTGAGTTCCCTAAAGGATATCAAGGGAGAGGATACATAAAAAACTCATTTTTATAAAATCAAACACTTCAATAAACAAACATAAAATTAAAACTCTTAAGAGTATTTATCTAATGTGAGATTTTATTTTATGACACCAAAATTAATTATGAATGAAGTTTGTCTTTGACATGTTTATGAAATGGAGACTAAGTGACTTAAAACCTGAAAATAAGATGTTAGAAGTCTGAAATCAAGGTGTGAAATTATTAAAAAAACTTTTAGCTTGCTATTTTAAGACTCTATTTTCTTGTGTACGTCGATCTAGTTATTACACAGAGCATTCCCATTATTCTCAATGTCTTCCCTCCATTCAAAAAATTAATCTCACTGAAAGACAAAATAATGAAAACATTGGTTCACGATCTCACTAATTGATAGGGTGATATCACTGATTAACAAAGCCATCCTATCCATGTACATGTCATTCTTATCAAAATGATAAAAATTGATAAAAAATAAATAATAGCTACTTGCCAATTTTTGGTCCAATGCAATCTCACCATTTTATAGGTCAATATTTATAATATACAAAGTAATCTCATCTACCTAAAGAGCATTCCATTTATTATATAGAGTGATCCCTCTAATTTACAACACAATCTCACCAATTCTATAAAACATAGAGGCAGATAAAGAGTGAATGAAATTTATCCCACCATTCATGGAGGAGTTCCTACCATTTCACAAGGTGATCTGATCGATGTTCAGGTTGATCTTACTAACTTCTAGAGTGATCCTTCCATTTTATAGGTCAATCCTCCCATTTGTCTCAAAATATATATAAGCATAAAATGAAAGAAAAATAAGTACAAAGTAGCCTCCAAAGAGGGTCTAAATGCAAAATTAGAAGGTATAAAAACTTGTGTGAGGTGTGAGTCCCATTGGGAATGCCAAAATGTAGAGTAGGATTACAAGAAGTGTTATTCCATGTGTTGGTAAAGAAAATCTCTATAAAAAATAATATAGAAAATAAAAAATCAAGCCCATTCTCTCATGGGGTGTTGTTAATGAATTCTAAGAGATATTTAAAGAAGGAATACTACCAAACCTTCTAAATAACATCTCTCTTTCCAAAAGTGGCCAAAAAGTGTGTTTTTACCTAGATTTTATGTTCCAAGTCTACTTCAATGATGAGTAGCATGCTCCTCCATAATTTACTAATGCACCAATGGCTTAGGCTCACAAGATTTGTTTGATTTGTGCAAATATGTGAATATTTTCTATAGCAATTTTTGCATAGTAAGTTTATAACTGAAGCTTAAAAATGGTGGTGTTAGCTCACTTATTTATATCTTTTTGAAAATATTTAGGATTAACCATGATTGTATATCTCAAGATCAATAATTGTGGCCATGAATAGATTTTATTTTTGAGGGACAAGCTGTAAATATTCCCATTAATATTTAGAAGAATGGGGCATTGATGAGGCATGGGAGAGCTTAATATTGATATTTGTTCCATTAATGGATTATGGATGCCACCTCATTGAATATGTCATTATATGATGTCTACTTTAGGAATGAATTTCCAATTAATCAATTTTTAATAAATTCTATGGAATTTTCACTTAGGCTCTTGATTTGATTTAATTTTCTTAAGTGGATTTAATTAATTTTCTATAATTCATTGGAAATATATCACATGTTTAATCAACCTAGTCCAAAATTTCATTTTATGAAGTCATAATTTGACTGAAGTATAATCAAAAGAAGGTTTTAGATGAGTACAAAACAATACCCCAATTAGGGAATTATGGACATAAAATAAGACATGCATGTAATGCATGCTATCAAATTAGAAGAAGTTAGTGGTCCAGAGTGTCATTTTACATGGTTGTAATTTGATGCAAAGTGATTTGAGAAAAGATAATAATCACATAAAATGCATTTCCCCATTCAGGGATATATTAGCCTAAATTGGCACTTGTACATGACAAAATTGAACCATTCAGTGCATTTTAGTGGTTTTGGCCTAGATTGTGCATTATTGCATAATGTTTCTTAGATTAATAATTGTAGCACAATAATAATAGGAATTGGATGTCTAAACCTTGATGTATCAATTAGGATCATAAACTAATCTACCAACTTGCTAGGAAAAGAGAGAGAAGCCTATTCTAATGGAGGTGATTCATCAAAATAGTTTAAGCCATACCAACTAGCTATATATGCACTTCAACCATGAGACTAACCTAAAACAAACACTACTCTTAATTTGCCTCTCTACATCAGCATTTCACATGAAGGTTTTGAAAGAATTCTTAGGCTAATAGGACTAGTGAAGAGGTAATATAGTGACACTAATGAATATACAACTCACTAAACCTTGAAAACTTCACTTGGACACTTCACAAGACTTATAAAGAAGATTCAAACTAAATATGAATGCAAGAAAAGGATAAATATGCTAAGAAAACAAATATAATCACTTGACAAGATCTACTAGTCATGTACACAAATTGAAATAGTCAAATGAGGAAACAAAATAGAATTCTATTATTGTTCAAAGGATTGAAAATGTGTATGGCTTCTCCATACCTAGGTGGTGGATATAAACATAGCCTATCAAGGCTCAATTTATAAAGAAAGTGAGAGAAGAAAGAGAAAATGGGTGTATAAGAGTCCATTGACAAGTGTCACTCTTGATGGAGAAATTTAAAATAAAGATACATTACATATGAATAGTATTAATATTCTTATCAACATGTGTTCATCTAATCTGATAATGTTTTCATCTTCAACATGGTGTAGGAGTTTACAACTTTGCTTGACACCTTGATTTATTCTTCAAAATTTCCCTTTTCCTTAGCTTGTGGTGGACAAATGGCATACTTGATCACTAAATCCTCTTTAAATGTCTCTTGATATGATCTTTGACACCTTTCATTAGTTTATATTTCTTCATAACTGATGCTACCATGATGGTTACAACTCCTTAGGTGGCTTGAAGGTTAATTTGTCCTACTATGCCAATTTTGCTTATAAGTGTCAAATATTGAGTTTGTCCTCATAAAAATAATATCTCTCCATGGATGTATTTTGAATATAATATTAGTCTTGGAATAACTCATTTGGAGTCATCAAACTCTTTCCAAGACTCTATCTTTCACTAGAATCTCTCACTAGCACCCAATTCCTTATAACCCTAAAATGATGAAAATATCCTTGTGTAGGACATTATATAAATTATACTATAAAAATAAATAAATATTTTAGGACCTAATATCTCATTATATATTAATTCCAAGTTTCATGTCTTAAATCTAAGTGTAAGTGTCCTTTTTGTGATGTTTCCTTTCACCAATTAGGCCTCTAGGTATACAAGGTTGATATTTGATCTATACTTATCCTAAAAATTTTAAACTACAAAAAAAATTGTGATTTACATTACCCAAACTATAAAAATCATCCATACCAAATTTGAGGTCATGAGACCATGTGTATGTATGAAAACCATGAAATAGTCCAAGAAAGTAGCCCTTTCTTAAGCATGCTTCACACTGCCCCCAAAACCTAGATTTGTTTAAGAATTTACATGATGTATTATATGGTATTTTTGGAATTTTATAGTTATAATTTAACCCAAGGCATCCTATTCAATAGTTTTCAACTTTCTAGGATCTTCTATACCCTATTTGGAGGTCAAATCCTTACAAAATTATGACATTTATTGAATTTATACAGGTTTAGGTACAATAAAATGTCATGGTATGGAAATAATTATAGTTATATATGATTTTAAAGTTGTTTCAAGTTCATTTATAGTCATTTTATTGGATTAATAGATCAATCTTTCTCAACTAGTCAAAATTGATCTTCTATGCAACCTGTGAGTGCCTTGCACTCTTATAATTGATTCGTAAATAAGAGGCCACTAAATTGAGAAAAAAAATCCTATATTTTTTATGTAACATACCATAATAACCACCCCTTATATATCTTGTCACCATTCATATTTTCAAGAAAGGTTGAAGCAAAAGTTAGGATCTGCTCAGGTTAGCAGACTGAGTGTATGAAGCCTAGAAGTGAAAATAGGTCTAAGAGTGATATTTTGATGTTTGATAGAAGTTTAAAAGGAACTATTTAGGTATTTAAAATTAAAATTTAACTATTAAATCTTCATCTTCACAATTTTCCTCTACATTCCTACTATATCTTTCATTTGCTCATGACCAGGGTTTATGAGCCTAATGCTACAAGAGACCCTAAAAATAGTGTTAACCTATTTTTCCATTACTTAGTGAGTTATAACTAATGGAAAAAGATTATAAGATATTTTTAATCCTCATTAATCTTATCACCTTCATAATATATTTAAAAACATGCAAATTTATATAATTTTCATACACATGCCTCTAGAACATGATTAGACTTCTTGGCTAAGTTCATAAGAGATTCTTTGTTTTGAATGGTTTATTAAAACTCCTATGTATATTATTAAAAAATTTCCTAAGTTAATTCATAATATATCTTTATATCTATCAAAACAACTCTCTTCATATATTTACCTCAACACATAACTCTTTATCATTGAATACTTAGGCATGTGTGAGGATGTTAAGGCTTACCAAGCCTAGATAGATATTTCAACCTTGGAGTTTATTTCATTAACATTGAGGTTAATTTAAAATCATGATAAAACCATATAATAACTTCAAAGTTGTTTTATTCTCCCTTATATCTCATCTTGTCCTTAAAACCAATGAAATAACTTCATGCAAGCAAGCAAGCCTGTATGAGCACTTGACTGTGTGTAAATGTACGAAGACATCTATATATGCTATTAGTAGAAATAGTGATCCATTTTATCATATTGGAGATTTAAATTCATAATTAATATTTATTTTAATTCATCACCATTTTCTTATGGATCTTAGGTTTCCTCTCACTTTAAACAAACATCCTTATTTTTCATAAATCACACACATGCCTGTGTGATTGCAAGGTTTGAAGTGATTTTGTTTTGATTAACATATGAATTTATTCAAGTATTATTTAATATTTAATGAATTTTGAACTTGTATATTCACCTAAATTCAACAACAATGCATAACATAGTATCTTTTCCTCAATACTTTAAATTTGAAAACCCACCTAAGTCATTCAAGCAATCATGTAGGTGCTTATATGAGATCTAGTGTTCTCATGAATGATTTTTGAAGATATACCTTTAATTAATGAATTATCAAAATTATATATCCTTTAAAACCATTAAATATATCTTCAAAATCTTTTATTTTATCTTCCTACCAATTCGCATCTTATCTTCAATGCATATCTTGTATATTCTTTCTCAATGCTTGAATAGGCCTGTAGGGATGTGATATTGAGGTATAATGAATGTGATATAGGGATATATATTATTTATATAAATAAATTATATTTTTTAATTATATTAATCACTATATTTTAAATTTAAAAACTTATTTCTATCCATTTTATACTTCTTCAAAAACTCACATCTTCAAAATATACCCACTCCGTGTCATGTTCTGCATGTAGATGGTGATTAGATCTTGAGCATTGGTTTTGAATAATTTATTAAATGATCATAAACATCATAAAAATTTATATACACTAAATTTATCTCAATTTTAGGTTTTAAACTTAGATTTGGTACATATTAAAACACAACTTGCCATATAATGTAGATCTACAGGTCTGCAGACTTGTAGGTCTGCATTCCTCATAGTTTTGATCTCTACTTGGTGTAAGGTTGATCATATGCACCTAAATAATTATTTTACATAACATAATTACACTTTCATTATGTCATTATGTCTATACACCTATGATAAGGTAGACTTGGACCCTTTTCAAGTCATTTATGTGCAGGCAAACATATAACACAATCTTCAAAATGAGAAAACACAACATATTGCTTGAAGAGGATTGTGTTGGAGTGAATAAATGGAGAATCACTAATGGATATATAATTTCATTTAAAATATTTTATAAATATCTAAAAACACTCATTTCATTCCTTAAACTATTGAAGACCTTGAAACAAACAAGAAACCATGACATACAACTTTGCACATTACGTACAATGGAGGTTTCTTGACAAATTGAGGCCACACAAGCCAAGTATAGATTATATAAGAACATTAAAAATCTGAATAGACCCTAAACATACCCTATAATTTCTCTTATTCATCTAAATCATCTAAAACTATCATTCAAGGAGAATATTTCATCTTGTGGGGTTGACTACATTTTTTAGACCACCATAGAGTCTTAGCAATTATTTATAAAGGAGAGGAGATAAATATAAAATGAATTTACACAAATTTAAATATTATTAGGACCCCCTCATGTGGAAAAAATATCAGACCCTAAAAATTGCCTTTACTAGCTTGTGAAGAGAGCAATGGAGAGAAGGAAGTATTATTTTCCACTTTTAGGACCTATACCTGTAATCTAAGAATTGATTTAACCTATGTATGCCCAAGAGAAACCTACTCAATGTTTTCACCTAGAAGTGGATATGCCAAGTGTCTACAAGTAACTTAAAACTACCTCTTAAGCATTGAAATGTAAGAATCTGACCACTTTCTAACATCTTGACATATAGGAAAGTTTTATAACTAGTTCAAGAACTTCGAAATATGTATTTGTATGTATCATTCACTTTGGAATCTTTGACACACATGTGAGTTAGACAAAAGATTTTTTTTCTTTATAAAAATTTACCTTAATGTTTTTAAAAGAACCTTAATTTCTCCAAACCAACATAAAATATTTGTATAAGTTCATTAAGGTATGAAATTAATTTGATAAAAAACTAAGGACCTTATGCTACCATTTGGAAAATTTTAATTAAACCATAACATGACTAGACCATTACAAGACCAATATAAGACATAACCTTAATATTGTCAAATAAACCTTTAACTTTTCTAATAAAGTTTTAGAAAGACCTTTCAGAGACCACATAAGGCATGCCAAGATTAGGAACAAGGTCAATAAAACATGACAAACAAGTTTATACTTATAGGGGTTGACCTTTTGATCTTGGGGGTCAGAATTGGTCAACCAAAAAAAAAAGGGGTTATATATATTTATTATTAATCTTAGTAATGGCTAATTTAGACATTACATATTTCTTATTGAGGTAAAATAATTATTCATTATTTATTTGTAGTATGGTTTTTGGTTACATGGGCCTGTGAAAATACATAGGAATGTGTATAAAACTTAATTATGTTGAGTTATATTTCTTATTATTAATAAATTTAGTAGGTTTAGTGGAATTTTGTGATTATACTAATGGTTCCTCTTAGATTTAACATTACAAATGTTGATTATGTGCATTGTGAATCCATATTGGACTAATATCATTGTAGTTAGAAATTTTATTGAATCCTTTATTGCCTTAATACTTATAAATCATGTTAAGTTTATTTAAGTATTACTAATTTGTTTGAATGTGAATGTTCATGTACAATTATGTGGACAATATATATTAAAACCGTGTTTGAGTTAATGGGACTCTACAGTACTGTAATGAAGGTTATAAAATATTGATTCTAAATTAACATGTTATAGACATAGATTACCTTTTTAAAGTTGTTTTTTAAGGATTGTGGTGTTTTTAGAAACTACTTTTAGGTGCATTTTGTTAATTTAAAGACAGGGATTCCAAAGGATTTGTTTAATAATCATGGTTGTTTTTATTTTTTGATTAATTGATTGTATTTTTATTAAGCTTTTTGAGCTACCACATTTTAAGGGAAGTAATGAATTATGTAGTTTTATTTGGATCATGGTGAAATGTTATTGCAACTATAGAATATATATATATATATATATATATATATATATATATATATATATATATATATATATATATATATTTATATGGAATGTATAATCTAATTTATACAATATAATGTATAACCATGGATATAATGAAAGAGTCATTTAAATCCATGATATAAATGTGGTCTACATTACTTTGATAAAGATGCAACTTTAACTCAAAAAAAGAAAAAAAAGAGATATATAAGTTATCTAATGTTCGTAGGAGAGTCGATATTATACCTTATCAAATTTGTAATTAAGTTATGAATAATATTATATAATTAAATACAATAGGTTGTTAATGCAATTTCAATATTTGATTAATGTGGCTTTCATATATGGATAACCCATTTAGAACAAGTTAAACATAATGCTTTAAATGGATGTTGATTTGATCATTAATCATTTGTTAGTGACTGGATGTTTATAACTAAATTTTATAAGTGATAATTTTTATAGAATGAATCAATAATGTCATTATTACTTATTGGGAAAAATATACGCAAGTTAGCCTAATGTCATGACCTTAAGAACAAAGGATAAAATAACATTGGCTAGGTAGTATTGAGTACCACTTATTTAATTTATTTTATTATGGTATATTTTGGTTTTCTAATGGATTTAATACTTAATAAGTGCATTAATCTTGAATTAAATTATCAGGAAAAGTAACTTTTATGTTACTACATGTGTATAAGGAAATGAAACTAAGTTTGTGGTCTTATATTATCATAGAAGGTATGACTTACATTATTATAAAAGTGATCAACACATGGATGATAGATTTATGAAAATTGATAGAGTTAAATAATGATTATTTTTAAATGATTGTTCTTCACCTATGCTAGGAACACTTACTAGTGTATCTGGTGAATATTTTATTCAGCTAGTAAAAGGAAGTTATGAAAAATATATGTATAATATTGTGGTGAAAATATTTAATCATTTAGTAACAATTAATGTATCTATTTTATGTGGATTATATGTGTGATTGGATAAATGTATTATTTAAATAAAACTCATCTTAGTAATATTATAATTTGATAATAATGTTTTAATAGGGATATTAAATGAAGAATAGAACACATGAAACTCATATTCTTTTATTTGTCCTATGTAATATGTTCATAAAGGAACCTTAACTAAGTCTAAGTCTCCTTAGTTTATTTTAATGGGAAGATGACCCTGACTAATATATAGGCTAAAATTTATAATGGTTTTATGGCACACTTATACATCCTAAGCTCTACATTCAATATGAGATGAAACACTTACTTATAGAGTCCACTCTAGGTCATTTAACACTAGATGAGTAGTAAATAGTTACACTTTACCTATTTTATATTATTAGATGAATGAGTATGGATTAATTAAAGAATAATTTGGTGTCATTTAGTAATAAGAGTGTGTTATTTCCATCTGTTTGACTCTACATACAGAAGAAGAAAAAATTGGGTTTCTTGCATTAATCCTTAATAAATACAGAATTATTTTGATTATTCAAAGTTTCAAGGTTGAGTAAAATGATATGCACATGATATACTAGGTACATATCATGTGATTAATAATCTTGAGAGAGTTTAAATGTAAAATCCACATTAGCATGAGACAATCTTCTCTATAATGAAGGAGGTTATAGATAATGACGCTTTTCATGAACTTAATGTGTTCACTAATACCCTCATTCTACATATAGATATGATTTCCCAAATTAATGCTAGAGAGTACAGACATGGAGATGCTCCATAGAGAATTGATGCTTGACCACAACATTGCATATTTGGTGGTTCTATGTTAACTACACATTTAAATGAGAATGGTGGCACTTTTGGGGCTATATGCCATGGTTACGACTAAGGAGTTTTTAGCATATACATTTTTATGGGAACATGTACTTCATATATGAAAATGTATTATATATTTGATGGTTTGAAAAAAAATATTTGACATAATAAATTTTAGATATATCTAAATTTAAAAGGAAATAAGTAATTAACATAGAAAATCAAATAATATATATGTGTTTTTTATTTTTCAAGAGGATACAGTCTCATCATTTTCACAGCCAAATTGTGGACCATATACTACTACATATATTATTGACACTCAACCAATATATACATATACATAGGTAATATTTAATTAGTATTTTTGTTCATGTACATTTATTTATTAATATATATTCTAAACTAACAATCAAATTTCATTTGTTTAGTTGATGACAACATTAGAGACTCCATCTATATGGGCATAAACAAAAATAGGCATTATTTTTACAATTTCATCTGCATATAAAATAATTGAGGTATGATAATTTGTAATTTTAAATTGTAAAAATATATTTGTATTAACAAATTTTCTATGTGCTTGTGTAAATAAAAATGATGTGAACATATTATCTACACAAGATTATTCGATGATGCCTAATTGTCTCCTTGAAATAATTAACATGTCACCAAATCTTTATTTTTATACCTTTCACACACTTTTACATGAGGTTCAACCTACCATTAACATTTTTAATCTTCATAATAAAATTGAGTGTGACTGTAGACACTGAAATCATGTCTACTCCTTGGTCAACTCCCTCTTGGTCCCTTTCAAACATCACCATGCCTAACCTATGTTTTATTAGTTTAAAATACCTATTTTAAATTAATAATTCTACCCTTGCCACCTCACCCATGACATCTCACCTCTCCTCGGATACCTCTCCTTGGATGCCTTCATCACCCCATGCCAAGTCTTAAATGCTCAGACCCCATTTCATCCCTCCCACTATCCTCTCGCACTCATTTAACCTACCTTCGACCGTTCTCCCATGACAATTAGACCTGGCAATTGGAAGAATGGACAAAAGCTATTTTTATCCCTTTTTCCTATTCTTTGACTGCCGATGTCGGTCAGTAGTTGGCCGACATCGATGGCTTCACCGACGTTGGTTGCCTTAAAACTGCATTCTACATCCCGAATGTGGATCTTCTTCAATCCTTCAATCTTGGCTCTTCTTTGACCATCTTTCATCTTCTTCCCCCAACACTTGGAAGGTGAACCCTGTTGCATTCGCCAAGAATCACAGGCATCACACACACACCAAGCATCACATGCTACAGGAGCTCACATTATAGGAAGTCTTCTACATCAGCCGCATCAACAACACTCCTTCTTCAGTAGGTATGAGCTAAGTATGCTTCTTTTATTTCATTTCAATAATCTATAAATGTATTAGCAGTTAGCCCCTATTTAGCTGTTCTATCAACCAGACCTAGACCCAACTTGTTCTTCCCAGAGAGGTTGAAAAGCCTTCTCTCATCCTTATCTACCTATCACCCCTGTCCTCTACCTAATCACCTTTTTAGACCATACTCTCTGCCCTATAAACTCTGCACAGGCCATTGAACAGACCCAGACTCTTTTCAGACTCCTATATTGACCATAAACCCATCCAAAAACTTGTCCAAGGCCATTGCCCCAATCGACATCGACCATTTCCCCAACCAACATTGGCAACCTAACCGATGTCGGTAACTTGACTAACCGATGTTGGCAGCATAACCGATGTCGGTGACTGTGGAAGACTGAAAACAACATTCAGGTACGCATTACCTTTGTTTCTTTTGTTTAGTCTTTCACCATTTCTCTTTCTAGCAACATTCTTTTATCAACTAGTGGATTTTCATCCCTTAAGGAAGTCTTTGCACTTCTGGGACTGAGCTTTTGCTTGGCAATCCACCATCTATCATCTAACCCTAGACCATCATCTCTAAGTTTCTTACTATCTTCTGAATGTAGAAAGCAAAAATAGTTAGAAACATTCTAGCATGCCCAGTGGGACCCTAGGGTCTTCTTTGGGTTCATTTCAAAATTTTCATATAGGTGCATTAGGATTTATCTTCTTGCATCCTTTTCTTCTAATCCCTTTCTAAAAGACACCAGTAGCAAAGTTAAAAACAATCCTTCTTTTTTATTCTTTCTTGCATTAGAGTAGTGAACTTCAGACTCTTCAACCTTTTTCTCCACTTGTCTTTCTCCGAACACACATTTCAATTTGGGCTTAAAATCTATTGCATCTCATTTTCTGCTTGAAATGCATATTTAGTCCAGACATCTAGTAATTAAAATGCGTTATGAATAAAGCGTAGTCCACTTATGTTACACATCCAAACCACATTCACAAAATCAAACATCTAAACATACTTGAGACAAGGCCCAACTAGGATTTCATCACGTAGCGGATACCTTACCCTTCTTAGAAATCCCACAAGGACTTCACTACCAAGGGGAGAGCCCACTCTGTTCTCTGGTAGAGTATAAACTCTAGGGGAAGTATATACTGGCTAAGTGACCCAGCTTATCTCTGGGCTCATGAAGTGAGGGGAGCTTGCTCCTTAGCACCAGGCCATGTACGGAACCTAACACAGACTCTTGAGCACCAAAACTAACCTAAAACTAACCTTAGACTACTTCTTCTAGGACCTATTCTAAAAGCCAACTTCCCAAACACACTCTAAGGTATAAGCCAACACGACTCTAAAAACTTATTCTTAAGAATTTAACGTTTAGGTTCTGCTTGTCTTCTCTTCTTTTCCATCTTTATCTGGTTGTTTGAGCTAGTAAGGACGTATCATCTTGCCTTGAATGGTTTTGACACGTAGTCAAACCAAGACTCTTGTTGACCATGTGAGGCAACAACCTCTTCCACCTTCGCCTCCCATAACTAGTCCTCTGATGGAGTATCATTCAGAGACCGAATGAACTCCTACCCAACCAACCCCGACTCAACCTCATATTGTTTTCGAAGGGGACCAAAACTTTGAAAGGTTCCTTGACCTCAATGTCAAGGCCCTTCAGCATTATCTCGTGAGAAGTCAAATGTGAGACTCTTTAGGCAACCCAGTTTATGGGATACCAACTTCTTTAGTTGAGATGACAATTGCCTCAACTAATAATCTGCCCATGACTAATCTTCAAAGTGTGGCTTCTCCTCCTATCTCTAGGCCCACTTCCATTAGGGTTTCGGCCCCCTATCAACCACAGACTATTCAACAAAGCTCTACCCCTTTCCAAAATCTAGTTGTCTCCATCCCACCTACTCTTACACCCATCAACACCAGGGTGTCTACCTATCCATTGGCTAGTGTTGCCACTATCCAACCACCTATGGAAACATCAAGCCTAGTTGTGCCTCCTAGCTTCATGACATAACCACCCCTGGCTTCGACATCTATCCCTATGACTAGTTACCAATATGTTTCACCTATACAAGTGCAACCAACTACATCATACGCCCCTCCTAACACCTTCCAAGCACCTTACAACCTAGGGGGCACCCCTCTTGCAAATCCATCAACTGACCTAATCAAAATGTTGATGGACAAAATGTCTAATCTTGAGACCTCCATTTTGGGTTCCATAAATGTTCTCTTGTATGAACAAATTTGTAATGAACCCATTCATGCTTCAGTCCCAATCCAATCGTATCCCAGTCAGTGGGAACTTCCTAAGTTTACTCACTTCCAGAGTAAGGAAGACCCATAACAGCATCTATGAGCATTCAGACATGCTTGTTACTTGATAGCACATGATGATGCATTATTACTATGCACATTCCCCATGTCGCTTTCTGGTGCTGCCCTCGATTGGTATAGTTCCCTTACCAATCATTCTATCTTTTCATTCACTCAACTCACCTAGCTTTTTCTTGACCACTTTTCAATCAATATCACCAAGAAGGTCTCCATCACGGACCTATACTCTATCAAGCAATTCGATGATGAGTCAATAGCTAATTTTGTTGCTCGTTGGAGAGGCTTAATTAACTAACTCTCCTTCTCTTTGCCTCAACCTGAGCTCATTGAGCTCTTTTCACGAGCATGTGCCATGCACATCTCATCTACCTTGTGGGTCCAGACATTCTGCACATTTGATGAAGCTTTCACCATGGCCAAAAAGCTCAAACTCCATGCTATCAAAGAGGACAAAGTCAAATTGCATAATAACAATGCAAAATACAATGACCCTTCTTCATCTAGACCTTCTCCTTCCCACTCCAAGTCTAAAGGAGTGGCAAATGTTGTGGTCATTAGACCATCATCTTCAACAACAGTCAACCAATCCCAACCTTTAACATCAGACTATATCAAATGACAATTCCAACACCGGCATGTATAGCATCAATATACTCTGGATAAACCTGTCAAGCAAGGGGTCCTCAATCTCCCTCAAATCTGACCACCTCAATTCGATCCCTCGCAAGCCATCCCTACCTGGTATAGGGAAAATGACTTCTATCATTATCACCGTACCAAAGACCATGACATAAACAACTACAAAACATTCAAAAACAACATCCAAGACATGTTAGACAAGGGGGATCTTGTTTTGGATAACCCAAATGCACCCCCTAATCATAACGTAGACATCTTCAGACAACCCTTTCCTAACCATCCCCCTAACCAAAACAACATTCAAACCATAACCAATGACCTTCAAGAGTGTGACATACATACAGTCAACACCGTCTCTCCTTTCATCCCAAACCAACCTCTTCCACAGACTAAAGAGGTTAGTCAACTTATCCCTCCACCACAGGTAGAAGAGTCTTCTTCTCCTATTTCGCCACCATAGGTAGAAGAGCCTTCTTCTCCTATTAGTCCTTCATCCACCCCACTTTCATATGTGGGAGAGTCTAACTTGACCTCTCCCATATTGGAGGATGCTTTAATGACACCAACGCTAGCTATCTTGCCTTCATCCTTCTTATCATCAATAGATGACCATACCTTTTCAGCTCATCGACCACACATAGAAGCCATGACTATTCCTGAGCTCTTTCCAACTAAAGAGCCCAAATCTCTAATCCCTTCTCCATCAAGAGAAGAACTGTCCACATCTAAGCCTAAACCCTCACAAGCAACCACTAAACCAAAACAAGCTAAATCTCTTGGTGTTCGCCCCATACCGAACCTCACTCACCCACAAATGAAGGTTGACTTAAACAATGCCTCACACAATAGTGGCCCTCACCCCAAACAAAAGAAGGCTAATAAATCACATCAGAGAACTCCTCTCCCACCTTCATCATTGCCCTCCATCTTGGGCCCACACCCATCTACCTTAACAGGAGGGCTTCCTACTCTGACACCTATCAACAATAAATCACATCCATTACTACCTTTACCTATCAAAAACATGCCTCCTTCGAAACATCCAACACCTCACAGAGGCAAATTGTCTCCATTACTCTCTCAACCAATCAAAAACATGCCTCCTCTAAAACATCCAACCCCTCTCACCATGAAAGTTACATCTACGCATGTGGCCACACTGCCAAACAAGAAGGTGACACAAAACACTCCCTCACAAGCTTCTAAACAGAAGTTGTCAACCTCTACTGGAACAAAATGCACAGACCCATTAGCAGGTTCCTATGCCTTGCTGCTACAATAATTGTTGCAGTCATCTAACATTAGTCTCCTGCCTCTTAAACCATACCAACCTCTCAGACCAAAACTCGCTTGGTTTGATGACACTCAAATTTATGCGTATCATCACACACCTGGACATGACACTGAGCATTGCTACACTCTTAAATCCATCATTCATCATCACTTGACAAAGGACACCCTTTTCATTAAGGATCCTCTTGACCACTCTTTCAACAAACCATCGACATCATCCCCTACCTCTCAAACAATCTCACCAAAATTGGGATCCCATCATCAGACTATGGTCCCTCTACCGCCTTTTCCCCCTTTATTTGAAATCAACACTATCAATGTGGCCACCAGGTCACCAATCAAGAAGGATAAAGGAAAAGATAAAGTTTTTATTCCTTGGACATATCCATCCATCAAGCCCTCCTCATCACCAAAACCCAAGATCTCAACCTTGGACACATCTTGACCAACATCTTTGAAACCAATCTGTGACTCCATGGTGAAACAACTTCACCAACCCTCTGTGAAGACATCTTTGTATGACCTCATTCAAAGCTCTTCACAACATTGGCACACCTTGATCAAAGCCTTACAAGTAGTGGTGGTCCAAACTGAAGACCCCTAACCACTCACTACTTTGGTCAAATCATTACCTACCATTACCTCCATCAACAACTCTAAGATTCTTGTCTCTGACCTGGAAGATCAGGATCTTGCCCTCTTAAACTAAGCCTCTAAGGGGCTTCGCAAGATACATCCTTACATCACACTCCCTGTCAAAGAGGACCTTCATCATCTTCTCCCAGACCTTGTCATAAAGCAACTGGGGGAATTCAACTTTCTACCGATTATTAAGACTTCAACCATCGACCATCGACCAGACATTGACCAAGCCTCGACCAAACATTGACCAAACATCAACCAAGCCTTGACCAAATATTGACCAAGCTTCGACTAGACCTTGACCATTACTTCGACCAAGCCATGACCAAACATCAACCATACATCAACCAAGCATTGACCAAGCATAAATCAGCATGTGACCAATATGGAATAAAGTAAACAAGGCAAGTTCACTCCTAATTGGCTCGAACCTTACATCATAATGCACAAGTATGGGTCAGGGACTTATCATCTATCTTTTCTTGAAGGCCAACCAAAACCTGAGCCTCTCAATGCCTTGCATCTATGACCATTCTATTATTAGTTGAGTACTCATCCACTTGACATTTAACTTGAGCTCGTCCCTTGAGCAATCCCTATCCTCTTAATCCTTATTCCTTTCAACCCTATTCCCCTAAAACAAACCCTAAGTAACCCTTTTATAAAGTATGAATGCTTTGTCCTAATAAAAGGGAGCACTAGAACTTCTATGGTCTTGTCCATGACTCAAAAATTCTATCAAAAATCAATTGGGATGTCAAAATATCAAAAGGTCATAAATTCTAAAGGTAGACTACTCCCTCGAAGGACATCTATACTATCATTTCTATAGCTAATACACTGCTCCCTCGAAGGACAACTATTCAAAGCCCTCATATATATAAAACAAAAATATAGACCACTCCCTCGAAGGATGGCTATGCTTAAATCTTGCTACAAACAACACTCTTTTAGAATCTTCCCTCATCGATCAGCTTCACAAATGACCACAAATGAAAAAATGACATCCCTCGTAGACTTCCCGCATTGATCAGTCTACCAAAAAAAAAAAGGTCATGTACTTGACTTATAGTCGTCTCAGGGTCTCCTATAAAAGGGGCAAAGTTATCCCTACTAAAAAGGTTTACCCTATCCTCCTATATTACATCACCTACTGAAGGGATTTTGAGCTCATTTTAATGTCAAAATGATTCGATTACTTCTCTAACACAACCATTGGTCAACGAGGTAATGCATGAATGGGGATTTTGGTGCTAACAACCCCTATCTATGCCATCATTATGGTCCTTGTCAATGAAAGAGCAACGCGCCTTTCACTTCTTCACATTTTGGTCACATACAACCAAATCACTTATTCAACCAAACCAACCCAACCCAACCAAAACCTTTTTCAGACCACAAACATAGTCATACTCACACTAGTTTCTATGGACAACAATACACATGGAAACTATCGACCAGACACAATTTATGTCAAGCATAAACCATTACTTGCTGAAGCATAAATAATCTCAATTCATTTTTAGCATACATCCATCACGACTATGGAAAATTGCTAGGGATGAAAGACCACATCACCAATGTTACAGAATACACCATCACACAATATGGAAAAGGCTGTAACATCATCTTACCCTTCATCATTTATCCATGACTTCTTTGACTCTTCATCTGAACTACATTGGTCTGAGGCCCTAACAACAAGGGCTATGTAGGTAGCACTCAGATGACACGGAGTCCTCTGGGGTTAGCTTGACCACATCCATTTGTTCATCTCTCTGAGGGATAAACCATTTTCCTTTCATCATTTATCCAAACTAACCTTTCAACTACCTTGACCCTTCCTCCCTTTGGGGAGAACTACATCAGCCTGAGGCCCCTAAACGATCAGGTATATGTAGGCAGCACTCAGTCTTCTGAGGTTAGCTTAGCCATTCCTTCATCCATCCATCTGCTCATTCATCTCCCTAAAGATGTTGGCCTTTCATTTGTTCCTCTACCTGGTGGATAAACCATATCATCTTTCATCATGACCAATCAACCAGCCCTGACAATGTCGAAGTCACTTTTGACTCCTCATGGGGCACATTGGAGATCACATACATCTCCTTGACCACATCAAACTACCATTAAGATCACTTATATCTCAATCCAACTTGACCAATGACCATTGAGATCATGACTATCTCCTCCGACCACGACCACTTCTGAGACAACTCCGTCTTGGTTTTGATTGCATGTATGCTACCTCACGAATAGATAGCAAAATTGTCTATAGACCACATTTTGAACCTCACAAGTATAGGATCACGAGCAAGTTAATTCACACTACTTGTGACATTTTCATGTTTTCCACGAGCACTTCCTAAGCCCGAGATACTTGGAACACGATGACCATTGGAGCTTTAGCTTAGACTGAATAACTTGATCAGCTACGACCAAATGCTGGGGCCCGATTATTTCAATTTTAGCACTCCTTGACCCTTTGACTGTGATAATTTGACCTACCTATCCTGTGAAGTGGTATGCATGCAATCATAACTATTGTAGCATTTACACTCACTCTTCACCATTTTCATCCACTCTCTGTCAAATCGGCACCCGATATTAGGTTCCCTTCCCTTGACTCCCACTTTGAGGGGGAATACCTCATCCATACCTCGGGGTAATCACCTCTTATTTTTGTCTTGTAGTTCATCAGAACAACCAACAGGACAAAATCAACCTTATCCCACATTTGGGGCAACCAACTCTTATTTTTGTCTTGCAGTTCATCAAGAACAACCAACAAGACAAAAGGGGGAAAATGTAGACACTGAAATCATGTCTACTCCTTGGTCGACTCCCTCTTGGTCCCTTTTGAACATCACCATGCCTAACCTATGTTTTATTAATTTAAAATACCTATTTTAAATTAATAATTCTACCCTTGCCACCTCACCCATGACACCTCACCTCTCCTTGGATACCTCTCCTTGGATGCCTTCATCACCCCATGCCAAGTCTTAAATGCTTAAACCCCATTTCATCCCTCCCACTATCCTCTCACACTCATTTAACCTACCTTCGACCATTTTCCCATGATAATTAGACTTGGCAATTGGAAGAATGGACAAAAGGCTATTTTTAGCCCTTTTTCCTATTCTTTGGCTACCGATGTTGGTCAGTAGTCAGTCGATGTTGGTTGCCTTAAAACTACATTCTACATCCCAAATGCAGATCTTATTCAATCCTTCAACCTACCTTCGACCATCTTTCATCTTCTTTCCCCGAAACCTGGAAGGCAAACTCTGTTGCATCCACCAAGCATCACAGGCATCACACACACACCAAGCATCACAAGCTACAGGAGCTCACATTGTAGGAAGTTTTCTACATCAGCCGCATTAGCAACACTCCTTCTTCAATAGGTATGAGCTAAGTATGCTTCTTTTATTT
This sequence comes from Torreya grandis, assembly GCA_037957365.1. Classification (NCBI taxonomy): domain Eukaryota; kingdom Viridiplantae; phylum Streptophyta; class Pinopsida; order Cupressales; family Taxaceae; genus Torreya; species Torreya grandis. The sequence continues at coordinate 381,449 of JARHVA010005616.1, read as the reverse complement.
CATTTCAATAATCTAGAAATGTATTAGCAGTTAGCCCCTATTCAACTCTTCTATCAACCAGACCCATTCCCAACCTGTTCTTCCCAGAGAGGCTGAAAAGCCTTCTCTCATCCTTATCTCCCTATCACCCCTGTCCTCTACCTAGTCCCCTTTTCAGACCATACTCTCTGCCTTGAAAACCCTGCACAGGCCATTAAACAGACCCAGACTCTTTTCAGACTCCTCTATCGACCATAAACCCATCCAAAAACTTGTCCAAGGCCATTGCCCCGACTGACATCGGCCATTGCCCAAACTGACATCAGCAGCCCAACCGATGTCGGCAACTTGACTGACCAATGCCAGAAGCATAACTGACATCGGTGACTGTGGAAGACTGACAACAACATTCAGGTACACATTACCTTTGTTTCTTTTGTTCAGTCTTTCACCATTTCTCTTTTCAACAACATTATTTTATCAACTAGTGGATTGTCATCCCTTAAGGAAGTCTTTGCACTTCTGGGACTGAACTTTTGCTTGGCAATCCACAATCTATCATCTAACCCTAGACCATCATCTCTAAGTTTTTTACTATCTTCTGAATGTAGAAAGCAAAAACAGTTAGAAACAGTGACCACAATATTGCAGTAAGTGCATGTTTAAATACTTTATATATAATTTTATAATTAACATATGAACTTGGTTTCATATCTTGTATGTAAAATTTATTAACGTATTTTCTTATATTAATAGGTTTAGCTATAGGCAAGTTATGCATGAAAACATACATCCTATCATATCTTGGAGGAATTTAAGGCATTTGACATATCTTCATCCACAATAAGGCATATGAGGGAGATCCTTTTATGTTAAAGGCAAAGAGGAGGTTTTTTAATGAGTAGGATAATATTTTTGGTAAATTTTGGACTATACTATTATTTTAAAACTAAATTTTATTATTGCATGGCCATATTTAAATATGATCATCTTTAATATTTCCCTCTAGTATAATGTTGAATTAATCACTATAAAAAAATTAATTCTATAAAATAAGTGTACTCAATAAACTCCTAGATAAAAAACAATTATGCAAATAATAAATGAAATATAATTAAATACACTACCAAATAAAAATGATCTATAGCTAAATGTAATTATTCATCAAATAATAAATGAGTGAGTTACTTCTATAGACACCAATTGTGGTTGACAAAAAGGCCAACAAAGATACAGGAGAAAGAATTATTAAAATATATTAAAGGACCAAAGTGAATTCAAATAAATCCACTAAGGTAGGTTTTCACAACTAAAAAAGGGTATACCATTTGGTTTTAATATTAGTCCTGTTAAGATAAGCACCCCAACTTAATAGTCCACTTAGTGTCGATGAACTGATAAAGTTACCATTAAAAAAATTAAAATTAATTTTGCCTCTTATTTTAACCTACATATTGATAATTTGTTCAAATATTTGTAATCTCTTACTCTTGGACATCATAAAAAATGTTTATCCTAACCATATTTCCCATGCCATGTTTAACATAGAGTTCCATCTACATTGAATACAAAGCTCTTTGTTTTCACAAATTGTAAATTGTATTTAAACAATACAAGGTTTTTGTAATAAAATTTTCATAGAACATACCATAAAAATATTTGTTATCGATATTAGGATTTCATAACCCTTATAATTAGAGTAAACCTATAGAATAAATTGTGTATGAATTATTTTAGGATTTATTTTTCCAATCACCCCATGGGATTCATCATTAAAACCAAAAATTATTACATTATCAAAATGATGATGAATAACACATAGTAATTGAAAACATCAATCCTAAAATTCTTCATATACAATTTATTCCAAAATTGTACTTCTAATTCAAACTAAATATTTTTTCTAGGATTTACCCCTACAGAAAAGTTCAATTTTACATGATGAGGAGATTGAGGTAAATCTAGGACTTAATAGGAAAAATATTTAATAAACTATACATAGAATAGATATATAATTTTTTTTTAGTTCATGAAATTAGATTGCACATATTATCACTAGCATCATTTTACATCGACTAGCATCTAAAATTACCTATTAACTAGTAATAGACCTAATTTCAGCCTTACCTAAGATTTTATAATAATAAAATTAATATTGAATGTAAAAATGATTTAATTTAAGTGAATTGGTGTAATAAATATTTTATTTATCAAATTTGTATGGGGGTTTACATTTCATGTTTTGTTGCATTACCAAATATATAAGAAACTTAGGATCTACATATGTAGAAATGGCCAAAATCTCATCTCTATGTTAAAAACATTGTCAGATATCTCAACCTCTAGTGCTTCATGGGTGAAAAATAGGATAAACACCATGTTGAGGGTAATTAATAAATTTAAGTTAAAATTTATTGGCCTTTGATAATGCCCGATCATGAGATAAAGTACCCACTCTAGCCTTAATAATGTCCTTCCCATTACGAGAAAATTAAAGTATTTTAGGCAAACTTTAGACATGCATAAAATTAGAACCATAATTTGTTTACACAAATAAAAATAAAAATAAAAATAAAAATAAAATGAAATATTAAGACATATACTATTACCCCAGATCATGGCAACCTAATAGAAGAGACAAACTTGTAGCTGATAATATATAGATCAATGTAAAAAATACAAATTTTATGCAATCAAAACATAAATTATTATCTTCCAAATGGCATTTAAAATTTTAGGACCTCCTGTTAAAAATACACCACTTTGAGCATGTATATATAGGAAAATTACACATTTTACTATATCCATGACATTTGAAGTCACTTGTATATGTGTTTTTAGAGCTACTCCTAAATATAAAAACACTAACAAAAAATGTTGTTAACATTCAAACTGTGATTGGAGATATCCACCTATAGTGATTCATGGATAAAACATGGAATTTACACTAATTTATTGTTATCTGATCATGCTTTTTTAGAATATAGACAACATGTTCTGGCCTTAAGAACATCCTTCCTAATATGATAAAATTATAGCCTTTAAGGTTAACTTCAGACATGCATAAAAAAACTCATAATTAATTTTATTTAGAAAAAATAACCATTACATGAATGTAAAATACAAATAATTTCAATAAATTATATTGATCAAATATAAGAGAAAAATTCATGGTAGATGGTATACTAATCAGTGTTAAAATGTAATTTTTATGTGGTCAAAAGACATGTTCTTATCCTCTAACTAACATTTATGATTTTTTAGACCTCCCATTGATAATAAATCCCTTTGAACATGTATATATAATAAAATAACATTTTTACTCATTACCATGGCCTTTAAAGTCACATGGATATGAATTTTAATAGGTATTCTAGATCATAAAAACACTGAAACCAAATGTTGTCAACATTGAAGACACAATTGGAGATCTCCACCTCTAGTGCTTTGTGACTAAAAACTAGAGTTTAAATCACATTAAGGATGGTGAATAAAATATATGACCCATTTATTTTCCTCCTATCATGCCTAGTTAGGAAACATAGTATCCATTTTGGAATCAATAACATCCTTTGTAATACGAGAAGATTATATATTTTTAAGTGAACATCAGATGTTCATAAAAATAAAATTGTAGGTTGTTTTCATGAACCAAAATAACCTTAACATGTATTTAAAATTTTTATACTTTCATTAGAGAATGATGATCAAATTTAAGATATGAACATGTGGTAGATGATATATTAATTAGTGCTAAAATCCAAATTTTAAGCAATCAATAGACAAGTTCCTATCCTCCAACTAGAATTTCTAATTTCAGGACATCCCATTTCAATTAGATAACTTCAAACACATATTAATAATATAATAACATTTTTATTATTACCATGACCTATGAATATACCTAGATATGAGTTTATACATCTACTCTGACATGCATAAACACTAAATAAATGTTGTCAATGTGCAAGCCTCAATTGAAGATATCCACCTCTGATACTTAATGGGTAAAAAATTGCATAAAAACCACTTTAGGTTTGGTTAATAATGTCTATGACCAAGTTATTAACTTTTGATTCCTAGTTAGGAGACATAATACCTGTTTAGGCCTTAAGAACACCCTTCCCAATACAAAAAATTGTTATTTTTTGGCCAAAGTTAAACACACATAAAATGAGAACCATAATTCATTTACATGAATTTAATGAATATCCATGTGTTTTTTTAATACATATAATTACATGCTAGATCATGTGAATCTATCATAAGATATTAATCTATGGCAGATAGTATACTGATCAAAACTAAAATGCATTTTTTATGCAATCAAGAGATAAGTTCATATCCTCCAATTGATTTTAAACTTTTTATAAATCCCATAAAACATAAATTATAACACATATATGAAGTAAAATAACATGTTTGGATAGGGCCACGACATTTAAATCCACATATATACATGTTTTTACAACTACTCTAGCATACATAAATGTTGTCAAAACTCATGCCATAGTTGGAAATCTCCACCTCCAGTGATTCATGGCTGAAAATAGCATCACCAAAATATATGGGGTGGTGGATAACATATAGGAAAAAAATATTATCCTCTGATCACACTTTATTAAGAGACAAATTATTCATTTTGGCCTCAAGAACATCTTTCCCAATACAAAAAAAGTATAGGTTTATACGCAAAATTCAAATGTACATAAAACTAGACAATATAAGTCATTTGAAATAATTAGAATAACCTTATATTTTATGTCATATCCATAAATGTTTTACTTAAGAGCATGAAAATTGAACATATGAGATAAATATGTGGCAAATGGTATACTAATCAATGCTAAAATGTATTTTTATGTAGTCAAGAGACATGTTTTTGTCCTCTAACTAACATTTCTTATTTTAGGGCTTACCCTTGAAAATTAATCAATTAAAAAATTAATATCTATGAAAATCACACATTTTCCTTTGAATCCACATTATCACGCATTTTTATAGCTAATGTGGTATCTAGAAACATTGACAACAAATGTTGTCAACATTCTAGCTGAAGTTGGAGATATCCACATCTAGTCTTTCTAAAATGAAAAATAGAATTTAAACCATGTTAGGGATTGGTAATAATGTATATGATTAAATTATTAGTCTTTGACCATGCTCAATCAGGGAATAGAGTCCTCATTTTTACCTCAAGAATGTCCTTCCTAATAGGATAATTTTTTCCCAACTTCAGACACAAAATTAAAACTCAATTTTTTTGAAATAATTTAAATAAATTCCATGTGAATTTAAAATACCTCTACTTTCACCTTAGAGCATAGACATCAAACATAAAGACAAACTTGTGGCAGATGTTATATTGATCATTAATGAAATGTAATTTAATATAGTCAAGAGACAAGTTCCTATCCCATAAATGAAATTTATACTTTCGGTATATCCCTTAAAAAATACATATATTCCAAAAAATAGATATAGGAATATTAAATATATTCCCATGACCAAGACCTCCTCAGACACACTGTCGGGTGATGTGAAGACCAAAATTTTGGAGGACATAACTTCTTATTTGTAACTATGATTGAGATCTCATTTGGAACAAAATGACCATCTCAAAAACATGAATTCACCCATAAACCACTATATATAATTAGGGATGTTTTCATAACTCTTTGGATGCAATACATGACCACTTAAGGGTCCAAAAATGTATTTTAATAGTTTTTTCAAGATTTTTCTATTTTTTTTAAAATATTTTTGTAACTGGACATGAATTAGAATTGAATTTCATTCATCAGGTTAATTTTAGTGTTATAATATATGTGGATATTTTTAGGCCCATCTGATATTGCATTAAAAAATTACTAAAATAGTAGTTTAAAATTTTCTAGAAGATGAAAGTTACTAAAAATAACATGGGTCAATTAACTTTAGGTAACTTTTGATTTATTTATATTTTTTAATTATGCTTGTAAAATCCATTTTCAATTTGAGATATATTTGACTACTTTATTTTAATATTATATTTATTCAGTGATAATTATTAGATAATAATTATTTAATGTAATTTATGAGTTTTATGTCTATAGATATTTTGCTTAGCTAGTATGTGTTTCAAAAATCTAGCAACAGAGCAAGTTCAAATCTTGGAGGTAAAATATTTGTGAATTTTCACTATATTTTGAAAATTATATTTTTGGATAATATTATGTGATTGAATAAACATGTGTAATAAATAGTGAGAGGACAAGGAAAAGGGAGAATTGCTCAGATGAACATAAGTATGCAAGAGATGCAGAGGCAAGTGGAAAAATTAATTGCAATTATCATAAAGCAAGTATAAAGGTAAGTGGAATATGAAATAGAGTAAAAAACAAACAATGAGGACGTAATTAATTAAGAGGATTAATGATAACAACCACCATAAATAAAATATGGGATATTTATGGCTCTAGAGGGAAGGAACGAAGGAATAAAATTTGACATTCCATATTATGGAAGAAGTTTAAAACCAGAGGAGTTGATAGATTAGATGAACAACATAGATATATATTTTTTTAATGTAAAAATCTAAGAGAATAAAAGAAATTAAATTTTTCATGTATGAAATTAAAGGGTCATGCCATGATTTTGTGGGATCACCTAAAAAATAGAAATAGATAAAGGGTAAAGAGAAGATCATGTGGAGTAATATGGAGAAGAAGTTGAGGGAGAAATTATTCCTTTTGATTATTCAATAAGACTATACATAAGATTCTATAATTTATGGAAAAATTATCATATTATACATGAATATAAAGAGAGTTTTACAAGCTTTTTATACAATTTAAGCATGGAAAAATATAAGAATAGATGATTTCAAGGTATGTAAATGGTTTCAAGTTTTCTGTTCAAGATGAATTAAACATGCATATAATAAATTTCATGGAGGAGGATTATTAAACAGAATTGAAGGCATAATGAAAAAATAGATATACTTTCAAAATATCAACTAGGCCATGAAGAGGAAAATCTCATCCAATAAGGGAATTAGGTGGGTTCAATACCACTAGAGGCAGGTTTAATCCCACTAGAGGGGAGTCATCATGTGGTGGATAAAATAAAGAATATAATAAACAGGGTTTTCAATACCAAAAAATAGGAACAATATTTTATAGAGGATGAGGCTATGGTGATATTAGAGGGTGGTTTCCAAATCAAGGTAGGTCTTTTATTTGTTAAAGCTTTGGAGAAGGAAACAAAGTGTTTTAGTGTCTGCACTATCATGAATAAGAAAGGAGGTAAGAGGATCACTTGAGTGTGAATTTAGTTGAGGTTGATATAGATGAAAAAATACTTAAGTTATATTAGCATTGGATAAAATCTCAGGATGAGGATAACCATGATTGCCTCAAGGAGAGAACAAGTGAAAAATAAGGAAGGTGGTGATTCATATCTATGAACAAATATTTTTTAAAGAATTTTCACATCAAGAGGTTAGATATGTAAAGTAATTATAGATGGTGGTAGTTTTGAAAATATGGTTTCTAAAGAAATGGTAGAGAAACTAGGTTTACAATGTGAAAAACGTCCTTAGCCTTATCAAATTTTATGGTTTAAGGAAAGGAATTGAACTATAGTAGAAAAATGTGCTCAATTAAGCTCCCTATAAGAAAAACATACAAGGATGAAATATGGTGTGATGTTATTCTAATGGATGCATGTCACGTGTTATTGGAAAGGCCATGCCATTAGGAAATGAAATTAATTTATGATGGGGAAAAAAACACATTTATTTTGGAAAGGTGGTACAAAGGTATTTCTATTGCCTTTGAAAGAAGAAGGGAAAGTAGAAAGTATGGTGTCCACAAATTTTTTTATCAAATACATGAAGATAACCGGTTATGCTTAGAAATTAATAGAAAATAAATAAGACACATAAGTGGTATAAACACCAACATAAGTATTATAATTATTTAAATAAGATGTATATGTTATACCTTATGAGTTACTAGATGGGTTACCAATAATGTGAGACATTTAGTATCATATTGAATTAATTCTAGAATCAGCTCTACCCAATTAATTAGCATATAAGATGTGTCATACAGAACATGCATAATTGAATAAATATTTTTTTGAGTTGGTGAGAAAGGGCTTAGTAAGAGAGAGCATAAGTCCATGTGTAAAAAAAACAATTTAAATACAAATAAATATGGGGGATTGAGGATGTGTGTGCATAGTATAATAATCAATAAAATTACTATCAAATAAAAATTTATGATACCTCATTTATATGATATGATGAATGTTATTTTAGAATCAAAATAATTTACTAAGATTGATCTAATGAGTGGTTACTGTTAAATTTGGATCCATGAAGAAGATGAATATAAAATAACATTCAAGACTAGGGATGGATTATGTGAGTGGATGGTGAAGTAATTTGAATTATATAATACACCCAACACATTTATGAGGGTGATGAACATAGTGCTAAAATATTACAATGGTACGTTTATGGTGGTTTATTTTGATATTCAGTATGACTAAAGAAGAGAACTTAAGGAATTTTAGATTGGTATTAGAGTTGTTAAAAAAGGATAGGATCTATGAAAATTTAAATAAGTGCATATTTATTCAAATAATTTGGTATTTTTTGGATTTGTAGTTTCAATAGATGGAGTAAGGATAGATGAAAAAAATTAATGGCAATTATTGAGTGGTTTATTCTAAAGAGAATCATAGAGGTAATAAGTTTCCATGGTTTAAAATGTTTAATATAAATTTCATTAAAAAATTTAGTAGTATTATTACAATAATAAAATATTACATGAGAGGTAAGTAATTTGCGTGGATAAAGGCAAAAATATAGAGCTTTCAATTTTTGAAGAAGAAGACTATGCCAAAAAACCATGTTAGCATTAACATATTTTAACAAAGAATTTGAGGTGGATTTTGATGATTCACATCTAGGAATTGGTGTTGTGTTGAGTGAATAAGGAAGGCCAATAAAATATTTTAGTGAGAATTTGAATGAGTTAATAAATAATTTTTCTATAAATGATGTTAAATTTTATGCCATTATACAAGTATTAAGACATTAGAGGAATTGCATGGTGACCTAGAAGTATGTGAACATTTAAGAGAAATTAAATAGTAAGCATGAAAAGTGGGTGTCTTTATTGTAGGGATAAACTTTAAAAAAAAAATTAAATAAAGAAAACAAAATTAGGTAGTTGGTGGTTTGAGAAGGAGAGTGGCTTTATTAACTACTATGGTGAGTGAGGTAGGTAGATTTGAAGTTGTTGAGGAATTATATGATACCGATCAAAATTTTGGAAATATATATATATGAGAAATGAAGGAATACATTAACATATAATACATGTACTAATCCTAATGAATATCTTATATAGGATGGTTATCTCCTCAAGGGAACATAATTATGTATTCTAGTTGAGTCTCTAAGAGACAATATTATAAGATAACATCATAGTGGTGGTTTTGTTAGACATTTTAATAAGGATAAGATAATAACCTTCATGAAGGAGAAGTATTTTTGGATAATGATGAAAATATATGTGGAAATATATGTTTCAATATCCAATATATGTCAAGTTCTTATGGACAATGATTATAATATAGGGCTGTATATGTTATTACCGGTTCTAAGAGAACCATGGACAAATTTTAGTATGGACTTTGTGTTGGGTTTGTCAAACACATAGAGATGTAATGATTAAATATTATTTTGTTGTAGATATAATTTATACTATGGATCATTTTATTTCATGTAATAAAACCAATGATGCCACTATAATTGCATAGCTATTTTTTAAGGACATTATGAGATTGCAAGGTGTTCCAAAAACTATTTCATCAGATAGGGACACAAAATTTCTAAATTATTTTTTGAGGACTCTATGAAATAATTTATAAAATAATATACAATTAATTAGTGCATACCACCCAAAAATATATGGACAAATAGAACTTTTAAATAGGAGGTTGGGAAATTTGTAGAGATGCATAGTTGGAGAGAATCCCAAACAATGGGACTTGGCTTTATCACAAGCTAAGTTTTCATATAATAGTCTAATGAGTAGATCAATATGAAAATAACCATTTAATATTATTTATGTTAAAAATATTATGGGTGTTTTAGATTTGGTATAGTTAATAATTTTAAAATGAGTACATGATGATGTAGAAGCATTTATAGATCATGTACAACATTTACAAGAAGAAATAAGAAGAAAGCTATAGGAAAGTAATGAGAAGTATAAAGTATTAGTAGATGTAAAAATAAGGTAAAATATATTTTAATAAGGATATTTAGTGATGGTTTAATTTAGGAAGGAAATATTTTCAACAAGCACATAAAACAAGTTGAAGTAAAAGAAAATTGGACTATACAAAATTGTGAAGAAAATTCAATGTCAATGCTAATGAGGTGTCTTTACCATAGAATTTAGATATCTATAAAGTATTTAATGTTTCATGTTTACATAAATTCCATGGATAAGATGGTGGAGTTGAAGAATATGAATATGTAGATTGGTAGGAATAAGTATTATTAACCAAATTTCACCTTAGGTCAAAGTTGGTCAAAAACTCTTGCATATTCAAACTTGTCATAGGGTCCTTCTTGTAATCACACTTCTCATAACCCTACTCATCCATATGATTACACATCAGCTCACATGCAGAATATAAACCTTGTTTATCTTGATTCAAGGAATTTTACAACTGAAGTGACATTTCCCACATCATACATCCATCCCTTATACATCTTTAACACATCTCTGACCTTGTACGCATTAGACAAGCCCTTTAGACACCTCTTGGGGCCCTTCAGAGGCCTCTTGACTACCTAATGTGGAATTTTAACCTAAGAAATGGATTATATAGGAAAATTTTGGCCTAGGACACACTTTTTTTTCACAAATCCACATCCTAGGCTATGGTTTGGATCAAACATGCAAAAAAAGGGCCTAGATTTGCCCAACCAGCTAGAAATGGCGATTTTTTGGCCTTTAAGGTGATTAGGGTCAAGATATGTCAATTTATAATTCATTTTAACCTATTTATCCTACATTTTTGTTCTGATCTTTGCACTTGATTATCACACTCAAAGCTTGGCTACCTTCTTGAATCTCATTAGTTTCTTGCTTGGCACACTTAGCTTTCATTGTGATAGGGGATGCCCTACTATACTGTAGCTTATCTTGTTGATTCACATTAATCTCTACAATGTTACAAAAGATTGTGGGTTTCTCCTAGATCCATCAAAACTCCATTTCACATGTTTTTATGCTATTTTCATTGGCTCTCTCTTAGTTAGCATATTCTCTTTCACCTCTTCCATAACTTTTGGCTCTTGGTTTAGACTCAACCTAAACACAACTTGATCCTCCTCCTTCATTTATTATTATCTTAGACAATTGGTTGGTCGAATGTCTACACACTTTTGTTGATTTTGATAAAAGTATGAAAAGTGAAATTATTATTTGTTTTCAATAGTATACAGGCTAGGTTTTGATTATTTTAGTGATTTAGCTTGTTTAGGTCATTATCTAGGATAATTTTTAAAATTTTTATGCATTTGTATGTGGCTAGGGATATCTTTAATTGCATAAAATATCTTCCATTATATGTCATGCTCTCTTTTGAAAAAAATTTCATTACATAGTAGAATCCTACATGCAAAAAAAAGTTTATACAGTTTTCATAAATGTTTTATTATTTTTAAAATAATTGGATTTTATTCCTAATTAAATAAATAGGTTTGAGCAAAGTAAATCAATAAATAACATGCAATAAAGCTACCGATTTTTGAAATAGATTTTTATTTTTGCCTTTTCTAAATATAGTAATAAATAATAGAAATCTAACTTAGATTATTATGAATGATTCAAACTAAGATAGGGTTTGATACTAGAGGAGTAGGACTAGGAAAATATCAAAAACTATATCTTGAGGTTTATTTATGGATTAGATAGGAGCACCTTCATTTCTAGATTGGATAAGAGCACCAAAAGTGGGACACCCTACTATCTGGTGTTTTATTCATTTTCTAATGCTATTATTTAGGTGGTCTAAGATTTTTGGGTTCTATTTGGTAGGCCTATGTTACCTTATCAGTGAAATATCAGAGCCTGGAATCCTATGAAGCTCATTTTGCATCTATTTTTAATCTTCAAATCCCTAGGAAATCGTTGTTCTTGAACTTGAATAGAAACTTAAAAAATATAGAGAAGGGGTTAGTGTTTAAAGGATACACTTGATTCATTTCACACCCTATGTGTGGGCATGATATTTACATACTAATACTTTGAGGAGGGATCAAGATAATGTAGTCCTCCCATTGAAGTTTTTGGTGTAATTGTGTATGATAAATGCAACTAGATGTGAAATTGGATGTACTTCAGATGGCTATGGAATGATGTAAAGGTTGTAATAAGCTTGAAATTATCTTGGAAGGTTGTACACATAGAATAGGGAAGATTTTATAGGGAAATTAATGATCATGGGTTAAATGAATTCATGTTAGGTCAATAATAAAAAGGATAAGGATCTAAAATAATCTGACCATTAGGAACAATTTTACACTTGGACAATAATGCCAAAATCATAACACCGTAGGTTTAAACACTCCTATCCAAGTTGGGCACTATTATCTAGAGGGAATGAGAACTAGGGGGATGGATCTAGGCCTAAAATAGCTACTTGGGTCTGCAAGGGTTAAGTCCAAAAGGCTATGGATGATTGGGAATTAGTGAAACAATAGCTTAGAAGGGTTGTGTAAGCAAGTAGGAAAACCTATGTATTGGGTGTCATTATCCATGCTTAAGTCATCTAATTTCATATTTTATATGACTAAATTCGCCCCCCCCCCCCCACCCCCCCACTTTATTCTAGTAATGCAACAAAGCAAAATACTAGGATAAAAGAAAGTAAAAATCATACCTAAACATACTTGTAAGGGAGAATCTCATGAAGCTATGTGATGCTAGATGTGCATAAAGAGAGAAAGATGTGAAGTGTAAATCTATAATGAAAACATAAAATTAGATCAATTCTTACTAGATACACTATATCTAAAATAAGAACATACAAAAGCTGAGTAAGAGGAAGAAAAAGGAATGAATACACCTCACCAAGTACATGAACCAATACAAAACCTATTGTGGTGCTAAATTGTGTTGGGTGTGTTTTATATGATAATTAATATCATGGATGGAGTTGAGTGCTCAATTCCCTAAAAGTGGCTCAATAATGTGAAGGCAATCCATTTGGGTTGATCATCACCAACTAAGTGAAGTTAATGAATCATGCATATGCTAATTGATGTTTGGACTATGTGTTTAATCTATCTAAATAGCTCGCTTAAGAATACAAAGGATGTCCCTTTGGATCCATAGTTACTCCGTAAAGTGAAGATATGAAGTGATACCAATATAGAATATATGTCATATGAGATGGATCATAGAGCCAATGGATGTTTTGGAAATATAACAATGTGTTGTGGATAGCCTAAATGTATGCTGGAAACTAGGCCACTCTTGGCCATTTCAAAAGATGGAGGTTAGGATTGTATGAAATCCATTATGAAATTGATGTACTAGGATTATATAAAATCCAACTCAAAAAATTAGGTACTTAGAAAGTTAAACTTGTATAAAAGTTCAACTTGAAAGTGATGCCAACTGCCTGTATATGGAGTAAGGCATGCAATTGTTGAGAATGCCTGGATAATATACTAAACTTAGAAATAAAATAAGACCAATGTGTTATGCACATTGCCCCTAATCACTAGTTTATAGAATATAGATTCTAATTTATAAGTTATGTGATCTACCTAATATAAAACTAAAATTGAGAATAATCATGTCATGCATGATAACCCCCTATATCTAGATTATCTAAGAAAATTATACTAAACTACTAATTCTAACTAATCTAGATGTGTAAAAACTATATATGAACTAAATTTTTTGCCTATTTATAAAAAACTTGAGTGTTTTTCTACCTGGATAGGAGCACTAAAATGAGGACACCCCTATGTTTGGTGCTACTATCCATTTCTAATACTATTTTCCTATGCTATAATTAATCTAAAACTATCACTATTTTTCTGCTATGTTTTGACTGGTTTGACCTCTAGATTTTGAATTGGGTGATTTGAATGTTGTTGTTTTAACTATTAGGAGCTTTGATCTCTATGAAAAAACCCATATTTATTTCCCCCTCTTCATAGGGTAGGAATAATGAACTTACAATGACTACCCTCAGAAGAAAGAGTCCTACAAGTATGTTAAGCTATATAGATATATGATATAACAATGATATTTGATACGATATTTGTAGATATAGAAATGTTTGTATTGATAGATTTTTAGATCAATAGTGGTATGCCTAGATGGATTTAACAATGTAAAAGCATGTACAATGTACTGAACTAGAACTAGAAATGTTAGATGTTAGTTGTTAGTTGTTAAGGAGGGATGGAGCATGATGTCCATCATGGCATCTAAGAAATTAAGGAAAATGCATGATATATATCATGACATTACAACAATCAAAAAATCAAACAAACAAACAAGCACATAAAATAAGAAGCAAGAAATAAGAAGCATACAAGGCTGGCCAAGGGGCCTCATAAATAAGGGACATGGGAACATGTCACTCAAATTGGAAAGTAAGCATGTAAGGCATGTTCAAATTCCACATACACATACAAGTGAAATAAGCAAAGTTGGTATAGGGGCTATAGGGACATGCAAGAGTACGAGAAAAAGACATTGGAAAATTTTTAAGGCACAAATAGAAACTATAAATGCAATTAGACAAGCTATGCTAAGATAGAGGAGAAAGTATGTAATAATTGGAAAGGTAGAAACACATCTAACTAATCAAAGCAAATGTGAAAGTATGCAAGACATGTGTAGTACAATACTAGGTATATGCTAAAAAATATACAAGTGCTATATATTAGTGAAATGTTGATATAGTAATCTATGTAATTTGGCAAGTAATGTACATTAGTATGGTAATTAGAGTGTGTAGTGTAGTATTGACATAACCTAGATGGTGTTGTCATGTAAAATATACCCCTAGTGGGTATGTATATCAATGTGTGTCTCAAATTTATAAGAAGGAATGCCCCCTAAATGGGTAGAGTGAAGTAATCAAGTAGCTGAATGTCACTACACACACTCAAAGGAGATCAAGTGAAGCATGGTAATGTATGTAAATTGACACATGATAGCATGAAACAAAAAATGTAAGTCCTAACATGATAGTAATAATGTAAAGCATGGATGATGCATATAATCAAAATGTTTTTGATATTTTTGACATATTTGAATGTTTTTATATTTTGAGTTTTTTGTATTATTTTTGTACTTTGATATAAGCTATGTATAGGTAAAATTGGGAAGAAATGATACTAATCAATGAGTATTGGATAAGACTCCCTTTCGTGGTGTCATGTATTAAACAACTGAATCATGCATGATCATGAGGAACGATTGAATGTATGATATTGTGAAGATAAAATTTGTGTACATTGTAACTGCTCTAAAATATTTGAAGTGAAAATTGAATGTTGGGTCCCCTTGTAACTCTAAGAAGTAGATTCAATTGTAGGGTTCTTAAGGACCCATCTAGAAGTAGAAGAAGCTCTTTGAATAGGTGCTCTCTATATAGTTGTATGTGACCTTAATGTTACTACTCTAGGTGTGAACACTATAGCTAGAATCTGTTTAAAATCCTAAAACTATGGAGGTGTGTGAAACCTCTATACTAGTGATGGATGTTATAACTATGGTTGGATCTAAAGTGGAAGCAAAACTAAAACTAGGGGAGAAACTTAAATAGGTGGAAGAACTAGAGCTGATGTTTATAAGCTAGTAGATGGCTCTAAAGTGGCGAGTGGTGACTCATAAGGAACTCCACTGACTATAATAACCTAATTAACATGAATGAATTTCGTGCATCTATTAACTATAGAGGGTACTACCCTGATTTTTTGAATCTATGGTCAACTAAGTAATATGTCAAAAACTCCTGCACTGGGAACTATAGTGAATGGTGTTGCCAAATATATAGGACTAAATTGTACTATAATTACTATCTCACCCAATGAACTATGTATATGCCTAATAAAACCACTAATAACAATGTCTATTAGAGTGATATCCTACTCTAAGTAACCCAAATGCTATAGTAGTGTCAAGGTGCACATGTTAAGGTTGGAACCATTTTCAATAAGCACACTATAAATAGGTTGATTATGAATATGCACTCTAATAAAAAGTGCATTATAACCTATATTATCCTCTATAATCTCCTTATATAAAAAATATATCAAAGGTATGGCTAGAACTCTAGACTCAAACACACCTATCATACCTCTCAAAGGATGTGCCTTAATTGAAGGTGCCTCGTATGTAGTTGGTGGAGGATGTGAATGGTATGTATGGTGAACATTTGAGGTGTCCTATTTCTCCTATTTATAATGCTATGAAAATAGATCTAAGAATATTTTCAAAGCTTTATCTTGTGTTGGATTTGCCTTTGGAGGCTCAACTAAAGTGCCCAGATCAAGTAGATTGTCATCTATCAAGTCATATATCTTATGTCTCAAACTAATGTATATATTTATTATGTGGCCTAGTTCCCTATGAGAATCATAAAATGTATGATAATCATATCCCCATGGAAGATGATTTCTTGGGTCAGCTTCCTAAATAGGAGGGAGAGTGATGATGTTATATTCTAATAATTGTTGTAAAACCCTGTGTGGAGAAATTGGTAGATTGATAAATGCACGATGAGGAGGTGCTGATAAAACCACACATTAAGTAGGCTCTAAAGCCACATTGACTATTGGTTGATTCTAATTCTTATTGTCATTTATTTTGACCTTGTATGATACTTTGCTATTACTCTTGTTTGTTGTGTCTAAGATACTTTAGTACTTAAGTTTGACCATTGAAATTAGCTTGACTTCTCTTTCCTTGACTATATGACACAATTTAGTGAAGGAAGAGAATATTTTAAACATAATAGATTCATGTAATGCTAGTAAAAGTCTTTGTTTAAAGATGTCTTGTAACTCTTGATCAACCATGGGGCTTGTTAGCTTAGCTATAATAGTCTTGTATCTAGGAACATAATTTGTGAGGGGCTCATTTGACCTTTGTTTCTATTGAGCAATTTATGCATAAGAAACCTTATCACCAATGTTGATAGTAAAATGTGCTAGGAACATATCTGCTAAACGATTCAATGCTATGATCGACTGATTTGGTAGACTATAAAACTATTATAAATAATAATCCTTTAAACTCCATGGAAATAACTTGGTAAGTATCCAGTCATTTGGTACATAATCCAAACATGATTCATGAAAAGATCTCAAATGTGTCTTTATATCACCCTTTCCATCATATAAAGTGAGATTGGGTTAAAAAAAACCTGATGGTAAGGGTGTAGAAGTAATGTGGCATGCCAATGGTGTATGTAGTAAAGCAAAAAACTTGAAAGCTTGCATAGGTCTAGTAGTACCTTGCTATATCTTATGGCATAAAAGAAGGTTGAGCTGCTATAGGAGGTGCTTGAGACATAGTCTCCCTGATAATGTCATTTTTAACTGGCTATTATATTTTTTGAGAAGATTTCCAATTAGTCACTTTTTGTTTTCTTCTTGTATAATTCTAAGCATGTCATCTTTCATATCTAAATGTTTAGTTAAGAATTCTTGAAGTTCTCTTTTATCGATTTCATCAAAACTGGTATATTAAGTTATTGGTAAAGTAGAGAAACAATTTGAAATGTGTTTGAATGTTTTAAAATAAGTTTTAATAGGCAATGTGATATAAATGGAAAGTACTAAATATAAGAAACACAAAGTCCAAAAACTGGTGAATTGGAATTTGTGTAAAAAGGATACTAAGCTGCCAAACATGTAAGGTGATACCTCAAAAAGCAAATAGGTGATAGTATATGAAAATAGGATTTTTAAAAAATATTTATACAAAATACTATTAATTTGTTAATTTTAAATTGATATTATGAGCTTGATATGCAACTAAAAATTCAAAAAATGATTTGAAAAGTATTGAAAAGTAACTGGGAGTTTAGTTGATACAATCTAGGGATTATTTGAATGATTTTTTTTTTAAATTAGTACGATAATTTTAAAAATTTGATATGAATTTATAGAATTATTCTTGAAAAAATTAGGAAAAATTATAAAATATTTTTAAAATTAGCAACATATTTTTCCTAGTGTTTGAAATGCGTTTGTATGTAAGGAGGACCTAGTATGTGCAAATTAGGGTTTTAACAAAATATGTGATATTTTGAAATTAATTTATAGATTTTTTTATTATTAAATATATGAAAAATAAATAAACTATGGTAAAAAATTATAAATAATTATCCCTAGGGTTTATAGGGGTTTTCTCCAAAATTTGAAGTAAGTCAGGTTCACCAAATGTTTTATTGTTTTCAGAATAATGTGTTTTTATTCCTAATTAAATAAACAGGTCTAAGCAAAGTAAATTAGTAAATAATATGTAGGAATTAAGATACATATTTTTTTAGATATATTTTTATTTTTTCCTTTTCTAAATATAATAATAAATAAGATAAATCTAACTTAGCTTATTCTGAATGATTTGGATTGAGACAAGGTCTGATACTAGAGGAGCAAGATTGGGAAATTATCAAAAACTAGACATTAAGGCTAATTTTTGGATTGGATAAGAGAATAGAATGTGGGAAAACCTACTATCTATTATTTTAGTCCCTTTTTGGCACTTTTTTTAGGTGATGTGATATTTTTGGGTTATGTTACCCTATTAGTGAAATATCAAAGCTTAGAAGCCTACAGAGCTCATTGTGTGTCTATTTTTAATATTCAAATCCTTAGGAGCTCTTTGTGCTTTAAATTGAATGGAAACTTTGAATATATATATAAGGATTTGGTGTGTAAATGATACACTAGATGCACTTTGTACCACATGTGTGGGAACACTACCTACATAACAATATTGTGAGGAGGGATCAAGCTAATGTAGTTCTCCCATTGAAGTGTTTGGTGAAATTGTGTATGATAAATGAAACTAGATGCTAAATTTTATTTACTTTATATGGATAGGGATTGATTAAAATGTTATAATAAACTTTAAATGATCTTGGAAGGTTATATGTAGAGAATATGGAGGAGTTATTGAGTGTACTTGCTTGTATTCTTGCTTCTTTTTTGTTAATGAGTGACAACCCTTATAAATGGAATTTGAATGTAAGTTTATAGGGAAATTAATGATCATGGGTTAAATTAATTCATGTTAGGTTGATAATAAAAAGGATAAGGATCTTAAATAATCTAACCAATAGGACCAATTTTGCACTTGGACAACACCAAAATCAAGACACCCTAGGTTTCAGTGCTCTTGTCTAAGCTAGGTGCTATTGTCTAGGGGAAATGAGACTTGGGAGAATGTATCTAGGCTTGAAAGAGCTACCTATGTCTATAATGGTTAAACCTGAAACATTGTGGATGATTGGGAATCAATGAAAGAATAGACTAGAAGGGTTGTGTAAGAAAGTAGGAAGACTTATGTATTGGGTGTCATTTTACATGATTAAGTCATCCAATTTTTCATTTTATATGACAATAATAAATAATATTTCCTCTTGTTAAATTATAAAATTGCATTATTGGGGAATAATAGTGTTGAAAGTAAAGATTTATATCAAACTTAAACTAGGCATGCTCTTACACCCTTGCTTGAAAACATCTCTACTTCTTAAAATGCCTTTCATTTGGCCTGAGAGTTTCTTTTATCCTAAGTTTATGCATTGATTGTTATCTCTCTTTGTTGAGAATTATTATTTGTGAATTTTTTATGAAAATATTCTTCTAGTCTTAGTTACTTTATTTACTTTGGTTATATCCATTAGAGATACATGCATCCTTTGTGCACTTGATCGTGTTAGCCTGAACTTGGTTTACATGTCTGTTTATTATTTGGTGTAAGCCATAAAACTAGATAACCTCTATATATCTCTTGTATCCCATAGAGGCCTTGAGACCTCTAACCTTCTAGTTGTTTGTTTAAGTACACTATGTACCTCCTACCAAACATTAATGGTTCCATTCAAATTATTGGAGATACATTATGGCATGCTCGATGGGACCCCACATACAGTCTCCTACTATTTATATTCTATTTAGAGACCTTATAGAAAACTCCCCTTTGTTGGTTGTTAGTATTTGCTTTTAGTTGTGTTTTGGCTCTCACCTTGGCTATTTTATCTTTATTTGGTTTTGTATTATTTTCCCTACTAGTTCTTTATCTATTTGCATTTTTTGTTGCCTCCCAAGTTTTTCTTACTTCATTACATCTGTCTCTAGCCTCCCAACCTTTGGATTGAAATATTAATGGATTTAGGATCTTATCTCTAATCTTATTCATGAGTAATCCATGGTTGCAATAGAACACCATAGACATCATAAGATCTAAGAGGTTCCCTAGACCTAGCATGGTGATTTAGACCCTCTCACATTTTGTAGGGAACAAGATTGGTAGGTTTATAACCAATGAGCTTGATCTCCTTTTCACTAGTCCTAACTTCATTCATCTAAGGATGTTTCCCCTCAACCTCATGCCATGACTCATTCACCCATTTGATGTTATGAGGATACCCTTACATGACTGAGACCTAATGAGTTATGTGGGATCATTTATGATTATTGTAGATGCCTTTAGGTGAATGAAATTCACCCTTATTACCTATGAATAGGTGGCATGCTTCCTCTAGAGATAAAGATTACACATATTAAGTTTTGATTCACTCAATCAGTTCTCATGTGAGTTTTCCACCTCTTTCATGTTAGGAGAATCTACATCAAGAACCCCCTCATGTCCATGTTATAGGTCATAAGTATTCCAAATCAGAAAGGCATCTCCATCATGAGGAGTCCTCCCATCCTCCTAGACCTTCATTTAGAGTTTTAGATGAGTGTGTTAATTTCAATTACCACTTGGAGACTAGAGATCTATGGGATGCCTATCTTGAGCATCAGCACCCTTAGGTTAACCCTCATCTAATGGCCTATATTTAGCATCATGGAGACCTAGGTCACCATGACTATTTTAATGAGTATGTCACATCATCCCAACATCTTGATAGGAAATAGTACCCTTCTTATGGCAATTCTCCACCTTATGGTAGAGATGATTTCTAACATGAGTGTCTCCCATATTAGGAGCTACTTCAGCATCATGCCCTTAATATTAGGGTTATTATGAGGTCTATTATCATAGGTAACATCATAACCATCAGGATCCCCATCTTGGATATTCTCACCAACCTATTATAAACCATGCCTACAAGGATATCCATAGGAATATTATATCCCATTGGGTGCATGATATTCCCCTTCATACTCTTATCCCTGAATTGCCTAAGTTCAATGGGACTCAGGACTCTAGTCCCATAAATCATATTATGACATTCATGATGGTGTGTATGTATTGGGAATAGGATGAAGGCATGATGTTAAAGATATTTTCTCATTATCTATGAGATAAAGCTCTTATTTGGTTTTATAATCTACCTCTAGATTCTCTCTAGTTTTTAGCTCCTTCTGGATGACTTCCTCTAGTACTTTGATATCTCTAGACATTTTAACCTTGGCATCTAATCACTCACCTCCATAGTATAGACCAAGATTGTAACTTTGATTTTTTGTGTAGATGGTGTTTAGTCATCCATACATCTATAAAAAGGTTCTTCAATTATCAACATTATGACATGTTCATGCAAGTATTGAGGTAGGAGGTTCACCTTGAGATCCTCAAGCATGAGGCCACCTTGTATGATGAAGATATTAATGAGTGTCTAAATATTGAAGTCTTTAAAGTGCATGTGGGCATGTATCTCATGCCAACCCAAAATTCATCCTCTTCATGTGATCATAACCAAAACACTACTGATGATGGTGTCACTAAGTCTCATCCTAAGAATAAAGAAAATAAGGATAGCCATGAGGTGAATTCTTTGATCAAGAAGCTAATTGAAAAGAAGGCTTCTGATTCAAGCATAGAAAAATAATGGATGGTGTTTCCTTATGACATCACCAAGTTTTGTAATTTCCATTGGATGTAAGGGCATGATGATGCCAATCATGTTATCCAAAAGTCTAGTGCATAAGTCTCACCTCTATCTCAGAGTTCTCTTCTTGCATAACTCAACCAAAAGTCAAATGTGTTTAAGGAGCCTCTACATAGCCATGATAAGGAAAAGAAGAAGAAGAATAAAAGGAAGAAATCCAAGGCTTAGGCCCATCATTCCCCTTCTTACTCTTCTACCTCTTCTAATTCCTCTTTCCAAATTGACCTAAGAAGGAAAACTAAATGCAAGAGTAGTAAGGTCATTACTACTATTAACATAACCTCTACTAGGTATTATTACTTTGTCAACATGCACTTGGGTTAGGTCATCAAACCTATTAGAGAGACTAATGGTGTTAGTCCTCTTATCTATCCCATGGGGGTAGGGAACCCCAAATTTAGATTTTAATTTTGGCATAACATCCCTCCCTAGGCTTGAAAACATCCTTACTCCATCGTAGAGGAGTTACAAGGCCTATTAGATGAATCTCCATTTGGTACCTTCTTTGGCCTTGGCTTGAGCAAAGGGGTCTCATCTTTGATGAGCATAGTCTTTCTCACAAGGGTCTATTATAGGATGATGTTGAAGTTTTTTTCAACTTTGATGCATTATGCATCCTCATCCCCCCATTTTATCTTTCAACCCTACCTCTTTACTAGATGTTTTGGTTATGGCCAAGAGTGATCGATTCCCCCTCTATATTGAGACCTCCATTGATGCTTATTGGGTTAAGAGATGCATCATTGATGAAGGATGTATGTTGAATATCATGCCTCTATGTGTGTTCAATGAGCTTGGGATCAATCAAAAGAAGCTCTCTGATTATCACCAAAACTATGTTGGTTTCAATAATGATATAGTTTCACTAGTGGGAAACATGAAATTTTGGGTCAAGTTTAGCCTCAAGATAGTTACAATTTATTTTTGTGTGTTTGAATTGGATATTTCATATAATATGATTATTGGTCATCACTAGACTGATTCCATTTAGTTCATTACATCGACCATGTTTTTTATGGTTTAGTCCATGCACGAAGGTGAGCTTCATACCATGGAGTCTAACATAGATCCCTGAGCATTACTCTACATAAAGATAAATCCCTCAGGCTAGGATTTATATATCTCCTCATGGGACTATGTGGACTCCCACACACCCCCTGCTTTTGAGTCTCATTTTATTTAGGATTAACATTATTATTTAGTTGAGTATCGATTAGTTTTCATTCTTTCTAAGTCTGGGATGCATTAATCAACTCCCTCTTCTATTCAAAAAATCTAGGTTGGTTCTTCTCTTCTTAGAGACCTATTTTAAGATGTCTCCTAGAACATTGAGTTTCTCCTTGAATTATGCTTTTACCATTAGATTATAGGCTTTATTGATGCATCTCCCATTGAGACTACTAAAGTAGCTAAGTTTGATAATAATTAGAGAACCTAAGGATATGAATTCCCCATTTCTTTTTCCCCACCATTTCCCTATTATTTATAATTTTTTAAGTCTAAATACTGGCCTACCTCAGGGGTAGGCCTTTAGTTAGGGTGATGTGTTGGTTGGGCCTAGGATTGTGGTGTTTTGATGAGCCTAAAAGCTTACTAGAACACCCTCCCTAGGCCCTTGTTTGATGGATTACCGCTCTCATGGCATCCATTATCAGACCTTTTAGGTTTTCACAGCCATTTAGCTTATGCACTCTTCCTTGGATACACCTTGAGATAAAATCAAAGTCTTTTAGTTCTGTCAGTTGGTCATGTTACTAATTTATTATCATTAACCCTCTTCCAACTCCCTCTCTCCTTTTCTATAGTTATTGTAGGTGATATGGGTTAATAGTTGTGGTTGCTTAAAACTTGATTTAACTTTCCCTAACTAGTATTTATCTATGAATAACTTCCTAAAACCATTCTTTGCCTCTCATTATAATTAGAATTGAGACACTCTTTCTCAATTGGCCCTTACATAATGGTAATGACTCTCTCATTGAGATACCTTTCTTGCCTATGGCACTCTGACTCCTCCTCACATCTACATGAGAGAGAAACATGACCCTTGATCAGTTATACATGTATTAGAATGAGATAAACATGTTTAACAAACATGTTTTTTATTTCCCCAATCTTGTTCCTTTCTAGGTAAGTTCTATGCCCTACCAAGCTCCTTGGACCTATTTTTAGCCCTTTCTGGCCTAATCCATAGGTTTTTGAGCTAAGTCTTCAAATGGTAGTGGGCTAAGATGAGCCATCCATGGATTGTTAGTGCTTTAGGCCATGTGTTTTCCTAGGTTGCATACATCTTTAGTTCATATCCTTGTTTGTGCCCTATCTTGACCTCTATTTCATCATGTTATTGCTCCTTAAATTTCCAAACATTCATCATAGGAGTTTTGTCCCATTATAAACATAAGGGTGTATTTTTTATCTCTCTTTAAGGCCTATTTAGGTGTGTTTTAGGATTATTTTAGTCTCTTGGACCCCTAGGCCCTCTATCTTATTTGGCTCATGTAATCCTTGCTTGGGTACACCTTAGAATATAACTTAATCTCTCTTCTTATTTCAACTAGTAGTTTCTTGGATCATTCATAGTTGATCCCTACTAACTCCCTCTCCTTCTTTCACTATGGTTCTTATATGTTTGGGTTCATATTTTTTGTTGCTTTAGGACTTAATCTAGTATTCACCAACCAATATTCATTCCTTCATGGACATATTATCACCATTCATCACGTCATCCCGCAATCCGTATTATTCTTTGCCTATTAATTCTGACTTGGTTGTGTTCTTTATCTCCCTTGTGTAACTTTTTCTTCTTGCTCTATGTTAAGACAATCCTTTCAAAACATCCCATTACATCCTTGACCCACATCATGGTGTACTTCTTAGCGATGATTCACATGGATGCTATTAATTGAGACAACCTAGGACCCACCACTACCACTTGGATTATCAATGACACATGGAGCTATGAGCTTGTTATAGCTGGTTACCTCCTTAAGAATGAGATGAATAATGCAATCAAGTATCATGTAATCATTGGTTCTTTTATTGACACTCATGTACTAGGTATGTGTTATGTGTAGTTGTTCTTTGATTCACTCTTAGCCATGTTTCATCTCACCAAGGCCTAGTTCATCCTTAGCTCTAAGTTGCTCCCCCTCTTCAAGGTCGTGCATGTTTTTCTCTCTTTCTTCAAGGATGTCCATGTTACCCATATCCCTTATAGGGAGAATAATAGGGCTTAAATCTTAGTGAATGTCATTCTAGATTATACTATTTGATTTGAAATCACTTGTGTCACTTCTTTGTAAGAGCTAGACTTATATTTGTATTACATAACATTTTCACTCTCACCTATGGATTGTACCATCAAATTATTCTACCACCATCCTCATCTAGTAAGTGAAGGTAATGATCTCTTTTAGATTTTTATTTCTTACATTCATTTGATTTTGTATGGCTTTTAGGTACTACACATCACTCCTTGCTCATTTGAATACATACTTCTTGTACCTTGGGGTATATGTAATCATAATTCTCATGGCCCTACTCCTCTTTATGATTAAACATTAGCTCATGTATAGAATACCAACCTTGGTTATCCCATTTCAATTCATTTTCCATTTTCATTAACCTTTCTTTCATCATACATCCAACCCCTATACATCCTTAGCACATCTATAACCTTTTGTGCACCAGACAAACCCTCTAGATGCCTCTCGGGGCCCTTTCATAGGCCTATTAACCACTTAAAGTGGCCTTTTGACCTAATACATGGCTTAAGGAGTAAACCCATAGCCTAGGCCACACATTTAATTCAAAAAATCCATGGTCTCAATAATAGCCCTGATAGAACATGTAAAGAATGGCCTAGATTTATCCAAACAATTAGAAATGGCTATTTGTTATCATTTTGGCTGATTAGGGTTGAGATATATGTCACTTTATCATAAATTTTATTGTCTCTCTCCTAAATTTTTCTCTAATATTCCCACTTGATCATCACACTCAAAGTTTTTCTACCTTCATGAATCTCATTGGCTCTTTCTTGGCACACTTAGCTTTCATTATGATAAGGGATGCCCTACTATATTACAACTTATCGTGGTGATTCACATTTTTATCTATAGTGTTCTTGAAGCTTATGGGTTTATCCTAGCTCCCTCAAGACAACATTTCACATAATCTTTTTCTCCTTGCATTGGATCTCTCTCAATTGCCATATTTTCCTTCACCTCTTCCATAGCTTTTAGCTTTTGGTTTAAACTCAGCCTAAACATAGATTGATCCTCCTCCTTCATTTCTTATGAGCTTAGATAATCTATTGGTATAAAAATTTCACACTTATTTTGATTTTTATATGAGGGAAATTTGATATGTAGAGTGAAAGTATTTTTTGTTTGCAATAGTATACATGCTAGGTTTTTATTGTTTTAGTGATTTTGCTTGTTTAGTACATGAAATATCTTTAGTTTATTGAAATATATGTCATTATCTCTTTGGAAACATTTCTCATTACATAATAGAATCCTACATGATCAAAATAATTTATACAATTTTCATAAACAATCTCTCCTCTTGCCAAACCAAAAAATTGAATTATTAGGAAATAATAGTGTTGAAAGTAAAGATTTAACTCAAACACATATTAATAATGATCTTGAAACCTTGTTTGAAAACATATTTAATTATAAAAACATCTTTCATTTGGCCTGAAAAGTGCCTTTTCTCCTAAGTTTATGCAATGCTTGTTAGCTCTCTTTGTTCAACATTGTTATTTCCATAATTTGTATGCAAATAGTCTTCTAGTCTTAGTTACTTTCTTTACTATGGTTATAACCACTAGAGATATATGCATCATTTGTTAACTTTATCATGCTATCCCTAACCTAGTTTACAAGTTTATCTATAGCTTTGTTTAAATTGGCAAACTGGATAGCCTCTATATATCTATTGTAGCCCATAGAAACCTTGAGCCTTCTAGCCTTCTAATTATTTATTTAAGTACCCTATGTACCCCCTACCAAAAACAAATGGTTCAGTTCATATTCTTGGAGCTAAAATTATATGTTTGAATTAGTCACCAAGGTCCTCTATGAAGTCAAAACATAAAATTTGGTGCACATAATGTGTTTTTATCTTTATCACATTTGTCTGGTTGGTCTTATGTCAATTTATGCCACCTTTTGGAAATTTGAATGAAATGTATGGTTTACCATAAAAATAAAAATATTTAAATATGTATTATAATATACCATATGTTAGGGAATGCCATAAAATAGGTTTGAAATTGAAAAGTGATACGTTCAACATACAACACAAGAAGATCATTACAAAAAAGGGAGTTTCAGGTAGTTGTATGGACTGAGGTGACTCACCTAGCATGTGTGGGGATTCAAAAAGATGTTTTGACATGCATAAAAATATTTTACAAGATTAGGTGGCTTTAATAGCTCCAAATTTATTAAAAATTGATTTTTCTCTCTTATCACTCCCTTAGGCCAAGAATGCCAAATGGTTTTCTATTGGTATAGAAAAGAGAAGGAGAGTTGAAGTGAATGCACTCAGTGAATGTTAGGGGTCCCTGTGTACTTAAATTCCATGGAAATAGTTATAGGATTAGTGGTTTATTCTTAATTAACAATCACTAAGATTATTAACACCTCTAAACTACCTATGCATCCTTAATACCTCGATTTTCTCATCTGTTTACAATGGTCCTTATGAACCAAGTGGTATATATGGACTTGAAAAGAATATTATTTATTTTCACATGTGGATATGAAAGGATAGGTATAATTACCTCCTTGTGTTAGGAATGAGCACCATTGAGAGATACAGATAATGTTTTCATAGTTACAGTGTTGATCTTCTATGAATGGATTTAGGCTAAATTAATGCATTGGTTTTCATCCCCTCAGACCATGGATTATTCATATTATCAATTAAAATATCTAGAGGTTTATTGAGATAGGGCCCTAATATACTAAGTAAATACTAATTAGAGTCCTAATGTACATAGTCACCTACAGTCACCTAAAGGTATGCATAGAGAATTGTAAGACTATTCAAAACCCAAAATATAGGTTGTGTATAATATCAAGACTTGAATTGAGTTATCAAGTCATTAAAGGTTAATTATGTTGATAATATAGTCAATTCAAGACATACAGTTAAAAAAGAGTTAGAAACTTGCTTAATGGGATGAATTACCTTAACTTCTTTGAAATGGTTTTTGCTCATATAGAGTAACATCTTGTGGTGAATGTTTAGGAGTTCTATGTAAGCCTGTTATTTTCCTTATTAAAGCATAGACCTAGATGTCACATATTGACACAAGAAGGAGGTTGTTTAATCAAGAGGGGCTGATGGTTGAGTGAGGTTTCAATTCAATCATGTTTCTAATGAAACACTTAGATAACTACAATACCATTGAAGACAAAATGAAGTTAGAGCAACTTCCATACCTATATGGTACATTGATGATAGTGGGATGATGTATGGTCTCTAGGTATAAGATGATATAATTAAAATATGATATGGATATAGTGACTTGAAGAGATATAAGGATATGAAACATAGTTCTCTAGCATGAACAAACACCTACATGAACCTCTTAACTTTCATAATATGCACACCTATATTTTGACACAATCATAGACCAGTGTAAGCTAATGGGGATGTATTTTGGAAGGTTGATAGGGGTGTAAAGTGGGTGAAAATATTTAAATTAATCTCATAGTGATGATACTATACATTTAATGAGATTATCAAAAGTAAGAAATAGAGAAGGTTGAGCAAACTAGGTTTTGACCTCATGCTCAGTCAACCTTACACACAATCACAACCTAATCTTAAGGATTTGATGTGTTAAGGTCAATTCAAGTTTGATCAAGTTTTGAGACTTGGTAAAAAATATCATCATGACCTAAAAAATCTCCCCATGGTCTCTTTCAGGTTAAACAATTAGGAGAAGTGTCCTCCATTTTGTCATAGACATGAGGTACTTCACAGTTAGTGCGATCTTGTAAACATAATACATGGGTGATGAAAAGGTGAAATGATAGATTATTAATTATTATAGGATGTTTTAAAGGTTGAATTTAAGGTAAACATAGGTTGAGAAGGACCTATGGCAAATTAGACTACATAAAAGGGTTAAATACTTAAGAAACACAATCCATGCCTATTAGGCCTAAGAACTATATATGAACCCTCATGAATTATAAATTCACTCACCCATATGATTCTAAAGACAATGTAATAGCCTTTAGGTGAGAGTTTATAGTTTATTTTATTCAATGGTTTATGAAAAATAATTCAAAATTGGTCATTTTAACTTAATTCTCTCTAAGGGGTGTCCAAAATGCATAGTAGGAGTTAGAGAGCCAACTTATCTCACTCATATCTATATTAAAAATGTTAATGAGACATCAAGCACATAGTGGTATTTAATTAGTGTCCTATAATCAAAATTATTGGAATTGGTTTGAGGGTTAAGCATCTAAATTTTATGAATCATCACTAAGAACCTAAATGACCTAAAACCCTCTCAAGAATTTGATAAAAAAGATATGGTGGAAAATTATTCCATAAGGGTTAAATTATCCTTAATAATTATTTTTAAATTATTGGGATTCTCTCAATATCCTTGACATTTAGTTTTTATATACAATCACTTTTACCAATAGGCCAAAATCTGGGTTTTCTACAAGTTTTGAGGTAATCTACAGGTATAGAAGGGAATAGATAGTTGAGGGATATATTGGAAGATATGTGGAGATGTTTTATAATTAATCATAAATAATTATCACCTTTTTCATGCATGAAAACACCTATGTTAAGTTACACATTGAAAATAGTCTTAAATAAGATAGTGAAAAATAGGGTGACTATCAAAATTAGAAGTGACAAGTGTGTTGTTGAGTTATTTTGAGGTATACCTGATGGAAAATAAGATAAATAGGTATTAAAAAGGTGTCTTACATCCCTAAAATGAAATTTATTTAACATTTACAAGTCACCATAGTGAAAAGTGTGAAGACTCAGGCCTAAAGGGCTAATGAGTGACTACAAGAGAGTGAATGACAACTGGTGCAGAGAATATCATTAGTTGAAGGGCACATATGACTATAAAAATATTTTTTTCACCTTCCTAAGATAGTTCATATGTGTCAACATACTTCTAAGGATGTTTCAAATAATTAAGTGGACTACTCATCAATAAGGTAGTTTCAAGAAAGACATGGAGTGTCTCTATACCAACCTAAAGAAAATGCTATGGTTTAGATTGATAAATATTCAAGAGGAATTCATGAACTATTTTATAGATATTTTTATTGTATTGTAACTACCTTCCAATTCTTGACACTTGGCATTGTGACTTTTCAACTTCACTCCTCTCTCCTCTCCTATGCTCTATATATTGAGGCCATTTTGGCCTTATATACATCCACAATTGGTATAGTGAATCCCTACTAATTTTTACATCTTGTTTTACCTTTTAATAAAGTTTTTAAGTTGATTTAGTCTTGAAAAGTCTTTCCTAAGTATTCCAAGTAGTGTTTTGTTATGATAAGTGATGAATTGCTTTTCATTACTTCCATTATACTCTTGTATGCATTGTGTGAATAGTAGCATTTCTTTTAACAAGTTTAATGAAGTGTAACTATTTGTTATGGTGTATTTTAAGTGTGAGAGATATTAGTAGTGTCTAGGATAAGACCTATTTTTCACCCACCTTTAGATATTCATAGCAATTTTATTCCTTGTAGAAACACTTATGCTATAATAACATTGAGTTGAGGTCAATTTTAGCAATCTTCTTTCTTATTAAAAATGTAGGTATGTTTGTGGAGTTATCTTTGGTGTATCACCTTAATTAGTATAGGTTTATTTTATGTTTCCTTTTTCCCTTTTTACCCCCAATAGTGATTAGTCTAGTCTAATGTGTGAGCCCAAAATATAGATCAATGGGCTAGCCCTTCCAAATCTAGAGATCTATATCTTGTAGTATCTTATCTATATGGAGAGATAGTTCTGTGTTATCCCAAAATTGAGGTCTCCTTAACTTCTCTAGGGTAAAAATTTGTGTTATTATAGTTTTGACATGCCTAGTGGGATATGAAGTAAAATAAGGTTATTCAAGGTGGATATTGGTCTTGAAAACAAGGAGGCTATAACATTCCACTTCCTATAGTATCTAGTGACTCCAACATTTAAAATCTTAGTTGCAGACTAGTGTACTCTTTCATGCCTAAGGTAAACACAAGATCTCTCACTAAAGGCATTCCTTTTGAGTTTCAAGTGATTATTCATAATTCATACAAAGAAAGCATATTAAATAATGCACATCCTTACCCGAAGAAGTCATTCCTTGCTCACAAACATATTATAAAGTTTTTAATTGGCCGATTATTACAAAGTACTAAAGTTACCATGGAAATAAACATACCTTTTTTTGCCTTCAATGGATATAGTCCTCTAAGACTTTCCCACTATGATGACATCCCAATATCTTGCCTCAAAAGTTTTCCATCATACACTGATGAGACTACCATTATCCCTATTAGAAACATTGCTAACTTCTATAACATACATCACATCATTGAGAAGAACATATCAATCATATTTTTGGCTATCACTTTCAAAGGGTAAGATATTGAATGGTATTGTACATTATCTCCTAAATAAATCACCACATGGGATGAGTTGGGAGATAATTTTATGAGAATATTTGAGGATAAGAGTGATAACTTGTAATTCACTAAACAACTGACTAACATAAGGAGAAAACCTCAATAAGTCATTAAAGACTTCAGCACAAGATTTTAGAAGAGATTGAATAGAATCCAAATATTAGTAAGACCTATAACTCATAATTATTTCCTTTTCTATCTTAAAGGTTTTTAAAACATTGCTAAATTTTACAACATACATCATATCATTGAGGAGAACATATCAATCAAATTGTTGGCTATCTCTTTCAAAGGGAAAGCTCTTGAATGGTATGGTACATTAGCCCCTAAATCAATCACCACATTAGATGAGTCAGGATATGATTTGAGGACAAGAGTGACAAATTGTCATTGAAAAAAAAACTAGATAGCATAAGGATAATACCTCAAGTAGTCATTCAAAACTTCAACACAAGATTTTAGAAGACATGGGATAGGATCCCAATCTTGGTAAGATCCATATCTCACAATTATTTCCTTTAATATCTTATAGATTTTAGAAACATTGATAACTTCTAAAACATATATCACATCATTTAAGAGAACATATCAATCATATTGTTGGCTATTTATTTCAAAGGGAAAGCTCTTGAATGGTATGGTACATGAGCCCGTGAATCAATCACCACATGGGATTAGTTGGGAGATGATTTGAGGACAAGAGTGACAACTTGTCCTTGAAGAAAAAACTAACTAGCATAAAGAGAACACCTCAAGAAGTAATTAAATACTTTAACATAATATTTTAGAAGACATGGGATAGGATTAAAATCTTGGTAAGATCCACAATTCACCATGCTTTCCTTTACTATCTTAAATCTTTTGATAGTGATATTTTTATGATGATACAATCTATGAGGGGATCACATTACCTAATGACTATAAAGTGGACATAAAGGTAGAGAATTATTTTATTTAGGTTGGGAAGATTTTCCTAAGATTCCTCACACTTCTATTCCTGTATTTTCAAATCCCTACACCTATTGTTGCTCCCATTCATACACCTAAACATAAGGTTGTTTCTTCTAGTCAACCAAGTAAGTCTAATGAGGTAGAAATAATGAGAGATATAGAGAAAGAGAACTTAAGTATCAAGAGGATCATATAAAAAAAATAATAAAGGCCTTTCTAAATCAAATATCAACCTAATCAGTCCTACCCTAACTATTAAGGAAATAGACCACCTTTCCAATGTCATCCTCAAAATCAAGGATAGCTAATGCAATAAAAAGCCTATCATGGTTACAAAACCAATGTTCCCTCAACCTAAAGAGAATTAGTGCCTAATCAAACTAACATTTCCCAAGAGCATGATGGTCAGCATAAATGGGATCAATCTCTTGATCCATCGACCTATGTTAATGAGTTCTTCAATCAAGTCTTCATGGAAAGTTTGGTAACTATGCCAACTAAGACTTAAGTTAAGGTACCAAATAGAGGAGAGACCAATGGGAAGAGTGATAAAATGGGGTAAATTGGTCAATTGGTAGTAAGATGACTCATGTGCTATAAATTATCAAGGGAAACCAAGCAAGGATTCAAGTCCTATAGTTGCAAACACAAGGGCAAAGAGAAAGGTAGTTGAAAAGGTTTTAAGGGGATGTTAATGATCAATCATTGAACGTTATAAAATCCCAAAGGGAAGGTATTTATAATATATTTATAAATACATAAGTAGATCAAAGAGATCAAAATTTTAGGAGTTTTTTCATACCTCAATTCTTAAGGTATAGACAATACTACTCCTATTAGTGGAAAAGCAAAAGTTAGTAGTTGTTTCACTAACATTGTAGAGAAGATGAAGAAGGCTCATGTGAATGTGTCAATGTGGGATACACTTTAAATATCTAGACAAACAAACCAAATCCAAGAAGATCTATCCAAATTTATTTTAACAACCAAATAGCCTAGTGGGAGAGAGGTAGCCCTGACAAACACATTAAAACCTAATGAGCGATAGATAAGCAAAGTGGAAAAGGTAGACAAACATCCTCAAATCTATCTCTCCATCATCATTGGAGATAATTTGGTAAATCATTATATTATTTATAGTGGATTTAGTACTTGTGTCATACCTAAGCAAGTAGCTAATAAATTGAACTTGAAGTATGAGTCTCATGCCAAAGGAGTGCTACAATTAGATGGGTCAGCTACCAAGACCATTATCATAATCAAAGGTTTGCAACTTATTCTCCATGATTTTCCTAATTTCACCATTTATCAATATGTTTTGGTTTTGGATGTGATTCATCATTTCACACTTTGGTTTTCAAGAGAGTTCACTTCTAAGATTAGAGGATACCTAACTTCAGATTGGTCCTACATGGTATTTAGGACTAGGTATGATTTAAAGGTGTCAATTAAATATGAACCTATATCTATTTTTCATGTATATCCATTTGTGATTTATACATATAACATGATTTTCAATGTTAGTGATGAAGATGATCAATCCATTGATTAATAACCTATAATACTCCTTGATGGCATATCTAACTTGTACCTTGATGAATGGGTAGCTAAGAAATATGAGATTGAAGAAATAGGACCTGGTACTTACATCCTACATGAGGAATGGTATTGAATTATTAAGGAAAATTATGATGACATTATAGATAAATTTCCATGGGGTAACTAACTTATGCATATTGATGACGATGTTCATACCCCAGCTATGACAAAGTATGAAAGTATTAGTTATCACTAAATTCTACCCGTCAAAGAAGATAATGTTCATGAGCATTAACCTTAAGAAGATGTGGATGATTTATGTAAATAATTCAATGCCATAGTGTAGGAGTTTGAGGATGTAATTAGTCTTATAAATTTTCAAAATGAGTACAGACCTAATGTTAACGACAAACATGTACCTAATGAGAATAAGGAAGAGCTTGGTGTCTCTACCAAGAAAAAAACAATATTGGTAGAAAATGAAGTGTTTGATGAGAAAAAAGAAGATTGCCTTGATGACTCCCAACAATAAATTTTTTTGGATTCAAATGAATTTGAAGTTGGGAAGTGTTTCATGACTCCTAATGATCAGATTGAGGAGTGTCAAGTGAACATGTTAAAGTTCAATCAAGATGAAAGGATAAAAAAGACTCTAGGAGGGATATATGGAGTGTTCATGATAGCTCCAATTGATACACTTGTAGTCCATAGATGATCCATAAATAGTAAGTCATTTGACTATCTCCATAAGGAATTGTTCATTGATAAATATACATCATATGATAGTTTGTTTTCATAGAGAAACAATGATTATAGAAGAATTGTATTTTACCTTGGTTGAATAAATGAGGAATTTTTATTTACCTCAAGTGTTTTAAGGTCTTGTACATATTAGGATAGGTGTGTTTTTCCTTTGAGTTGTTTGTGTATTTTCCTTAAGTGTTCATGAGAGAACATGTGTGTTTTGTGTCTTATTTTGAGTGTCTATTTTATATTATGTTTGGTGTGATTTTGGTGTCTATTCAGAGGCATATCAATGTCAAATGTAGAATATGGGTGATGTTATTTCCCAAATATAGAAGAATTAAATTGGTGCTTAGTATAGTAGGCATGCTACCCCTTAGAAATCGCTAAAATGTTGACCAAATTTCACCTTAGGTCAAAGTTAGTCAAACACCTTTGCATATTCAAAATTTTCATAGGGTCCTTATAGGTTATAATTAATAAACAAGGTCTTATATGAATTCAAGACATAAAATCAGGTCACATAATGTGTTTTTATCTTTGTCACATTTATCTGGTTGGTTTTATGTCATCTTATGCCACCTTTTGGCCATTTGAATAAAATGCATGATTTCTAATCAAAACACAAATGTTTTGAGATTTATTATAATGTACCATATTTTAGGGAATGCAATAAAATAGGTTTTAGACTAAAAAGTGATAGGTTCAATGTACAAACAAGAAGATCACTACAAAAAGAGAGTTTTAAGTAGTTGTATAGACTTAGGTGATTCACCTGGTATGTGTGGTGATTAAATAATATGTTATGACATGAATATAGGTATTTTATATGCTTAGGTGGATTTAAAATCTCCAAATTTGATGAAAACTAGTTTCTCTCTCCTATCACTCCCTTAGATAGGCCAATAAGGTCAAAAGGTTTTCTATTGGTATGGATAGGAAAATGAGAGTTGAAGTGAATGTACTTGGTAGATGTTAGGGGTAGTTGTGTACTTATATTCCATGTCTATATCTATATTATTGGTGGTCAAATCTTAATGAAAAATCACTAAGATTGTTAACACCTCCAAACTATCTGTGCATCCCCAACACCTTAGTTTTATCATATATTTTTAGTGATCCATATGAACCAAGTGGTGTATGTGTATTTGAAGAGTATATTATAAATTTTAATGTGGATTTAAAGATAGTTTATATGTGTGGATATGAAATAGTAGGTAGAAGTATTTCTTTGTGTTAGGAGAGAGCACCATTACGAGCTGTAAATAGTGTTTTCATAGTTACAGTGTTGATCTTCTATGAATGGATTTAGGTTAGGTTAATACATTAGTTTTAATCCCCTTTTAGCATGTTTCATTCATATTATCCTTTAAAATATATGGAGGCTGATTGAAATAGGGCCCTAAGATACTAAGTAAGGACTAATTAGAGTCCTAATGTACACAGTCACATGTAGGTATGTACACAAAATTTTAAGACTATTCAAAACCCAAGAGATAGGTTGTGTACAATATTAAGACTTAAATGGAGTCTATATACACATAATATTTTCAAATTTTATCAAATATTGACACTTTACATCTAGTAAGAACCCATCGAGACTCAATCTCTCTGAGTGCATGCCTTAAAGGGTACACTAAGAAAGGGGTGGCTATACCTTTGGTGTTTCACAATATTGGTATCCTTTATTTTGACATTATCACTAATACAAATAGCTCTTAAAACCATTTCCTAAGATATTAATCCTCACTTACACACTCATATAGTCATTTTCTCTCTTTTCATCCTCATTTTCTTGCCTTAATTCCCTTTTGGACTATCGACTGTACTAGGTCGACCATGGTCAAACCTATACAATTTAGGGGTATTTTTC
This sequence comes from Torreya grandis, assembly GCA_037957365.1. Taxonomy (NCBI): domain Eukaryota; kingdom Viridiplantae; phylum Streptophyta; class Pinopsida; order Cupressales; family Taxaceae; genus Torreya; species Torreya grandis. The sequence continues at coordinate 344,492 of JARHVA010005616.1, read as the reverse complement.
ACTTTTGAATTGTTAGAATTTTGTTTGACCTATCTCATACCTAGTGAATTATCCCTGAAAATGTATAGGGTTGACCATGGCTGACCCTGTACAACTGAGATTTTTGGGAGGATTTTGGGCAAGATCTACCTATATATATAAGATCATTTTAGTCATTATTAGAATCAGAAATCAAGACTTATTATTCACTCATGCTTATTCACAATTTGCTCTTCCACCATTCTACTTGAGGAGTCTTAGCTTAGGGTTTCTACTTGAAGAATCTAGTCTTGTGGATAAGTCTTGGATGATTTGGCCTTTCTCAGTGATCTTTATAAACCATAACAAACTCTTGAAAAAACCCTTTGGCAAACATAGAGATTGAATCTTGATGGTTTCACATTTAGGTAAGTGTATTATAACATTTTTCTCCTCTCTTTAGTAGACATAAGTATCATAATTTTTGGATTGAATAATATTACTCTTCATATTCCATGTATTAGGGTCTTACTCATACTTATCTTTATTGAAATTCTCTTATACAATTTTTTATTGATTCTAATCCCTTTATTGTGCCACAAGCTTTGGTGTGAACTATATTATATTTACTTTCTTATTTGTTAGAATAACTAAAATATCAAACCTTAAGACTCTTTTAGTGTTATTGCATGATTGTGTTAGACTGTAGGATTTGGAACCCTACCTCACATAATGTATTGTGGCAAGTGATCCCATAATCAGGTCTAATGAATCCCCATATTGGTCATGCTCTTGCTTAAAAAATGGATCCCCAATTGGAATTGTAGGTATGCTCTATCTTTTCCAATCCAATATTGATTTATAGTCATGATGCATTTATAATTGCATACATTATAGTGAAACCAATGTGAAACTAACCCCTAAAATATTTATTTCACATTATTTCATTCATTTTATCATTATTTTATTCATATATCTATCATATTAGATCAAATCTATCAACCTAGTTATAATCTCTGTGCATAAGCTTTCAAGAATAGACAATTACATCAACTCAGATGACACAATATAGGTTTCTAGATTTCCAAACTTCTAATTTAGACTACTAGGTTGACCAAGTTCACCCTGTACACTTTTAGGTATGCAAAGAACATATTACGTCAACCTTAGTTTACCCTATACATTTTTAGGCTTCTAGAATAGGTCCTTGCATAGCTTGATCGATCTAGTAAACCTATTTAACAGGTTTTTCCATCATTATTCAAGGTTATTCATTAGAAATATTCATCTTTTACATCTCTAACTCACCAAAGTTACTTTATATCTCTCTTTATCTCTTTATTTTACTATCTTTCCTTTCACAGTTTGTAGTCTTCAAAATTTACCCTACATAATCAACTAGATCGACCATGTCAACCTAGTTATATGTTCTGTATGATATCTAAAATAACTAGGTTAACCCTGGCTAACCCTATTTATTTTTAGACCTTGCTTCCATAGTATAGGTTTAACTTTGTCAACCATGTTCTATATTTTGTGCATATAGTGTCAACACTATACCTTGTTTCAAGTTGGAATTAATTTCTATATGTTATTAATTAGTTCACACCTTTCTTTTCTTGTTACTTGCATGCTTAGAATATTTCATATATTATAATTAGTGGGGTTTTGTTTAAAAATTTAGTATAAATATATCTATTGTGTACACTCAAAACCAAATAGCATAATTTAAATAAGCACTTTAACATTTATTTACCAAAGGCCAACCTACTTGGATTTCATCACAAAAAGGGGAAGCCAAATTGATAATTTGGTCAAGCATAAAGCATGGTTAATTGTATATTCTAGCTAAGCACCTAACACCCTTATTGTTGTGGTATGTGAAGTGAGGGGGTAGGCCCCAATACCAATCCTGTATCATTTCCACTATAGTCCCTTTCAGCCTAAACTACCTAAATCCATCCATAGATTTCTATCTAGTTATTTGCTTTACAACTAACTTCCCATCACTCTAAAAATTATTTTTTAAAATAATCTAATAAACATCTTAGGTTGACCAATTAGCTAGATCTTTACTTTTTAATTTGATTGCTTTCTCTTTTCTCAATTATGTGTGCAAAAACTTTGATTATCCAGCATTAGTAAAAGGTTTTATTTTGTGTGCCTTAATTAGATTGGCCACCATTGATCCAATTGACTGTTTGTTTCCCTTAATGTTTTTATTTTCCTATATTAGATACAAAAAATGTCTTGTTTTAGCTCACAATTTGTTATCAACCTTTTCTTTTTCCCTGTCTACTATACTAGGTTGACCCTGTGCCTTTTTCATCCCCTATGCACTATACAAGATCGATCTAGTTGAACCTATACTATTTATAGCCCCTTTTACCTCTTTTTCTTGCCTCTATTTATTGAAATAGGCTGACCCAATCGACTCTATATTATTTTTAGGCCCTTTTTATATGTTAGGTTGACCCAATTAACCTTGTATTATTTTTTGCTTTCCCTATTCATCAATCTAGTTTCTTATTTCTCTAATTTTGCATTCTATTCATCTCATTTCAGTCAGAATGGAGTATATTATTAGAAAATTCTTGGATAGCCTAAATCTATTTAGATACTATATGGGACATTTATTTCTCCCTCTCTTTTCCTCCCAAGAGCACCATCATTCTTTGGGCACCTCTTCTGCTTCTTCATCCATGAATTGTAACATGGTGAAAATAACCCTTCAAGATGAAGTTTATGGATCTAATCATTTCTACACTTACCAATAAACTTATCATCTTCAAAATATTCAAACTAATCTTGGAGTGATTGATACAAGTTTATTTAATAATGCCCCTAGTAATCCTTCTTCTAGAAATCCTCCCCCTAACACTAATTTGTGGAGTTCTTCTACAAACACTAACTCACTTCCTAATACAACTCAAATTTTAGGCAAAGTCATTCAACAAGTGAAAATTATGCAAAATTATAACACCAACCAAGTGATTCAACTTCAACAACATCTAATCAATGTGGTTAATCAACTTCCAACAATGCATCCTCAAGCTAATCCTAATTTCCTTCCTACACCTATTTAGGATGCCTCAGGTAATGTTATTCCTCAACCCATAATGAATAACAAAATGCTTTAAACCATTAAAAATGAGACTTTATCCCCATTTATTATATCCATTGATATTGGTAACATATCTCTAACTATCAAATATGATGGGACTAAAGATCCTGCCTCATTTCTTAAAGCCTTTGGCAACCTTTACAAGGAGTGGATCAAAACTAATACCTTTACCAAAAATAAAATCTTAGTCAAAAATTTTACTTGTGATGTATTATAATGGTATAATAAACTTCCCAAACATTCTATTTGGTAACTTGAATATTTTGTTAATCCTTTGGTTAAAGAGTTTCAACATAGTGATCTTCCTAAAAATTGTCTTAGCCACTTCATCATTTCTAAACAATATCCCACTTAATTAGCTCATGACTTTATAAAAATATGGGAATTATTGGCCCATAAAAATTATCATAACATGACTAATGATAACTCATTCTAACTCTTTATCATTTCTTTGACTCCCACTCTTCAATATAAGGCTCGAACCTTTGCACCCCAAACACTAAATGAAGCTCTTGATCAATCTAAACATCAAGAATTTCTCATGAAGCAATTCAAACATAAAAATAAAATTATTAAAGGATCTTTCCAAACATATAATGATATTATTAGTAATGCTCTACAAACCAAACAAGGAGTTGCCAAAATTGATATTCCTTCACCTTCTCATACACCTCTCTTAGTTAAGAAAATAAATTAATTTTTACCACCCTCAAAACCTTTCATCTATCCTAATTCTCATCCTAAGTGGTATGACACCAATATATTTTTTCAATTTCATGCCAACATTGGGCTTATATTGAATTTTGAAGAGGGCTCACCATTTTTTTTTGTCTTATGTGTTTGGTTATTCATTCAGTCATGAAGCTATGATCAATCTTTGTTATCAAGATTACATTTCTACATTTACAAAATGAAAAAATTCTAAAGCCTATACTTAAAATAACCAAAACATTTATCCCAATAATTAATCAATTTATAACGATGTTTGTACCATTAACACTGATTTTGACCAATGCTTTAATAATTATCAATATATCAACACTGCTAAGGTCAATTATAATCATGAACTAGTTCAGAAAGATCCTATTACCAAGCCTAAAAATCCATCTTTAGAGTAACAACTTATTAAAGATACTAACACTACAAATCCTAATTTGAAATCACTTGATGAATAACTTCCTCCTTCTGATCCCCTAACCATATATATTCTTTAAAAATCTAATCTACATCACAAACCTCATGCTGGTTCTTCTAAATCTCATTGGAATTTCTTGAATAACTTAACTCTATGCCTTATAATATTCCACTTATGAATTTGGTTTTCACTTCACCCTATCTTCATAAATTCCTTATGAAATAACTTCAAAATATTGAAGATCCATCTTCCATAGATGAAGATTCACCTTCTATTGAATCTCAACCTACCAACATTAATACCATTGAAACTATGTGTCCTAAGTGATCTATTAAATTCCTTGAATAGGACATGATCAATGATGAAATTATCTTTCATGTTGATGATCAACCACTCTTTATCAAAGTATCCATTAAGACCACTCTTATTCAAAACATTCTTGTCAATGAAGGTTCTAGTGTTAATGTCACATCTTTATGTCTTATACAATAACTTTGTTATAATGAAGATCATATTAAGTAAACCCATCTAACCTATTGTGGTTTTGATAAGACCAACCAAAATCCACTTCATTGTATTTGGCTTCTATTAACCATTGAACCTAAAATAATTTGGACCAAGCTTATGGTCCTTGATCTACCTTTATCCTATAGCATACTCCTTGGTCATCTGTGCACTCATAAAATACGGTCCATTAATTCTTATGGTACTCAATGTATTAACTTATTACATAATGGAAAATAGTATAAGTATGAAGCTAATCCCAATCCATGGAGAATCTAACTTCTTAATCCTAAATCATAATATCATGTTCCTATGATTCCTAAGATCAATAGTGATCCTTTACTTGAGTTCATCAACATGAATCTTGATTTACAAGTTACTCTTATGGATTCAAATGATGATGATCCCAATGAGTTGAAACATACTTAAAATACTACCAAGTTACCTCCCTACATTTCACAATGGCTTCCTCCTTGGTAAGCCAATTGTGAAAGGTAAGGCTAGATTACCAATTTTCCCCTTCCATGCAATGCTCATGAGCCTTCTCTACTATAATATGCCTTCACTTACAATTATTTTAGAGTGGAAAAATTATTTCAATATCCTCTCATCATGTCTCCTCATAAATTTAGTAATATTAGGATTTCATCCTTTAAAATTCCCTTAGATTCTCAAGCATGTACTATCTCTCCAACATATGATGATAACTATATCATGACCCAAGATCAATCTAGAGACTTGGATGTCTAGCTTTATCATAAAAATTTATCCCAAATTCATGCTTTTAATCAATATATTCATACCATTATTGTGTATCACACCTTAGATCTTGAGGGTCATATACCTCCTACGAATCTTCCTCTTATTGATACTCGAGTGGTAGACCAAATTATGTCTTATGAATCTCTAATAATTTATACATCTCCTTTACCACCTATTGATCCAATCATTATATATGATCCTTCTCCCATAATCAGATCCACCAACACATCTATCTCTTCTACTCCATCTACGCCTTCTACTCCCAACATTACACTTGATGCTAATGCAACTGATGTACGTTAGATACATTTTGAGTATGATTTCCATGGCAATCAAATTTTAGATCTTGAAGTATATGTTGAGTATTATGGTCCTCTTCCTACCAAGCTTAGTGAAAAATCTGTACCTGAGTTACTTTATTCCCAATAACCTCAACTTCCTTGGAAGCATCATAAACTTGGAAATTTAAAGACTAAAACTCCTTGCTTCAATAACTTCATTGCTAGTATTGATCCTAAAGAAAATCCAATTTCAGCCTTACCCAATGCACCATACCATTTTAAATATGTAAATGGCATGCTTATTGAAGAAACCACTTGCATAAAATATGGTACTCCATCTTTTCCTCAACTAATTACATTTTATTTAGAACTCTCACCTTTTGAACATGAAAATTTTAGTTTATTCTTTGACAAATATCGTGAAGATTTCACTTCATCTTATGAGGACATGCCTAGAATTGACCCTATCATTATGGTGCATGAAATCATTACTTATCATGATGTCAATCTTGTGCATCAAAAGTAACAAATATTTCTAGCTAAAGTGTCCACTTTATGTAATAAGGAAATCATCAAATTACTTGATGTTAAATTTATCAAACCAGTGGAATATTCTAAATGGGTTTCCAACATTATCTTGATTTAGAATAAGATCACTATGGTCATTTTTATTTGAACTAATTTTTGAAATTTTAATATTTCTTCTCCCAAGGATAACTTCCCTATACCTTCAATATATTCCATCATTGATTCCATTATTGGTTACAAAATGTTTTCTCTTATGGATAGTTTCTCAGGATACAATTAGATTTATATCACTCCTGAGGACAATAGAAGATTACTTTAACCATAGAATGGGTCACTTATTGTTATGTCAAAATGCCCTTAAACCTAAAAAATTCCAAAGCCACTTACTAATGAGTGATAACTCACATATTTCATGACATCATTCACAAAATGGTTGAATCCTATGTGGATGATCTTATTTCTAAATCCAAACATCGTAAGAATCATATTTCCAATATTGCTATCATATTTGACCATATTAATAAATATAAAGTTAGACTTAATCCTTTCAAATGTGTCTTTGGAGTTACATCTAGAAAAAATTTAGGATTATTAGTCTCTCTCCTTGACATTGATGTTGATCCTACCAAAATTAGTGTTATTATCAACATGCCCATTCCTCATTCTATTCTTGACATTCATACTTATTTTGACATACTTGGGGAAATTAGATGATTTATCCCCAAAATAAAATATTTAATTCACTCTATCAATTGCCTTTTCAAAAAAGGTACTACTTTAGAATAGATGGATCCATGTCAAAAATCCTTTGATAACATGAAAGAGTCATTGCTTTATCCACCTACACTTCATCCTCCTTTAAATGATAAAAGTTTGATTTTATATACTTCTTCCATACCTATTTCATTTGGGAAAATACTTTCCCAACATGATGATATGAGAAGAGAGTATTTTATCTACTATATTAGCTAAGGCCTCATCGACTATGAGACACATTATATAAAAATTAAACGTGATTGCTTCACCATCTATTTTGTAGCTAAAAAGATTTACCACTACATGATTTACCAAACTACTTATGTTATCATTCATTCCTACTCCCTTCATCATTTATTCTCTAAAGCCTTTCTTCTTGGAGATAGAATTGGAAAATGTATGGTTCTAATTATGGAATTTGATCTTTGCATTATCACTGAAAAAGCTATTAAAATGCAAGTCATAGCTGATAAACTTGTAGCTCCTATACTAACCACTTATTCTCTTTAATTTGATCTTCTAGATGATAATATACTTTAAACTAAAGGTCTTAATCAAGATATCTCTCTTAAATATCACTTTCATATATTTAATACTGATCTTGGAGCCAATCAACTTGATGAATCTTTCACTCTCTTCAGTACTACTAAACCAAAAATAGTTATCAAGGAGATTCCTAAAATTAATTTTGACTTGCATGAGGATACTTGGACCTTTCACTTTGATGGTGATAAATCCCTTCAAAGATCTTGGGTAGGTTATATTCTCATTAGTACTCTTGACAAGATCATTCCTTTAGATTTTTGCTTTACCTTTGATGTCACCAATAATATGGCTAGATACGAAGCTTTTATCTTAGGCATGAGAGTTTCTCTTGATTTATAAATAAAATACATTCATAATTCAGGTGATTCTAAACTTCTTTACCATTAAGTTAGTGGTTATTATCAATGTAAAATTGATAACCTCATTACCTATCATCAAATTACAACCACTCTTGCTAAGTATTTTATCTCTTTCACTATTGAGCCTATTCCTACAGATCAAAATTTCATTGTTGATTTTCTTGCTTCTTCAACTTGTCTATTTCATCCACATCAAGTTATTTTTGATACTTATTTTCTTATACAAATAATAAAATATCCATATTCAACTCAACCACTATATTCTTTTATATATCATATCGAGGTTGTTACCATTAGATAAAGCCCAAGGTACTTGAACATCATTCAATGCTTAGAACATCAAACTTTTCCTCTTAATTCAGACTCTCATGAAAAGACACTTATTCGTAAACAAGATTTAAAGTATGTATTTGGACACAACAGCCTTTATTATTGAAATGTTAAAGGTACCTTCCTCCATTGTGCTATGCAAAATGAGGTCCCTCCTCTTCTTAAATAAACACATGGGGGTATTTGTAGTGGTCACTATTACGGACATACTATAACACATAAATTCTTGTATATGAGTTACTTTTGGCCTAATATTTAAAAGGATGTAATTGAATAAGTTAAAAACTATAATCCTTGTTAGATTCATGATGATGTAATCCATTCACCTTCAGCTGAACTTTAAACTATCAAATCTCCTTAACCATTTTACAAATACAAATTTGATCCCATTGGTAAACTTCCTTGATCCCATCATGGACATGTCTTTATCATTACTGCTACCAAATATTTTACCAAGTGGGTAGAAGCCATGCCACTTGTTAACATCACCAGTCCTACCATTTATAAATTTATTCTTAATCAAATCATTTACCACTTTGGTGTTCCTTATACCATCATTTTAGATAATGGTGGTAAATGCAAAAATAAAATGTTCAAAAACTTTGCACTAAATTCAAGTTCAATCACAAGTTTTCCACATATTATCATCCACGATGAAATGGAAAATTTGAGGCCATTAATAAAATTCTCAATAAAATTCTCCCAAAGACAATTCATGAAACCCTCACATATTGGCATCTTCATCTTTACCTCACACTTTGGGCCTATCAAACTAATATGTACTATTACTATGGAAACTCCATTCTTTCTAGTATATGGTTTCAAGTTGGTTCTTTGTTTAGAGGTTGAGATTCCATCTCTTCATATATCTTTTCATGGTATTATTCTTGATGAATAATTAATTGAAGCTCAGCTTCATTCCCTTAATCTACTTGATGAACATCATCTTTCTGATTTACAACATAACCACCAGTACAAGGATTGTGTTTCTAGATAATATAATAAATGTTTTAAATTTCATACTTTTAATGTTGGTGATCTTGTCCTTAAGTTATACTACACTCATGATAAAGAAGGAAAATATGCTCAAAAATGGTGGGGCTCATATTTAGTTAAAGATATTTTTGGTCCAAGCACCTATCATCCTCAAAATAATGAAGGTCGTGTTTTCAAAGATCCCACCAATGCTCAATTCCTCAAAAAGTACCTTTCATAAACATTTCATTCTTGTCATGCTTTCTATATACATCTATCTAACACTTTTTGAAGGTTACTTAATCATGGGTCTCTCCCTCTACATCAAGTTCCTTTCTTTTAAAAACCTTTAGTCCTTCTTTTTGGTATTTTGGTTTCTTGATATACCATAGTATTCTTTATCTTCTTACATTTTCTCTTGTTTTTTTCACCCCTTGGGTTTTTATTTTATGATTTGATTCATAAGACCATGGATAAGACGTAACATTCCTCACAAAACTACCATCTTTTACTTAGTTTTCACATACTTTTTGTTTGTCAATGTTGTTTTGGAATCCCTTGGGTTTTTCTTTTGTGAGTTGCTTTATAAGACCGTAAATAGGACCCAACATCCCTCACAATCCTACCATCATTTTACTTATCTCATTTTATCTTTCACTTACTTATTGGCACCCTCGCGGGTTTCTCTTTTATGAAGTTGTAGTGTAAGACCATGGATAGGACCTAACCTTCCTCATAAAATTACCATCTTTTTATTTTCCTTTTACATCTTTGTTTTAAAACTTTAGCTTTTGCTTCTTTTGATAGATGGAATTTTCTCAGCAATCTATGCCAACATGTTTTCCTCCATTTCCATCATTCTCATGATAAGGAATCACACTTTACTATTATTGTATCCCTTTTTTGCCCTTTGTCACATTTTTTGTGATTTAAAGTAATTTAAATTTTTCCATGTGTCACTCCTCTTGATTTCCCCTTTATTCCACTTTGAATTGGATAAAACAAGGTTGAAGTAAAGATAGCACTTTTATTTCACCTATATTTATGAGACTCATAGACCCCATGCTCTTTGAAGTTATCTCTCTTATCAAACGTGTCCCAAGTATTCAAATAAAAGTCATCTTTAACACCCATGTTTATTTTTCCAAATTTATATGGAGAAGGAATCTTAAAAATACATCAAGTTAAAATCCAAATCATTTGAATGAAATGGAAATGATATCTAAAAGGCAACATATAAATTTCAAATTTCAAATTCACACCAAAAGATGTGATTTTAGGCACATCTCCTCTCTCCAATCAAAGCTCAAACTCCTTAGTTGGCCTCACATGGAGCCAAGGTCCTTTGGGGCGTAATAGGCTAGTAAATTGGAATAGGGGAATTCAACAAAATCTATGGTGCTACCACTTTCTCATGCAAGTACCTAAACTTTGCAGTAGATCAATAGCTCAATAAGGGGTCCTGAGGAATGCAAAACTCTTTGTGGGAAGGTAAGTCCATTTTAATTTTCATACATATATCCTTCATGTGATAATACATATGTATGAAATCATAAATGCATCATGTTTATAAATAAATCCTAGTTTAGAGAAGATAGAGAATACCTACACTTTTAATTGGGGATACATTTGTCAAGTGAGATAATGACCAATATGGGGATCTATTAGACCTGATTAGGGTATCTCTTACCATAATAAACCATGTGAGGTAGGGTTCCAAAGCCTATAGTCTAACAAAATCACACAAAAACCCTTAAAGAGTCATAAGGTTTTATATTTTATTTATTCTAAAAAATAAAAAAGGAAATTTAAGATAGTGCTCACCAAAGCTTGTGATACAAAGTGAGGGTTAGAAACAAAAAAAAACAAGTAAACTAAACATGTATATAAGACACATAATCATTTCAATGTATATGAAATCATAATGCATGGAAGAGATAAGCACAACTACATTATCTACCTACTTTTATAAAGGAGAACTAAAGTTAAGGATACTTACCTTGAAGATGAACCTGTCGAGCCTCGATCTCTACCTTGGTTAAGGTGATTAGCAAGATATTATTATGGTATGTAAGGATAATAAACACAAATCAGCTCTAGGCTACACAACCTATCTATGCATCCAGAATACTTATCCATAAGACAAGATTCGTATTTCCAAAGAAAGTATGAAACCCTAGGATTTATTCCTCAAGTAGGATGGTCAATAAATAGATGTTCATTCACACTTATTCTTCTATGCTTGTCTTATTATAAATGGTTGGAAATGAACTTGTATAGAGTTATATCTTTCCGTAAATACTCATATAAACATTAAATGTATAGGGTTAGCCATGGTAGACCTAATGTGTTTTCCAAGATAATTCACTAGGTTTGAGTTAGGTCGACTGAAAGGGTAAAAAACCCAAATATTGAGAAATACCTTTAAACTGTACAAGATCAACCATGGTCGACCTAGTAGAATTAACACTCAAAAAGGGAATTAAGGTAATAAGAGGAGGATGGATTGATGAAAATTATTGGAATGGGTAGGACTGAGAAGAATAAGCTTAGGGTTACTGGTTTTTAAGAGATAAGTGTGTAGATAGAAAGTGGCAAAAGGAATATCAATCTTATGAAGCACCAATGATCTGCCCACCCCTTTATAAATTCATCCTTAAGGAATTCACTTAGATAAATTGAGACTCAATAGGTTATTACAAAATAAAAAAATTTAGTAATCAATAAAAGTTTTAAAATAATATGTGTATACATATGCCCCACTCGAAGCTCATCACATGTCATGTAAGTACACGATGGGAAGGTGCTTCAAGAAAAGAATATGATAACACATAATATTGATGATAATTAAAGTATAATAAGTAGAAAATAAGATACATGAAAGGATAGAATTGAAAAACACATACCTTTACTTCCCTTAATGCTTTAGATAAAGAAGTAAATTGCAAGAAATGTGAAGGCATCCAATGTAAAGAACACTAGGCAAACCTGTAGAAGTTAGTGCAAAAAATAGCAAAAATTAAAAATATTTGGAATATAAGCATATGACAATGGAAATAAATACCTATGTGATCATGAATTTAATGCATTTTATGGTTTAAAAAAATATGAGTAAAAATAAAGATATAGGCAAAATAAGGAATCCACAAGATAATAATTCAAGAATTGGACTCTTGAAAAGTGTTTTTAAATAGGGGAAAGACAAATAATTTGTTATTTTGACTTGTGAAGGAGAGAAAAAGAGATATCTAGAGACCAAATGAGCTAGGATGTCAAGGAGATTATAGGATAAATAGGGAGAGGCTCTAGAGGTAACAAGTGCACAACAGGTATGTAGTTATGAATCTCAAACCAATTTTTGAAATTTGTATTAAATTAAGTGAATTTTTAGTAATTTTAAATTTGAAGCATTTATAAATGTTAGAATGAGGCAAAATTAGATTATAAGGGTAGAAAATAGTAGGATGAGAAATGGGTTTAGAGTAGTTAGGAAGAAAGCAAGAAAAATGCACTTTTTCAAGAAAATGCAAGGGGTCAGTGGTCAGAATGAATTGGGTCAACCCAATCAACCCAGTAGGGTGAAACTAGGTAGAATCCATAGTGTCAACCTAGTAGATATGGATTGACCCTATAAATTCTATAGGATACCAACCAAATGCAGTTTGCCAACTAATTTTAAAGGTCTATAATGACAATGCAACACTAGGAAGGGGACAATAAGAGGGTTGACTAAGATTTTGGAGTCAACCAGAGCAAAAATAAAGAAATTTTGGTCAAACTAATTTGAATAAATAACTATAATAAGCATGAAAAAGTGTGCAAAATATATAAAGAGGGATAGAATGGCCTAAAATGACCAAAAGAGGGCAATAAGGATTGATTAGGATAGAAATAGGGTAAAATGAATAAGTTATTAGGCTTGTTTTCGATGTAAAAATCTAAAAAGAATGTATTTTGACTATGCATGACATGAAATAACTAATACATAATACATCTTTTATTGTTTCTTGGTTGAAAATATAATGAAGGTTCTAGATATAGGTGGATGTGTCTTAGTTACCAACATTATTGGGGTGATTGTTAGATGGAGATAGGGCTATACTAGTATCCATAGTCTAAGAGGCATAGCTGATATGTGCAAGATCCTCATGAAATCAAATCTATTATTCATGCTCCTCAATTGATGGAAATTATTGACTAACACCTTTAGATGAGAGGTGGATGGGCATGTGATGTAGGTGGCCATCACATTAGAGTATGTCCATACCATCCTCGGGCTACCCATAATAGGAGCACTAGTGACCATAAGGATACTAGATAACATAGATGAGAGGAGAGCCTTAGCTATGTGGTCTATAGGCTCAAATATGATTTTGGGAGGCCAAAGAGTTAGTATGGACAATATATATACATCATAGATTCTAGATATTCAAAAAACTATGATAAGACTTGTGACATAGTGGGTGTTATGTCACAAGTTAGATGGTAAGGTACCAATGTTTGTGGTAGCCTTGAGCAGGATGATACTAGAGGAGGAAGTTATATATGATCTAGGATCTATCATATAAGTCTATTTCATACTTAATCTATGTGAGATGCTGGTTAGAGGGTAGAGTAATATGGGACTGATCATATTGATGACAACTTGGATCAATGAGAGGTTTCTTATGTATCAACCAACTAGGTTGCCCCATGTGGTTGATGATAGGTCACCTTGAGTACATAGATGGAGAGAGGACCAGCTATCATAGGTCATGCACCATGTGTTAGTGCTATAGTCGATGAGATTTATAAACATAGTGTGGTATCCATGTGGAGACATAGTGACTACATGGTTGAGCTAACACACAATTACACTAATGAAAGCTAGGACAAAGGTTATTAGACACTACACATGATGGAGAGACCCAAATATAGTAGTAAAGGTGTTAGGATATATGGGTTTACCTCATTCAATGACACTGATATTGATTCCCAAATAGTGGGCTCAAAATGTGAGAGAGCCATGGGGGAGGAGAGGGATAGGACCATAGATAGTGAGATCAATACTTATACCACATTATGAGTGACCATGGACTGGTCAATCATGATGGGGAGTATAGCAAGAGGATAGAGAGGTGGAGGTAAAGATACCATATGTACTACTACTAGTTCTACAATAAGAAGAGATACAACTATTGAGGACATGATGGAAATGGAGGTACCAAGAGATAGTAAAAATTGATGTCATCCCTGATAGCCAATAAAGGAGCTAAAGGGAGGATGAATGATAGAGAGACCATTTAAGTGTAGACTAAGATGGACATAAGCCATGATAAAGGGATTTAAGCTGAGGAGGTAGCCTAAAGAGTATGTACTATGAGACTATGCAAATAGGGAGATTATGCTAGGTGGTCCCATAGATGGTAAGACCATAGTAGCTAAAATATAGATAGGTAATAAAATGTGGTTAAATTATTGATTTAAATTTTTATTTGGAAGTAGATATAGATAGAAATTTTGAGATATAAAAATGATCTAATATACATCTAGTTTGATTTTTTAGGTGTAGCTAAGGATGTAGAGGAGATATGGGGGTCCCTAGTGAGGGGAACACTCCACGATGTCCTAGGTGAGACTCTATATCCATATGATCATACTGTATTGGAGGATCCCAATGTACCATCTACCCTAACTCAAGTTAACTAGTTTAGACTAGGTAGGGAGGTAGCGAGATAGCTACAGATGAAGATAAAGAGGATGTAGCCATTAGAAAATATTAACGTAGGTGAGATGCAGACATGGTAGGCCTTAGCTGAGGAGAGAGATATGAATTTGGACATAGTAGCATAGATGATAGAGATCCAAATTCAGTTGATGTAGTGATAGGTTCAAGTAGTGCACCTATAGGGATAGATAGAGGGATTGAGATCCCAAATGTCCTCCTTATAGAATACTATTTATAAGAGTAAAATTGAGGCCTTAACAAGTAGTGTGGCTAGGCCATGAGATAGATAAGATGGGACCTAGCCATAGAGCTAGAGCATTGTAGATGGTTTTATTTGTTTTATCAAAATCATTATATATATATATATATATATATATATATAAAATCATTTTGTCATATTTGTTATTGGTTGTGTATGTTATCATTATGGTTGATTTTGGTTGTTCATTTTGGTTATGGATATGAATGCTTTGGATATATTTATTTCTATCACATGTATATATATTTTGATGTATATGCTATAGGAAATATATGAGATGTGGTTTATTTTCTAGCATTATAAATAACATATGCAGTTTTAAAAAGAAATAGGCAAAAAGGACTTTGAAAAATATAATCAATCAATAAAATGTATTACACACTATTTCAAGCTAGGAAATGTGTAATAAAAATAAATGACTAACTATAAAGAACCAAGAAATGGTAAATAAGATGGTAAAAAAGGATTTGTTTTTAAAATAAAGTGAAAAAAAATTTCACCAATTTAAAACAAGTAAAATCATACTAATTCTTTTTGGGAAGAATGAAAACAATGTAATAAAATGGAAGGTATTTAAAAGGGCACCAATGGTATAAAAATAAAATAAATTAAGTTAGTAAATTATACTAAATCATGCTAGGAAGTATAAAATAAAAACAAAATTGGTAAAATATTGGTCTTAAATTGATCACACTAATTCAAGCTAGGAAGTATGAAAATTTTCAAGAAATGGTTGAATTCTTACATGCACTTAGAAAATTAGAAGATAAAAAGTGAAAGAGAAATGAAGTAAGCATAAAACACACTAAATAAAGATGGGAAGTATGTCAATTACATGTAACTTCATAATCAATTTAGTCTTATCTCATATTTGACACATAATCTTTTATTATGAATTGGGTATTGGAAAATTTTATGAGGATGGTCAGGGTCCTATCCCCAGTCTTACACTAAAACTCACAAAGAAAACACCACTGGGGTGGAATATTCTATAAAAATTGGGTAATAAAATGATGTTTGTAATAGGAAGGAAAAGAGGGTAATTTGTGAGGATGGCCAGGTCCTATTCATGATCTTATAATGCAACTCACAAATGAAATCCCAAGGGGAGTGATCAGTAGACAAAATAATATTTCTCAAGAAGAAATAAGAGGGATATAGGGAATGAAAAAGGGAATGTAAAAAACAAGACTTAGGCATCTTATGAAAATACCTTAGGAGTCAGGAGGCATACTAAGGACATAATAAGACACTAAGTGACTAGTGGTTATCTATGTACAAAGGAAACTTGTTCATTATAGACTCAAAGATTTTTAAGAAAACATGTGTGCTACTAAGATCAACTCATGAAGGTATGTTTTTACAAGAAAAATTAAAATGGACCTACCTTCCCATGATGTGTTCCCCATTCTTCATGACCACTTATAGAGGCATCAATCTACTATGAAGATTGGGTACTTGTGTGAGAAAGTAGGTAGCACTAAAAGATTTTTTGATTTTCCTCTTCTAATCTACTAGATTACCACACCCTGAAAGACCTCGACTCTATCGTGAGGCTAAATGTGGAGTTTGAGCTTCAATGAGAAGAAAGAGATGTGCTTTGAATCATGTCTTTTAGTGTGATTTACTTTTAAGAATATGTTTGCCTTTTGATATCATTTCATTTTATTTAAATTATTTAAATTTTAACTTTTATGGATTTTTAATATTACTCCTTCATACGAACTTGGAATGACCAATCATCAGAGGTGAAGTGATACACATGAATGAGTTGTAAGCTAGGGCTAAAGGAAGTTAAGTAACCAAAGATAAAGACTGATTAGGATACTTAGGATTGACAATGAACTAGCATGTGATTTCAAGTCTCAATTATGTATATGTTTAGTATGTAGAAGATTAATAAGGGAAAAATGAGATACAAAAAGTGGATCAGTGTAAGGAGATAGTAATGAGTATGATTGTTTACTAACTGATCACATGGTAGAATGGAGATAATGACCAAAGGGAACATGGTTTTTATAACCAAGTCACAATGAGAATTATCTATGAAAAATGGAGATAAGAAAGCAAACAATCATGAAGAGGAAAGAATATAGATTTAAGAAAAACTCAAGCAAAACATCTAAAGCAATGATAAATAAAGATAGTTATAGGTGAAAATATAAATGATAGGATAAACAAGATATAATACAAGCAATAAATCACAATATATTATAAATAAAAAATTTGACATAGTGTCAAATGATATAATAGATAGATAAAGATTAAATTAGAACACACATCCAATAAAAATGAGAATGTGAAATCACCATGCATATTCTCATAAGTACTAATAAATATGTCCACACACATTATCTAAGACATCGGATAAATCTCTATGAAGCTATAGTTAAACTACTACTAGTGTCTCATCAATCTTTAATGAATACTAGGAAAATATTTCTTTTTTAATCTCCTCCATAGAAAAGGTAACAATGCTCGATGGATCATGATAAGGAGGGAAATTAGGAAAGGGATGGTTAGGATAATATAGGGTATTAAGTTTTAAGGGAGATGTAGGAATCAATAGTAGAGAAGGATCCATGGGCGGAGAAAGATCCATAGGTGAGGGAAGGTCCACAGGTGAAGGAATCATAGGTGAAGGCATAGAAGATGGTGAATGTACCATAAGAGGTGATGGAACCATAGGATGTGGAGCCATGGGATAAAAATGAGGAGCCTTCTTTTGGGGACAACCTGTGGGAAGATTGGTTCAAGGTTTGATAATGGATATAAGGTGATCCTTAAGATGTTATTTAAGGATGCTACAATTATCGGTATAATGGATGCCACATAGATGACATAGACAATATACCTCACCATACATGAGTAAATATTCAAGAAGTACCTTTATGGGAGGTATAGATTTATCTGATGATGGGGAAGAAGGATGCAAGTTATCAATATATTATCATAACTTGTGATAATGGGTGGAAGAATGATTATCTATCTCGTGGAAGCAATAGATGCACTTATGAGTGGTTTTAGTAGAAACACTCACAAAAGGAAGTATAAAAGGAGTGGAAGAAGCTAGATAATACTCATTATCCCATTTAGTGGGTAGAGGATCCATCTTAGGCAAAGGAAGCAAACCATCACCAAGGGAGGGTGATGATGAGGAAGGAATGGAATTAGGTTCAATGTAAGGAGCAATAGAATTAGAAACATGGGTAGGCTCAATAATAGTATTAGCAAGAATAGGATCAACTATAGTAGGAGTGAGAAGTGGCTCAAATATAGTAGGATCTACTAAGTGAGGAGTTGGATATATAAAAGGTCTAAGGAGAGTTGCATGGACCTGAAGGGTGAACTAGCTATGAGGGTTAGGGTGTCTAGAAAAATTGTAAGGCTCAGTCATTACATGATCCATGAGCATAGTCCTACATGGATCCTTAGAAACTAGAAGTGTTGGTACCATATCTACCCTATGATAAAGGGGAAAAATATAAAAATTAGGAACATAAGTGAAGGAAAATTATTAGATGCATGAAAAGACTCAAGTAAAGAAGAATGATAATAGATAATCATGGCGTCATGAGCTTGTATAATACTTCCTAACAATAGATCATCTAAGGAATAACCATCATCATAATTTGAGGTGTGAAGATTATTGACATATGTATGGATAACCTTTTGATCTAATGAATTATGGTGAATATAATTCCTAGTCTTGGTCAAGAATATGACAATGTCATCATAAGGAGGTTTACGAGAGTGAGGTTATAAGGAAGAAAGAAGTTATGAGATGAGATGAGATAAGAGATTGGAAGTTTTTATCTTTAAGTTAATCTCATCAGTCTCATCATCATTAAAATTTATGAGATTAGGAAGAATGTTACCAATGAGCTCAAGATGCCCACTTTAACCTCGGGTTGAGTTAACATGAAAGTTGAGACATTAAGACTCACAAAATGGACCACTTGGTAAAGTATCAAGAGTAAGAATCTTGAATAAATCATGATCTTCGAATTGTTTGAAATTTCAAGGGTTAGTATCACCTTGAGTCTTATAAATGACTCCATTATGATCTAATTTAATGCATTGATAGGTAGAAGAAGTAATATCTTTCATGCAGTGAGTCCATGTCCTACCAATCAAGATGTTATAAGAAATGTGGAAGTTAAAGATAATCACCTTCACATGGATGGTGATAGGTGGGTTGGTAATGGGAAGCCACATGTAACCTAGAGGAGTCATTTTACTTCTATCACATCCTTAGCATGTGCTACGTGTAGACTTGAGATTGCATTTTGAATACCTAGGATTCTTAATGAAATTGAGAGAAGTAATGCACATGCTATAACCCTCATCAATCAATGCATGATTAAATTAGATATAACCTATTTGAACTCTAATAAATAAGGGAAGATAATTTTCATGAAGTAGAATCTCATCAAGAATCATAGAATATATGGGAAATTTTAAGGAAAGAGAAGTGTCTATAGTTTCATCAACATTGATAGACATCTCTTCATATTATTGTAAATTACTATCTTTGAAACCAGAAAAACCTTCCTCCCATCATGATAGGGGAGGGTGAGGGACATTCATCTCAAATAATAGTTTCATAATATGGTTTATGTGATGGGGAGAAGTCCTCATAAGCTCAAAAAATAGAATTTGGGATAGGAGATTACTGAGCTCTGCTATGGGATCCCACTCATCATAACCCATAAGAAGGTTGTTAGATATATGTACATAATGGTTAAGGAGTTCCTTGGAAGGAGGAACTAAAGTATATTGTATTTTTTGTTCATAATAATAAGAAGAAGGTTTAGAACAAGGTTACAAATCATGTTGAGATGATGGAGTTAGTTCAAGTTGATTTGGATAATTGGTAGAAGATGTGTTAGTATAATTTTGAGTATGATTAGTATTAGAAGATGATGGAAGAGTGGTAGAAATAAAATGAGAAGTTTTATCCAAGGGAGAATTGTAAATTGGATCATCAAAAATAATAAGTTCAGCTTGACCCAACTCATATAAATGAGTTGGAGAAAAATCCTAGATAACACTTTTGACATTGTTGGTGGAAGGGGTGGGCTTGTCTTAGGTGTCTTGAATTGGTTGATGATTAGGAAGAGGGTCTTATTATATATCTAAATGAGTGTTTTATTGATTTAAGGATTGAGTTTTTTCATGTGATTTATAGTCCTTAAAAAAATTTCATAAGCTTATTGATGCTTGTGAATGATGGAATCATGATGAAAATTAGGTACAAGAAGAAAATACATAGCTAAATTATGAATTTGCTTATAGGTCTCATTAGAATAACCCCAACTAGAATGAAACCAAAAGAAAATTTAGGATCATACTAGGATTTCATAAGATGAGTAAGGTCAAGATCTCAAAGAAGAGGCCTGGGTAGACTCTTAAGAAATTCAGCTAAGGACAGAGTTTTGTGAATGCTAATGTTATTTGGTGAAGAGAAATAAGGATTAGTAT
The DNA here is from genome assembly GCA_037957365.1 of Torreya grandis. Taxonomy (NCBI): domain Eukaryota; kingdom Viridiplantae; phylum Streptophyta; class Pinopsida; order Cupressales; family Taxaceae; genus Torreya; species Torreya grandis. The sequence goes on along the minus strand of JARHVA010005616.1, from coordinate 323,784 downwards.
ATTGTTGAGAAGGGGGAGTTGGTTCTAAATATTGGTTAGGAATGACAACTTGAACATTGTGAATGGTGTCATAATAATATATAACACCATCAGTAGTAATATTGTGGTTTTTATTCTTTAGTAATAAACAAGGAACTTTAAAAGGTTGGGGTGGCTCAAATTGATGCATTAGGAAATATTGAAATTTAGCTTGGTCAATAACCTCTTCCAATGTGTGTGGAGAGAGAGAGTGTGGACTTGATATTATAATTTAGGAAAGAGGGCATTGGTAAAGAGATGGAATAGATTATCATCAGCCATGTTATGTTCACATTTATTTGACATAGTCTTCCATCTTTTAATAAAGGCTTGAGTGGTTTCATTTTTGTTTTTTTTGTAATTTATGAAATGGGCCAAAGTGTTTTCAAGAATATCACTATTTTGGAATTATTGCACTAAAGCATTGACTAAATCCTCCAAATTAGTAATGAAATGTGGTATAAGTTGATTGTACCAATCCAAGGCATCACTTGTGAGGGTTTCGGCAAGGCGCTTGGTAGTAGAAAAGTTGTTTAATTTAACCCAATCCTTATAAAGATTGAAAAATTTCTTAAGATGAAGAGTAGGATCAATTGATCCATTATAATAAATTGTAGGTGTTATACCTCCTATATCAATGTTAATAATTTGAGTAATGAGAGGTTCATTTTGAAGATGCTTGATGGTTTTGTTGACCAAAGGAGGTTGAGGAATGATATTTCCTTGATAATATCTAAGAGGAAGAGGGGGAATGTTTTGGTTATGTGTGCCTCAATCTATTGGTTGAGGATGATATTAAAGGTGAAGAAGGTGGTTTTTCATTCTCATCATTTGATTTTTGTTATGAGCTTGAGATGTATTCATTTGATTGAGAGTTTGCAAAAAAACTTGATGTATTTGATTAGGATTAGTAGAAGCATTATGGTTGGCATTAGTGTTAGAATTAGTGGCTTAGGTGCCACTATTGGTGTTGATAAGAGCTTGAGAAGAATTTTAAGAATGTGATGCACCAATGGAAAAATTTGCTTGTGTAGAAAAAGATGGAATGATGAATGGTTGAGAGGAAGAAGCACTAAAAGCATGATTGCCTTAGGTAATAAAAAAAGCACTAGTGGAAGGATTACGGATAGTGGATCTTAAGAGAGGCCCACTAGATGTATAACCTATCGTGTTAGTTGAGATACTAGGCATGGAGGTGGAAAACATTTGAGAAAAATAAGTCATGGTATGATAAAGGGTCATAATCAAAGGAAGAGGTTCAGAATAAAATAAAGTGGTAATCCCAAATCTAGTTGAGAATGTAGGAGTAGGTGAATGAGGGTCTTAAACTTGACCACTAATCATAAGATTGTAAATGGTAAAAGGATCCATTCCTTGATGTTGAGGAAATTTAAAAATAAAGAAGAGAATTTTGGGAGTATACTCTAACTCAGGTTGATATTCTAATGAGAGAATAGGATTAGTTTATAAATAGGTATTAGGAGGGGTCCCATAGTTCATTGTGTGAGTGGAAATATGAACATTACTATAATCCAAGAGAGGATACCTACTTTATCTATGAGAGACCCTATGAGGATTGGTAAAGTTCATCATAGTTGTTGACTGGAACTCATTGTCACTATCAAAAATAAAGTTCATGATGAAGGGAAAGGAAGAAAGATGAGAAGGCAAATAACCAAGAAGTGACTAAAATAGTACAAGGTTGACTGGGTCAACCTAACACAAACCTAAGGACTATAAAACTATACAAGGTTGACTAGGTCAATCCAGTATAATGTATAGATACAACCAAAAGAGGTAAAAGAGTCTAAAAATATTACAAGGTCAATTGGGTCAATTTTGTATAGTGTACAGGGGATAAAAAGGGTACAAGGTTAATTGGTTCAACCTAATACAATAGATAGGGAAAAATAAAAGTTTGATAGCAAATCGTGAGCTAAAACAAGATAATTTTTATAGCTAGTCTAGGAAAGAAAGAGCTAAAGGTAAATAAATAATCAATTGGATTAACACTAGCCAATCTAATTGAGGCACACAAAATAAAACCTTGCACTAATGCTGGATAATGTCAAATTTTTCACATATAATTGAGTAAATAACAAGCAATCAACTTGAAAAGTAAAGAACTAACTAATTGGTCAATAGAAGATGTTTTAGTATATTATGTATAAATGATTTTAAATGTGATGGGAAGTTGGTTGTAAAGCAAGGAATTAGATAACAATCTAAGGATGGTTTCAGGTAGCTTAGGCAAAATAGAATGTAGTGGTAATGGTATAGGATTGGTAGTGGGGCCTACCCCCTCACTTCACACACCAAAATGATAAGGGTGTTGAGTGCTTAGCTAGAATATAACATTAAACAAACTTTATACTTGACCAAAGTATCAAGTTGGCTTCCCCCTTAGTGATGAAATCCAAGTATGTTGGCCTTGGGTAGATAAATGCTAAAGTTATTATTAATATTATGTGATTTGGTTGTGTGTGCATAAAATAAAAATAGTGAAACTAAATGATTAATTTAAAAACCCCTAATTAGACTATGTGAATTATTTTAAGCATGCGAGAAACAAGAAAAGAAATGTGTGAACTAATTACTAGCATGTAGAGATTAATTACAACTTGAAACAAGGTATAGTTTTGACACTATATGCATAACATATAGAATAGGGTCAAACTTGTACTATAGAAGTAAGGTCCTAAAATGTACAGAGTTGACCTAATTATTTTAGACAACATACAACACAATAAATTGGGTTAATAGGGTTGATCTAGTGGGCTATGTAGGGGTAGTTTAAAAGACTACAAACTATGAAAGGAAAGATAGTAAAAGAAAGATACAAAGAAATAAAAAAGAACCTTAGTGGATTAAAGATGCAAAATAGAAAGACTGCTATTAAAAAACCTTAAAGAATGCTATTAAAACCTATTAACTAGGTCGACTGGGTCAATCAAGCTATGCATGGACCTGTTGTAGAAGTTTTAAAATGTTTGGGGTCAACTAGGGTTGACCTAGTATGTTTTTTGAATCCCTAAAAGTGTACAAGGTTGACTGAGTCAACCTAGTAGTTTGAAATGGAAGTCTAAAAGTATGGAAACCTATACTGGGTCATCTAAGTCAATCTAATTGTGTATTCCTAAAATCCTACACATATATATTAGAACTGGGTTGACATAGTCGATCCAGTATGATAGATATATGATAAAAATAATGCTAAAAATAATGAAAGAAAGTAAAATAAATCTTGAAAGCATTAGTTTCATGTTAATTTCACCAGAATGTATGTAATTAGAAATGCATCATGTTTATAAATCAATCTTAGCTTAGATAATATAGAACATACCTACACTTTTGATTGGGGATACATTTTTTAAGAGGGAACATGATCAATATGGGGATTTACTAGACCATATTAGGGTATCTCTTACCATAATACACCATGTGAGGTAGGTTTACAAAGCTTACAATCTAACACAATCATACAAAAACCATAAAAGTGTCCTAAGGTTTGATATTTCACTTATTCTAAAAAATAAGAAAGGAAATCTAATCTAGTGCTCACCAAAACTTGTAACACAAAGTCAGGGTTAGAAACAAAACAAAAAACTAAAATAAACATGCATAGAAGACATATAATCATGTCAATGTATATATAATCCTAATGTATGGTAGAGAGAAGCAAAAATACATTATCTATCTACTCTTACAAGGGATATATAAAGTTAGGAATACATACCTTGAAGATGAACCTATCGAGCCTCAATCTCTCCCTTGGCCAAGGTCCTATGCAAGAGATTGTTGTGATATGTAAGGATAACAAATACAAACCAGCTCTAGGATACACAACCTATATATGCATCTAAAAGACTTATCCACAAGACAAGATCCATTCCTAAGATTTATTCCTCAAGTAAAATGGTATATAAGTAGATGTTCATTCACACTTATTATTCTTCACTTCTCTTCTTACAAATGGTTGGAAATAAACTTGTATATATAGGAGAATGTTACCCTAAATCCTCCTTAAAATATCAATGGTATAGGTTTGGCCATGGTCAACCCAGTATGTTTTTAGGGATAATTCACTAGGTCTAAACTAGGTCAGCCAAAAGGCTAACAAACCCAAAAAGTAAAAAATACCTTTAAACTATATAGGGTCAACCATGGTCTACCTCGTATAGATGATAGTCTAAATGGGAATTAAGACAAGAAAAGGAGGATGGAAAGAGGAAAATGACTAGAATGGGTATGCATGAGAAGAATAATATTAGGGTTAATGGTTTTTAGGAGATAAGTGTTTTGATGGAAAGTGGTAAAAGGGACAACAATCTTACTAAGCACCAATGGTTTTCCCACCCCTTTCCTAGTGTACCCCTTAAGGCATGCACTCAAAGAGATTAATAATCAATAGGTTCCTACAAGATACAAAATGCCAATAATCAATAAAAGTTTTAAAATATTATGTGTAATACACTATATACTCCAATTTTTAACCTAATAATTATGTAGCTAAGACAAGTTCTTCCTAGTCCTTGAGGCCAAAATTCCTCTTGTTTTGACAAAATTAATTTGAGTGTCTTGACTTTGATAAAGAGTTCCTTTACCTAACTTTTTCCTTTATTCTCCCTTCCACCCATTTGATTTCTCCCCTTGATATCCAAATTGTGATTCCAGTTTTGTTTTCCCTTATTCTTTAATTCCTTCTTCTTCATCTCTTAAAAACATGATGACACTACTTTGTTTCAATTTTATCTATCCTTAGAGCAAAATAACATGTTTGAGCAACTATGGATTATTTTTTTCTTTATACCATCAAATTAAATCCCTAGAATTAATTTAATTTTCTTTTAACATTTGTTATATTTATAATTTCCTACTATTATAGACACTTGATTTCACACCCTTTTCTCAATGTTGAGTGATTTTGGCTTGTTACTTCTCACTCATCAATGTTGTTTTCCCTTTTTATGCTTACTTTTTCCATTATTGTGTGAGATGTGAATTGTTACTACTCTCTCATCAATGTTGTTTTACCATTTTATTTTGTCTTTAGCATCTAATTAATTTTATTACCATCTTATTTGACATGTATCCTTGGTTTGACTTGGTGAGTTTGCCTTTCTTACTTAAGGATAGCTTGTTGGAGTTTTTAGATATTTAGTAGCCTTGGATTTTTGGTTACTCAATTTAATCTTGTTTTTGACTTATTATTTTTCTCTAAAATAGCACATATCACCCCAACCTACCAAAATTTCCAAGTACATATTTTCCTCATAGCACCAACTATCTTGGATTTTCTTATGTTTGTTTGTATTTGCTCTTCAATTTTGTATTTTTGGGTCTGTTGAAAGTAGTCTTTGCACCCTACGCAATCAAAAATAATAAAATATTAGACAACCATCCCATGATAAAGGTAAGTCAAGGTACACATTGAATTTGATTTTTAGTTATTTACCTTTTAGTCATTTACTTTCAGTTATTTTTATTTAAAATACTACATATTTGTTTATAACATCAATGCTATGTGTTACTATGTTATTTATTCAAACACCACCCCCTGTTGTACCTTATTGACATGTGATGATATTTTAGTGGGGCATCTGTATACACATAATATTTTAAACTTTTATTAAATACTGATGTTTTACATATTGTAGGAACCCATCAAGATTCAATCTCTTTGAGTGCATGCTTCAAAAGGTATACTAGAAAAGGGGTGGGAAAACCTTTGGTGATTTTCATGATTTTTGTTCCTTATAACCACATTATCACCAATCCAACCAAATATTAAAACCATTCCCTAAGGTATTAATCCTCACTTTCACACTCCTTTAGTCATTTTCTCTCTTTCCATCCTCATTTTATTTCCTTAATTCCCTTTTGTATTCTCATCTATACTAGGTTGACCATGATAGACCCTATACAATTTAGAGGTATTTTTCACTTTTGAGTTTGTTATCCTTTTTGCCGACCTAGCTTAGACCTAGTGAATTATCCATGAAAATGTATAAGGTTGACCATGGTTGAACCTATACAACTGGCATTTCTATGGGGATTTAGGTTAAGATCCACCTATATATACAAGATCATTTCCATCATTATTAGAATATGCAATCAAGAGTTATTATTCACTTGTGCTTCTTCACAATCCACTCTTCTACCATTTTATTTGAGGAGTCTTATCTTAGGGTTTCTACTTAAATAATCTAGTCTTGTGGATAAGTCTTGGATGCTTTGGCCTTTATCAGTGATCCTTACAAACCATAAAAACCTCTTAGAAAGCCCCTTTGGCCAAGGGAGAGATTGAGTCTCAATGGGTTTACATTCAAGTAAGTACATTCTAAATTTGTTCTCTTCTCTTTAGTAGATAGAAGTAGCATAAGTGTTGGCTTGAATACTATTACTCTTGATATGCTATGTATTAGGGTCTTTCTCATACTTAGCTTAATTGAGATTATCTTATCCATGTTTTGATTTATTTTAATCCCTTTATTGTGTCACAAGCTTTGGTGTTCACTATATTAGATTCACTTTATTTTTTGTTAGAATAAGTGAAATATAAAACCTTGGGACTCTTTTAGGGTGTTGCATGATTATGTTAGACTGTAGGATTTGTAACCCTACCTCACATGGTGTATTTTTTTAAGTGATCCCCTAATCGGGTCTAGTGGATCCCCATATTGGTTATGCTCCTACTTAATAAATGTATCCCCAATTAGAAGAGTAGGTATTCTCTATCTTCTCTGAGTGAGGATTGATTTATAGACATGATGCATTTTTGATTGCATTCAAAGTTTTCAAGTCATTTAGGGTTAATTGTGTTAATCTTACAGTTAGTTCAAGGCCTACAATCAGTCAAGAGTTAGAAAATTTCTTAATGGGATGTATTACCTTATCCCAAAAAGTTTCTACTCATATTAATAACATGTTATGGTGAATGTTTAAGAGGTATTTATAAGCTTGATGTTTTATTTATTGCATCTTAGGCCTAGATGTCACATCTTGACACAATAAGGAGGTTGTTTGATCAATAGATGCTAATGGTTGAGTGAGGTTTCAAGTTAGTCAAGTTTTGAATGAAAAACTCAAATAACTATAGTACCATTGAAGCCAAAATGAACTTGGAGAAAATTTTAGACCTATATGGTGCATTGATGATAATGGGATGATGTATGGTCTCTATAAACACTCTAACCCCCCCTCAACTGGTTTCTGATGTATCTTCATCATGGACCTATTCCTGACCTTAATCAACTATTCACCTAGTTAACTCACCCTTTACATTTGATAACACACCTAAGCACCCCTTAATAAACATTTTCAACATATTAATTATAAACATTTCAGCCCCCTTTTAACTTAGGGGTTAATGATCGATGGTTGACCAACCATCGATGGTTAGCCTAACCATCGACAGTTAGGTATTTACTCTTGCAAAACTAAAAATCATCCAACTGTAAGACAAATATGTATAGACAAAATAGAAACTTTGCCTTACACACCTCATAGTTTCACCTCTCTTTGAATTGGCATATTTAACCTTACTCAACTTAGCAACTTCCGTTTCCTCACTTAACAAGTTTGTGCTAGAAATACAAGGCTCTTAGAGGAATTATGGATCCAAAAATTTACATTCAGGATCTCATCTTCTTTCTGTAGGCATTTAGCACCTTGAAAATTTATTCATGTGACTTTTAAAGGTTAGAGTACTATTATGCTAACCAATTTCATTCAACTAGTCATTGTTTTCTACTTTACATCATTCAGATATTATTTCTCTTATTTTCAGCATTCTCTTTTCCCACTATTTCTTTCTAACTCAACTTGGTCACTTGCACATCATCCCTCACCCCAATAGTCCATGCTCTACCTTTTACCCATCAATTATTTCATCCCTAGCTCCATTTCATTTCTCCATAGACCAACCATAGGAAACTATCACTAGTTGTTGTAACCCTTGCTGGTCACCAAAACCATTATCAGTTACCTAACCATCACTGATCATACCCAATCATCACCGGTCACCCTGAATACTAATGATCACTATCAAGGAAAATAAAAAATTGTTGTTTTCTCCCCCTTTCACCTAATAAGAATCCTATTTTTGTTTTTGACCTATTTTTAGACCCTATTCATACCTTATTAGACCTAACCTTGATATATTTGTATATGGTATGGACCCATCATGCTACATCTTCTATCGAATAGGTATGCTATTTTGTTTTTTTTATAAGAATTTATGTTCTTGTCCATTTTTTATCCTTTATTTCTATTCCCAGAACATTTTTATCATTATGGGAGTGGATTGACTACTGTCCAAGGGAGATTTCACTTCTTAGATCTAGCATTGTTACGTAGTTCACCCTTCATACTCATCTAACAAAGAAGTTGGTTTAGTGCATTCTTATTGCAGGTAGTCCTTCCTAAAAAAAAAGGAGTTCTCACTTTGGATGGTCATCAATGAGTAAAACATTTACCAGGTACACAAACCTCATTTATTATTTCTCTCCTTTTTTCATAAAATAAAAAAATAGAGTAAGAAATAGTAGGAAACATTCTGGCATGCCTAGTGGGACCCCTTCTGGGTTCATAGTTCTTTTAGGTATATAGTTGCATTAGTTAAAATTCATTCTCTTACATTTATGTTATTTATAAAATTTCAAAAGATAGAAATTTTATCTCTTTTTCTTCCTATTTTTTTTTCATCCTAGGGATAGGTTGTGTTTTCATCTTGCATTAAGTGCATTTTTGGCTATTCCTTGTTTGCATGAAAAGACACCAAAAATTTATTTTGGGTTAAAATCAAGTGTATCCATTATTTTTCCTACTTAATTATTAACTCATCTAGATTAGTTAAACACATTTTGAATTAATCATAGCACACATATGTTACACTACCAAACCACTTGCACAAAATAAACATCAAAACTTACTTGAGACAAGGACTATTGGGATTTCATCACCCTTTGGATCACCTTGCCATACCCAATGATCCCACTTGGGTTTAATCACCAAGGGAAGGACCCAATCCATTCTCTAGTAGAGTATAAACTCTAGAAAAATGGTATATATTAGCTAAGTGGTCTGGCTCAGCTTTGTGTTTGTGAAGTGCAGGGAGTAAGCCCCCAGTATTAGGCCATGTACCTAGTCTAGTATTGATTCTTTGAACACCAAAACATAACCCAAAACCATCCTTAGATGGATCTTCTAGTACCTAACTCATAAGCCAATTTCCCCTTTCATACTCTTTAAGGCATAATCTAAAAGTGATTTAAAATAAATCCTAATATTAATTGCACTTTTAGTGTGTGTTTTGTTTACTTTGGGCTTTTATTTGTTTGCTAATTATTTGAGGTGAGTGGTTTGTTATCCATTTATAAATATTTCATATGGTCTTAACTAGAAAACAAGTGAGAAAACAAAACAACCAACAAGCATCTTCTTCTTCATTCTCATCCATGGATTATACCTCAGACATTAATAGATCCCCCCATGCTTCACTGCACCATTCTCCCCCACCTATGGTGCCTTCAACAGTCCCTAGAGGTGATCTAGATTTTTTTACCTTTATAGACAATAATATAGTTGATTTACAACACTATCATAATAAATTATCCTACCTTACTTTGATGGATTTGGTTCTTCCCATGGATCTACCCTATGGTATGCCACACCACCTCATGGTTGGTGTTACATCATCCCACCCTTATATTAGGCAAGCTTCATCTTCTATCATTGGTCCATCTACCACCACCACTCAAACACTTATTACCCCAACAAATACCTCTAATGTATAACTCAAATTTACCCCTTGTCACTTCTACCCCTTTTGCTCATGTGGTGTCTTCTACACCCATTTCTACCATTCCCTCTAGCTTAACCAATATACCAACCTAAACCCCCTTTTAGAACTTGGTACTATCCATACCACAAATGCTTCCCCCTATTATCACTAGGGTGACTACCCATCAGTAACCCACAAACACTTTAGCATTAACAACCCAAACCATAGCCCCATAAACTAACCCAAATTTACCCCTAAACCAGTCATTGTCAATTCCTCTACAAGTACCCATAGCCTCATATCAATATATCCCAAACCCATTAGATTATATTGCACCTTCCACCCAACACTTAATGCCTATCAGTCTTGCTAGGACACTATCTCAAAATCAAATTACCATATACCAATATGTGCCTAATTTTGTACCTCCTACCACATGCTAATTCATAGCTATAACCCAACTTCAATAGAACTTGCCACTAAATTAGGTAGCTACCCAACCCCAACCCGACCTGATTAGGATGCTTGTAGATAGGATGACCCAACTTGAATCATCTATCTCTAGGTACCATAATATTTAATCCTATCACCAAATCTGTAATGAACCTATCAACCCTTTTGTCTCAATTCATGCTTATCCTCCTCAATGGGAGCTCCCCAAAGTATCTAAGTTTTAGGTGAAGGAGGATCCTTAGAGAAATTTGAGATCATTTCACCATTTTTATTACTTGAGCACATATGATAATGCCCTCCTTGTTTGAACCTTCCCTATGTCTTTATCAAAGCTAGCTTTGGATTGGTATAGTGCCCTTCCTAGGAATTCTATCTTTTCATTCTCCCAACTCACCCAAATTTTTTTAGAACATTTTTATATCTATATATCTAATAAGGTCTCCATAACCAATCTCTATTCCATTAGGCAAATTGATGATGAATCAATTATTGACTTTGTTGCATGATGGTGAGGCCTCATTAATTAATTATCATTTTCACTACCCCAAACATAAATCATTGAGATTTTCTCTAGGAGATGCACAAAACACATCAATCCCACCCTTCAGGTGTAAACATTTAGAAACTTTGATTAAGAATTTATAATGGCATGTAAAATTGATAACTAAGACATAGCTGAGGTTAAATTGAAATTACAAAATAAGAATTCCACTTTTAAACCCAATGACCCCTCTTCCACCAAAACAACTAACCAAACCAATTCTAAAGCCAAAATATATACAAATGTATTTGTGTTGAAAACTAACCCACCTCCATCTATTAATCAACCACGTCAAACCACACCTTCCAATCCTTCTTACCCACCAAACTACAATCAAAATTGGGTTCCACCTAACAAATTCACACCTATAGGGGAATATTATGACTTTGTGTTAGATAAATTGATAAAATATAATTCTATTCAACTTACACTAATCAATCCACCTCAATAATTTGACCCCTCTTACCTTATGCCTAGGTGGTATAATGAAAATGACCATTGTGCTTTTTATTAGGTCACTAGACATGACATAAACTAGTGTAAAACTTTTAAAAGTCTTGTCAAAAACCTAATTAAAAATGGTTAATTGAATTTTGACAACCCTAACACACCCCCAAACCATTCTCTCAATATTTTTTTCAAACCATTTCTTGACCATCCTCCACCTACCCAAGCCCATGACAATTAATTTGAACCAACTTCATATCATGAGACACACATAATTAACGTCATCGTAAAGGATCCCATAGAGGATGATCCTCATATTCCCATTGCCTCTTCACCAACCTCACTTATGGAAGAAGCAAATTCACCTCTCATCCCTTCGGAGACCTAAGTATAAGGATCTATATCCCCCACTTCTCTACTTGATCAAGCCATATCCATGCCCACCTCTCCTTTCATAGAACTAGCCATTGATTTACCTACCCCTTCATCTACCCCACCAAATGAAATGGTAGAACTACCTTCTTCTCCTTTGGATACCCTAGCAAAGGAAGGAGCCATGACCATACCTACACCCTCGATTAAACAAACATCCCCTCTCTTAATCACTCCACAAGAAACCATTATTTTGGAACCTTCTATCTCAAGTAAAAATTATGGAACCATCCCCTCTTCTTCACCCAAAGGATTGACATTTGAAAAAAAAATCAAGGAATAAAACCCATTTAAAATCCCTTTCCTTAGTTAGAGCTATGTTTGGAATTTTCCTCACAACCCAACCTAGATAGAGCCACTTTTTGGTATCATTTGGGGCTCCCATACGAAAATAGAGCCAAACCTTTGACTTCATTAGCATCCACTTTACAACATATTATCACCCCATTATCAAACATTTCTTTCTCCTAAGACATGAGGGAACCATGTCACCCACTTCCACCTAGATCATCTCATAATCTTATATATAAACCAGCCAAAAATTTGGGTATCCTTCCCACACCTAGCCTTACCCACCCCCCATCAAATTAGACCTAACACCCTCTAGGTCACCTAAAAAACCACCAACCAAGATGGATTGAAGGGTGTAGTTACCTAAACCTCATCCTTAAGCTTGACCTATGCCACCTCCTTTTCATTTTCCATTTATTTTAAGACCCCACCCTTTTACCATCCCACTCACTTATTATGCTTCAATTAAACCAACACCCTTTTCTGTGCCTACCCCTCCACCACCTATGCCATTGACTTCTTCAATATTCTTAGCTAATTTATTCTGCTCTACTTTTCCACCTATTATCAACCCTTCATCCTCTACTTTGAAACCATCTACCATTAACTTGATCATAGCTAAGCCAACCTAGCCTAAACCATATACAAAAATTATTTAACCACACACCCTCTCTAAGGTCAAGACCATGCCTAAGAAGGTTCGTATTTACCCAATGAACATTCAACACCCTTAACACCTTTGAAGGAATCTTACTCTATTATTTTATAGAGGCTATTTAAAACCTCCTCCATTAAAATTCCACCTATTAATCCATTCACCCCCTCTAACACAAAACCCTCTTGGTTTTATGATACTTAGATTTGTGCATACCATAGGACACTAGGACATAACATGGAGAAATGAAAATCTCTCTAAGATCTTTTTCATCGCTTATATGAGGATGATGATCTATTATCAGATGAACCATTTTCACCTACCTTACCAACCCAAATTCTAACCAAATCAATCCAACCATTATCCCAACCTACACCTACTTCCTCACTCTCATCTATAGGTAAGGTCAAGGAACCAGAATAGTCACCTAGTCCAACTAAGCCCATTTTCCATACTATCCACATGATTACCCAATCTTGAGCTCAATAAAGGGGTAACAGAATAGCCAATGGATCCATTTCATGGACTTATCCTTCATATTCTCATCCTTCTAACTAGGTTTAAACATCAAGACCTAAAGTGTTCAGCTTTAATTCCCCTCCCACTAACTCTTCCACATCTATTCAATAACCATATTGAAGAAGCTTCACTAGGCACTAGTAAAGATGAGTTATTATGACTTGATTGACACCTTTCCCCATTATCACTAGACATTAAAAGATGCTCTATAATCCATTAAGGTTTAGATAGATGACCCTCAACCTCTTACATCCTTTGTTAGAGCCCTCCAACATTCTGACATCATTGCCTTCTAAGAATATGAGATACATCTAGCCCATTTAGATAAGTCTGATCCTTATCTCTTTGTCTCTGCATACATCAATCACATTTGTGTCAAAAGGGTGATAATTGATAGAGCTACCAATATTATCATAATCTCCTCCCATATTTTTGATGAATTGTGTTTCCCAAAGAACATCATGGCTGAAAGCACAACCATTTTTTTCTCCTTTAACAACACCATGACCACTACTTTGGGGACCGTTGTTCTTCAAAGACACTTGGAACCTCACATCATCCCTGAGCTATTTTATGTTGTGGAGGGTAAATTATAATATAAAATTCTACTCTAATGCCCTTATATCTGAGCTATGGGTTGCATCCCCTCCACTTTACACCATTACATTAAATTTGAACATGAAGGGAAAGTTATAATGATCAAGGCTGATCTTGGTCCTTTTACATCTTAAAACATGACCTATAGGCCTAATGATGTCCTTCTTACATCTTCATCTCCCTTACAATCAATCAAACCCATTAACACAATTGCACCATCAACCTCGACCCACAGTACCTCTACTATCAACAATGATGAAGCCTCAACCAGTGCCTCTATCTCTTCTTCCCAAATCCCCATTGGGGATTCCTTGACACAAAGTTTCTAGAGTCTTTCTCTTAGGGAATATTGAATTTTAACATTATATGCCTTTCCCACTCTATAGGAATATGGGAACCTTTAAAATTATGCTTATTATGACCCCAACATAGGAACCCTCATCCCCTTTGGACATCCCAATAATCAAACATATTTTGTCTATGGGGGACTCGATCGACCACTCCTAGCTCCTATCACCACCCCATATATTCAACCTTTCACTTCCAATTTTTCCTAATTAATCCAATCTTTGCCAAAACCTATCTTAACCATTGTGCTTGGAAAGGATTTGGTATGGACCTTTATGAACAAGGACCTCATGAATTTCCCATTATCAAAACTTAAAAACATCATGAGTTCTTTGGGCTTGGGTTTGAACCACAAGAAGAGCCCACCTCACCAAAACCTATTTCTACCCCCATAAAGGAAACTCCATCCTCACCTAGTTCATCTTTGCAATTTAAGGACTCTAAAATTATTCCATCCAAATTTTTTTATTAGTACCATTCGTTTAGACCCATTGACCTATTAGCAAGGTGGCCAAACCAAAACCTTTCCTCTCATTCATCCCAAAATGGTCGACCCTAATTCACTGGCCATTCATACCATTCAATGTCAAGAAGATGATTCCATCCTCACCTACCTTGGTGCAAGAGATTCTTCTATCCATAAATCTCTCCCTCTTAAGAACCAAACCATGATTAATGAATCAACTATCAACATTAACCTAGGGACCCAAGAGGATCCTCATATCATTAAATTGGTCCAATCCTTGAATCTAAATGAGAAACAAGATTATCACACCTTCCTTTCAGACTGTAGCATTGAATTTACCTAGTCTTATCAAGATATGCCTACGATTGACCCCTTTATCACTCTGCATAACATTGTTACCCATCTTGAGGCTAATTTGATATGATAAAAGCTTTGCATAATACACCCTCATATAGCTCTTCTTGTCAAGGGAGAACATCAATGTCTTTTATCTGTCAACTTCATTCAACCCATTGATTATCCATAATGGGTCTCTATTATCATTCCTATTACCAAACCCACTAGGGACTCTGAATTTGTGTATATTTTTGTGACCTTAAGCTTACATTCCCCAAAGATGACTTTCCTTTTCCCAACATCAAATAGCTAGTTAGCCTTATTGTAGTCCATAAAATGTTATCCCTTATAGATGGTTTTTCAAGATATAATCAAATCCTAATTGCCTCATTATATCAACATAAAACTACCTTCCTTACTCTTTAGGATATTTTTCTTTAAAAAATGTAGAAGTGACTAATAAATGAGCCATGACCTATATCTTCCATGACCTTATCCATAATATTATAGAGGATTATGTGGATTATCTCCTCAAAAAATTGAAGCATCGAGAAGACCATTTAACTATTCTTGCTATCATATTTTATTGACTAATCCAATTCCATGTCCGACTCAATCCCAAAAAATGCATTTTTGGGGTTCTCTTTGAGAAGCTATTTATATTTATTGTTTCCCTTCATATAATTGAAATTAATCCTGATAAACTCAAAGCCATCCTAGAAATGCCTCCAACAAACCTAAAACAACTTCATAGTTTGTAGGGAAAACTATAATCTATCTCTCACTTCAACTCCAAATTATTAGATAGATGCCAACCCTTTCACCACCTCTTGAATAAGTACACCTCTTTTATATGGACCAAATATTATCAAAAAGCCTTTGATTCACTCAAATATTACCTTCTTTCTCCACTAGTTCTTATCCCACCTAGGTATGACCAACCTTTCAACCTTTACATATCTACCACTGATCACTCTTTAAGTACCATGCTAGCTCATTGAGATGAAAAAAACAAGGATCAATCCATATAATATATCATCCACATGCTTTTGGAGTATGGGACATTATATACCCACCCTAAAAAGCTTTATCTCACTCTCATTTTTTTCACCTTCAAACTCCGTCACTACCTCCTCAATCATAAAACATATGTTATCACCAATACCAACCCACTCAAGTATATGCACTCCAAGCCATATCAAAATCAACATATGGATAAGTGGTTCACGATTCTAGCTAAGTTTGATCTTGAGTTTATTTACCAAAAATACATTAAAGAGTAGGTCATTGCTGACCAATTGGCTCAAGGCCTCGTCCCAAATAACCAACCCATTCAATTAACCTTTCCAAATGAGTCTATTGCCACACTGTCTCAGGAAAGACCCTCTTACCAAATGACCATGCTTTTTGATGGTTCTAAATACCAACATAGTGGGGGTATGGTAATAGTTCTCATTCCTCTTCATGGTGAACCTCTTCCAATTGTATTAACAACATGGTAGAATATGAAGCTTTAGTCATCAAGCTCTAAACTGCTCTTGCCTTGGGAATCAAAACCATCTCTATCTTTGGTGATTATAAAATCATGATTAACCAAGTCAATGGGTCTTATCAATGTAAAAATGATATCTTACAAAAGTATAAAATTCTCATTGATGAGCTATTAACATCCTTTGAATGTTATCAAATCTAGTTAGTGCCTCGATCTACTAACAAATTCATAGATATGGCCTCTCTTCAATCTCAAATACCCTATTGACTTATTGAATCTAAATTATTTGTTACAATCCATAACTTCATTCTACCTTCATATATAATTCTAGACCTTCCAACCATTTTTAATGTGGAAGCATCTCCTCCAAATATCTAGTATGACCAAACCTTTAACTACCTTAACTTGGCATCATTCCACCTAACCTCTCAAAGAAGCATAAGGCCTTTGTGAAGGGTACCTCTTTTTATACCATACTAGGGGGAATCATATATAAACATGGATTTGATGGTATTCTTCTCTATTGTCTACAAAGTCATGAGATTCACCAAGCCATCAAGGAAACTCATGATGGTGTTTGTGTGGGACATTTTGGTGGCCTTGCTATTGTCAAAAAAATGCTATGTCTAGGTTACTACTAGCCTACCCTCAATCAGGACTATCGTAACCATGTAAAGAAGTGTTTTAAATTCCAACACCATACTAACTTGCATCACATACCCATTCAGGGCCTTTATGCATCTAAGGATTATTAGCCATTTTCATAGTGGGGGCTTGATTTCATTAGTTGAATCAATCCTCACTCATCTCAGTGACACCAATATGTCATCACTACTATTGAATATTTCATTAAATTTATGGAGGCCATCCCCCTTATCTCAATCAAAGCTAAAAAATATCAATTTTATCATAATCACCACATCATATATCATTTTGGTATCCCTAAAAAAACCATAAAAATAATGGAAAATCCTTTAAAAGCAATAAATTTCAAGCCCTCTATGATGATTTTGGCATCAAGCTCAACTGGTCCTCACCTTATCATCTGTAGGCAAATACACAAGTGGAAGCATCTAACAAAATCCTCATTAAGATGATAACCAAAGTTGTAAGTGCTTTAGGCTGGGATTGGAACATACACATCCTATTCACTTTATGGGCCTACTGCACTAGTATTCGAACCACAACAGGTGTTAGACCTTTTTCCCTAGTCTTTGGCATAGAGGCTATCCTACCCATCAAATTCTAGATTCCCTCTCTTTGTATATCCTTACAAACCATCATTTTTGAAGAAGACTATCATCAAGAATGCCTTGCACACCTTGAATTACTCGATAAACATCACCTTGATACCTTTAACCATCTTTGGGTCTACCAAGAATGTATTACCCATGCCTATAACAAGTAGTTAAAAGAATTGGAATTTAACATTGAAGACCTCGTACTAAAATAAAACCAACATGTAACAAATATGGATAAAATCAAAAATGAAAAGTTTGATTTTAATTGGATTGGACCCTATATCATCACACATAAGTATGGATCAGGACCTTATTAGTTATCCTCCTTTGAAGGTAAATCAAAACCTTAACCTCTAAATGCTTTGTATTTGCATCCTTTATACTATTAAAAGAGATCTAAATAAACCCTATGGTCTAACTTAAGCTTGCCCCTTGGTTTTATTAGATTCATCCTTCCCTTATTTTATTACCCTATTCCTCTTGGAGACATTTTATTACAAAAAACTCATGTGATTATCCATCATAGTTTTAGACCAATCTTAAGCATGGGTACCATGGTTCTACCCATGGCATAATTCTCATGGAAATTTATGTCTTTAACTAGATGAAATCATATGGTCACGTATTTCCCAGAAATCACTCTTCCTTACATAGCAATCACCTTTTGTGGTAAAAAACTTACCTTGATATGGGTCAACCTCTAAGCTTGGATAGATGGGTCCATGTCTAAGAAGGCATTCAAATATTCTCTATGGGCTATAACATATGATTTGGGTCCATTTTTCTAAAAGACAAATCACTCCCTTAAAGGACAACTACTGGATAAAGTAAAAAATAAATAAGACTAATAACTTGAAGGACAACTATCAAACATTTAGACTTATACCACTCCCTCTAAGGATGGCTAAGCCAAAATATTAAAATAATCATCTATTCATAAAAGCTGTAATAATCTCAATCAAAGTATTTTAAGCTTCCTATATTGATCAACTTCACCTCTTTCATAAACATGAGTAAATAAGTGACCCTATCAAAATAAGTTTATCCCACAAAAAGGCTATAATCATCTCTCTCATAAAATTATCATATATTTGTAGACTTCCCACATTGATCAATCTAAACCTTGTAAAGATATGGACTTGTCTATTCTAGTTCTTAGGTCACCTATAAAAGGGTAATTAAATCCACATTTGGTTCTTATCTTATCCCTTTTCCCCTTTATTTACCTATCATTTCCTTTTCCTATATACCCAGTATGAATCAATGGACTATGAGTTCACTTGGCAACATGGTGTTTATATTAATTCCTTTTTCACTAGGAAGGTCCTCATGCAAAGCCCATCAGAGGTTCATTTTCATTAAGCTCCTACTTAGGCTTGGTTCAATAGGGTCTTTGCCAATGAACCCAATATATCTCTTTCTATTTATCTTGGTTCACAGGGATGTTGTCTCTTATCCTTCTCAAAACCATATAAGCTTATAAAAGCATACCATAACATCATAATCCATAAAAAAAAATCATAAAATCCACATCATCACCTAAGATAATAATCTCTAACATTACAATCACATATTTCCATCACATAAAAAACAAGAACACCATATCATAATCAAAATCAAATCTGTATATATCATCACATGCCAATATTATGACATCATCAGTCTCATACATATGCATCATCTATCACATCCAACATTAACATTAGTCATCCTTAACACATTATCAACATATAATCATCTATTTCATAAAACATGAATAAAATAAAAAAATCCCAATTTTTCAAATTATATATATATATATATATATATAATCAATAAGTGTCTATAAATGTACATATCTCACTCATATACATCTCACATCTTCAACACATAGGCTAGTATCAAAATCATATATAAGATCCCAACCATATATGTATCAAGATCTTGGTACACTACTATCACTAGCCCCACCCACACCTATATGTATGCCTACACTTATACCTACACCTATACCTATCCCAGGTGGTGGTCATATCAGATGACCCACTACTATAGCCCATTGACCTAGGGATATAATCACTACTCCACCAACCAAAATAACCTAATACTCTCCCCACCTTAGATCATTAGGACATTATGCTAGCATAATGCCCTCATAGTAACACAACTCCTATATGGCTGCCAGATATTTGGTTTGTGTAACAAAGGCTAGTGATGCCATTGCTGCTCTACCAACCCACCATAGAGAGTCTCTCTCTTATGTCACCAAATCAAACAAGACCCTCACTTGGTCCTACTCTCATATCACTATGGTAACCTACCCATATAAAATGGCCAAATGATCCTATAAAGTGGTGACCTATGCTTGGGCCTGATCTCTCTATACTATCACTACTCCTAGCTAGCCCTAAAGATTAGTAATCTACCCATATAACATAATAATCTAGGCCTATGTTGATACTAGTGCCATTGTTGCCTATGGATCACCCTATGTTGGTCCCCCTATTGGGTCAGCATCCATAGGCCCCTAGCCTCTATCTCCTAAACTAAAATCAATAGCTATGTATCTCCCCTAAAACTAAGCAGGATAGTAAATTATATAACCTACATCATCTCCATTCCCTAGAGGAAACTCATCATGATCCAACTCCTCCTTGTGTGACTATGGATCTAGTAAATATAACTCTGCATAATTCCTCCTATATCACATAAAATCTTGAAGGATACCTTGCACAAGTCCAAATTGATGTTGCACTCATTCAAAGGGGATACACTCTATGTTACCATCCCACCTCCCATAGGCACATTTATAACTCTATAAATATAATGTGTGGTACATGTACCCAACCCATATTGGCTAAGTCTAATATGGCCTCCAAACTATGTCATTAGGAACTAAGTGCTCTAAGGCCCCTCTAAACCAATCAATATCCCTAGAACCACCACCATCACATGTCATATCCCCATCTCTCCTCCATCAGTAAAATTTGACTACATAATTTGTGAACTGGTAACCCTCTATTGAAAGGTGCAAGGGTCTTAGTATCCATATATGCTAATAAGCCTAGTAGTGAAGTATAAATCCCACACTAATGCCATAGAACATATGCACTCTAAACCCCCATAGTTCTATATATATCTAAACTAGTAAAACTTGTGCCCATCTAAAAATTATACCACCCAAAACTAGATCCACCAACACCCCCAATAGTACACCTAAGAATCTCCCTCCCACATAATCTGATAGTTCATAACAAGTAACTACTAGCTATAACATGGTTAACAAATGTCTATCTCTAGGGGCCCTCTAGTATAGAGGCCTAATGCTGAAACCTCCATAGTGAAACTATACATCATCTTAATCATCTCCATATATCATCTCTATGTACTCATTGATATCCTCCCCCTCTATGTGATAGATGAGATCTTTATAGATGGGTAGACATCTAATTTGGTGGATATCCTCTAATAGGATGCTCATCTCTCTTGTCAGTAACTAGAAGGTATTAGTTGTTAGGTCCCATTTCTCGACGAGGGAGACTATCATCATGGCATCCTTAGGAAGGTACTGGTAATACTACATCCCTCCAAAACCTATTTCCTCTATGTGATGCTAGTCCTCCATAGACATGGCATCTTTCACTTTTGCAAAAATCATGGGAACTTTATCTTATAGCTAGATCTGATCTTGCACCTATAACAATAGGTATATCATGAAGTAGGTAAGTAACCTATCTCAAATATTACCTATATGAATAAAAACTATTACCCACCCACTTCCATACCAATATGATTTCATCTATCAATCTACCCTTTGAAAATGTATTATGTCTATAAAACCCTATTAACTATTCATATAGAACCTCCACCCTTTCTATCCTATGTAGACCCATATTTACCTAAAATTTATATACTCCCTAACCAATTCCAAATCCTATCCCAACCAATTTTACCCCAACTATCTTAATTATAACCTTTCTCACCTCCTAACTCTTCCACCCCAACTCATAACTCTTACCTTAACCCATCTCAACCCATTTTGATTCTACCCATCTAAACCCATTTGGATTCTACCCACCCCAACCCATCTCAATTCTAACCCATCTCACCTCCTAACTCTTCCACCCCAACTCACAACTCCTACCCTAACCCATCAACAATGGATGGATCTCCAAAACTATTAATGGTCCCCTTGTGGGCATTTTCCCCCAAGGCTGACTATCACCGATTAGCTCAACCACCAACAGTCACTATTAAAATACCATAGGTGGTGAACCTTGACACCCTGACCTCCTCTTAAAATCCTAACTCTCTCTATACCACCCACAACCTACTCTCTACAACCTTACACATTCTTACCTACCTCTATACAAATCATACTCCCCCCAAACATATAATCTTGTAAACAAACAGCAAAAATAACATAACCCTAGTGCCATATCTAAAAACCCATAATTCCCTCATTTAATATACCTAGTTATGTTTTTCCCATTTAATTCACACACTATAATTCACGCCTAACTCATTTTAAAAACAATGAAACCAATTCAATCCATGCCCAACCACTTGTCCATGAGCATCTCCAATATCCATCTTAACCTCATCATCACTCTCACACACCACACTCCTCTTGATAAATCATTGCACTTCTACCCACTCATGTCTAATCTTTATATAAACACTCATAATGGATAAAGAACAAGTTCTCAAAGCTGAAAATGAGGACAAAATAGGCCTAGTTAACTATTTTACTATTGATTTAGGGTTTCTACCTAACCATCGATGGTTGATCCTAACCATCAACATTTACATAACCCTTAGTAGTTCACCCTAACCATCGATGCTTACCTAACCATCACCATTTCTCCTTAACCATCGATGGTTACAATGATTTTCTTCTCCCCATCCAAACTTACACTTTTGTTACTTCACCCAAAACTATTAATGCATCTAGATGAGCCCATCCAATTCTTTCCACCCTTATAGCTATTTGGGAGTTACCTTCTCCCCACCAACCAAGAACTACATTAGGCTTGAAGTCCATGTTGGATCCCTTATCCATGGGACTATGTAGGTAAAGTCCTCTTTCTTAGTGCATTAGGAGTCATCTCAACCATTCCCCACCCAACCAACCATCTAACCTATTTACCCTCATCCATCTCACCATTGGTATCAACCTATTTGCATACCTTGTGATAACCTTACTTTAGTAATGATGATCACCTCGATAAATTATTACATGGACTTTTTTCCCTATGTACCACCTCATGTGTAACCCAACCATTGGTGTTTTTTCTCAAGATCACTTCCTACCCTAGATACCTGAGCAAACACTGACCTTATCTAGGACACTTGATAAGTGTGACCCAATCAAATATAACCAACATTAGGAATAAGTTACCCTATCACTTATCCTAGATCCAAACCTTATTTTTTATAACATAGTAATGTTATTCTTTGTGTGCTCTTGAATCTCATACTTAGTCTCATTTTACACATGTCTACATCACCCACCTTGTGACCTCTATTTTATCACTTATCAAACCATGACCTAATTTTAGTGTTACCTCATCAACTCCCATTTTGAGGGGGAATACCCTCCTCCCATACTTAGGGCAACCAAAATTGACCATCAACACTACATTTTTTTCTATGGCTTATTGACCTAAAGCCACACAACAAATAGGGGTAGAATATAGACACTCAAAAACTCCCCTCAACTAGTTTTTTTATGTCACTTCACTATGGACCTATTCCCGACCTTAGTTATCTATTCACCTAGTTAAGTCACCCTTTACATTTGATAACACACCTAAGCACCCCTTAATAAACATTTTTAACATATTAACTTAGACCCATTTCAACCCCCTTTTAACTTAGGGGTCAACCATCAATGGTTAGCCTAACCATCAATAATTAGGTATTTACTCCTATAAAACAAAAAATAATCCAACTATAGGTTATGTGTGCATGGAAAAAATAGAAAATTTCCCAAGCACACCTCATATTTTTCCCTCTCTTCAAATTAGAATCTTTATCCTCACTCAACTTATCAACTTTCCTTTTCCTCACTTAGCAAGTTTTTGCTATAAGTACAAGGCTCTTGGAGGAATTATGGATCCAAAAATTTACATCCAAGCTATTTTGTTTTCTTTGTGAAAGAATTTATCATCTAAAAACTTTATCCACATGACTTTTGAAGGTTGGAGTACTGTTATGCTACCCAATTTCATTTAGCTAGTCATTAGTTTTTACTTTACATCATTAAGGTATTATTTATCTTATTTTCAGCATTCTCATTTCCCACTATTTCTTTATAACTCAACTTGGTCACCTACACATCACCCCAATAGTCCACAATTTACCTTCTACCCATTAACCACTTCATCCCCAACTCTATTTAATTTCCCCATAGACCTCTCATAGGTAACTATCACTCGCTGTTGTAACCATTACCGGTTACCTTTACCATTAATGGTCACTATCAAGGAAGAATAATAGATTGTTGTTTTATCCTATTTTCACCCAATCAGACCCCTATTTATATTTTTGACCTATTTGTAGACCCTAACTAGACTTTCCTAAATGTGACCTTGATATATTTATGCATGGTATTAACCCACCATGTGACATATTCTACTGAAAAGGTACATTATTTATTTTATTTTATAATAATTTATGCTATTTTCCATTTTTCATCCTTTATTTCTTTTCCTAAAACATTTTTATCATTAGGGGAGTGGATTGATAGCTATCCAAGGGAGCTTTCACTTCTTGGATCTAGCATTTCTAGGTAGTTCACCCTTCATACTCATCTAAAAAATAAGTTGGTTTAGTAAAATATTATTACATCTAGTCCTTCCTCACCAAAAAGGAGTTCCCACTTTGTCTAGTCATTAATGAGCACAACATTTACTAGGTACATACCCCTCATCTATTGTTTCTCTTATTTTTTCCTAAAAGCAAAAAAAATAGAGTAAGAAATAGTAGGAAATAGTCTCAAGGCATAAGATGAGATCATTCAGATATGAGATGGATCTGGTGACTTGAATAGAAATAAGGATATGAGACACAATTCTCAAGCATGAACCAACACCTATAGGAACCTCTTAACTTCCTTGATATGCACACCTACATTTTGACACAATCATAGACCAACTTAAGCTAATGGGGATCAATTTTGGAAGGTTGACATGGGTGTAAAGTGGGTGAACATATTAAAATACATATCATAGTGATTATAACATAAATTTCATGAGATTTTCATAAGTAAGAAACGTATAAGGTTGATTAAACTAGCTTCTGACCTCATGCTTAGTCAACCTTGCACATAGTCACAACCATAAAAGCTAGTCATAAGGATTTGAGGTGTTAAGCTCTATTCAGGTGTGATAAAGTTTGATAATTATTACATAAGGTCATCATGACCTAATAAATCCCCTGTGGTATCCTTTAGGTCAAAAAAATAGGGGAAGTGTCCTTTATTTTTTCATAGACACAAGGCACTTCACAATCAGTAGAATATTATAAACTCAATGCATGGGTGGTGAAATAGTGAAATGAAAGAGTATTAATTACTTTAGTATTATTTTTAAAGTTTAATTGAAGGTTAAAATAGGTTGAGAAGGACATACAACCACTAAAAATACTTATAAGGGTCAAATACTCATGAAACATAGTTCATGCCTGTTAGGCCTAAGAATTAGGCATGAAACCTCATGACTTATAAATTTACTCTCATGACCATATGATCCTTAATATAAGTTAATAACCTTAAAGGGAGAGTGGATGGTTTATTGGATTTAGTGGTTTAAAAATAACAACTTAGAATTGGTCATTTTGACCTCATTCACTCTCAAGGGTGTCCCAAATGCATAGTAGGTTCTTGAGATCCAACTTCTCTCCCTCATATTTGTATGGATAATGTGAATGGGGAATAAATAACTTAGGGGTATTTTATGAGGTTCCTATACTCAAAATTAGTGGAATTGGCTTGAGGGTTAAGCATATAACTTTTATGAATCATCACTAATAACCTAAATGATCTAAAACCACCCTAAAACCCTCTCAAGAACTTGATGAACAAGATATGGTGGTAAAAACATCCATAAAGGGGTCAATTTAAGGGATGAATAATTTTTAAATTCCTAGGGCTCTCTCAATCTCCTTGACATTCAAATTTTGTTGTACCACCACTTGTATAGATAGGCCAAAAGATGGATTTTCTATAAGTTTTGAGGTAATCTAAAGGTATATAAGGGAATGGATAAGTGAGGGATATTTTTAAATGTGTGTGGAGACTTTTTATAACTCGTTATACCCAATTATCACCTTTTTCATGCATATAAACCCCTCTATTAATATGGTCATTGTAGGCAACTTGAACAAGATAGTGAGAAAGAGGGTGACTATCAAAATTGGATGTGATAAGTGTGATGTTGAGTTATTTTTAGGTATAAATGATGTAAAATAATAAAAATAGGTATTGAATAGGTGTATTACATCCATTCAAAAACAAAATTTTTTGAACAACTTGAAGTCAACACAATGACAAATGTGAAGATTCAGGCCTAAAGGCCTAATGAGTGATTGTAAGAGAGTGAATGACAAGTGGTGCATATAAGTTCATTAGTTGAGGGGTGTATATGAATATCAAAACATTTTTTTCACCTTAATAAGTCATGGAACATGTTTCAAAATAATTATAAGGCATTTTCAATAAATTAAGTGGACTACTCATCAACAAGGCAGTTTCAAGAAAGATAGAATGTCTTTACACCAACCTCAAGAAGATGTTATGTTTCAGATTGACAGATGTTCAAGAGGACTTCATGAACTATTTTACAACTCTTTTTATTACATTTTAACTTAATTTCAATCCTTAACACTTGGCATTGTGATTTTTCAACTTCACTCCTTCTCTCCTCTCCTATGCTCTATATATTGAGGCCATTTTGGCCTTGTAAATATCCATAATTGGTATGGTGACACCTTTCTAGTTTTGACATCTCATTTTACCTTTTAATAAAGTTATGAAGTTTATTTAGTCTCTAAAACTCTTTCCTATGTATGTCGAGTAGTTTATTTGGATGATAAGTGATGAATGTCTTCTCCTTGCTCCCATTCTACTCTTGTATGCATTGTGTGAGTAATAGCAATTCTAATAACATGTATCATGAAGTGTAACTATTTTTAAGGTGTATTTAAAGTATGATAGATATTATTAATTTCTAGGATAAGACCTATTTTTCACCCACCTTTGGATATGGATATCAATCTGCCTACATGTAGAAAAACGTATGCTAGAAGAACATTGAGTTGAGGTCAATTTTAGTAGTATTCTTTCTTAGTGAAAATGTAATTATGTTTGAGGAGTTATATTTAGTGTATAAAATTTATTAGTATAGGTTTATTTTATGTTTCCTTCTACCCTTTTCATCCCCACTAGTGATTATTCTTGTGTAGTGTGTGAGCCTAAAATATAGATCAAGGGAGCTAGCACTTTCAAATCTAGAGATATATATCTTGTAGTAGCTTGTCTATATGTAGAGATAGTTCCATGTTATTCCAAATTTTAGAAGGTATCCTTGAATTATCTAGGGTTAAAATTTGGGATATAATAGGTACCAAATAAAAAGAAAGAAAAGATAACACATGTTCTAGATAAGAAGGTAGTGCACAAAAGGCAAGGAAGTTATAATATGTGTTTGATATAGTGGGAAGGACTAAAACATGAATAAAACACTTGGATTTTATAATGAGATCTAAAAAATATTGACAATAATAAATATTAGTGTTTAAATTAGGATAAATTATAGGAGCTGAGTTCTTTTCAACTAGAGGATAATGATGTAGAAACAAATTTTCAAAGTCCATGACTTTTGATTTGTAACTCCATTGATCTCTCGTTTGTGTTAAAATGACCATATAGAAAATTTTAATTAATCCATAACCTATATTATTCTATTATTTATGTTTTCATAACATTTTAGAGGCCATATGTGACCATAGGAGGGTCTAAAAATGTATTTGAATATTTTTTCATGTCTTTTTCATTTTTAAAAATAACATATTTTTTTGTAAATGGACATAAACTAGATTTGAATTTCACCCATTAGGTTAATTTTAGAGTTTATAATATATGTGTATATTTTTAGGCACATCTGATCTTGCATGCAAAACTTATTAAAAATAGAAGTTAAAATTTTTCTAGAAGATGAAAGTTACTAAAAATTGTAATTTAAAAAAAAAATGCATGGGCTAACTAGATTTAGGTAGATTTTGATTTATTTATCTTTTTAAATTATGCATGTTAACTCCAATTTGTATTTGAAATTTATCTAATCAATATTATGTAATATTTTATTCATTCAATGAGAATTAATGGAGAAGATTGATTTCATGTGATTTTTAAGTTTTATGCCTATGGATATTTTGCTTAGTTGGTCTATGTTTTCATCATTGGGAGATAAAGTGTCTATTCTAGCCTTAAGTGTATAATTAATTATTTTAATAATAGTACTAACTTTCTCTTTGAGTTTTATTAATATTCTCTTAGATTCGAGAATATGAAATTTTACACTAACAATGCCAATCATACAAAAGTGAAAGTTATTTTTTACCACTAACCTCCAAAAAATATGTTAGTAGGTAATTAAATATAAATATATATGTACTATATACAAAATCAATAATATTTGATAAAATTAAATTCATATACATTTTATAACTCAACATACCTTATAATTTGAATCCAACTAACCACTATGATCTTGTCTACTTTTGATAGTACCAATAAATCATTCTTGGTTAGACTCATGAACCTTCTATAGATTATTTTTTAATGCCTCACCTAATATTTGATCAATTGGACATTATTTCAATAACCAAATTTAAATAGTGAAGTATCTTAATATGTATTTAGTATTCAAAAACCCATACATATGAACTTTAGCTCCTCTCTTGCAATGGATATTTTCACACATGCCATGGCAACATCATGCTCCCTTTTTCCATGGCCAACCTTAGTGAAACTACAAATATGTTCTACTAACTTGCATACTTATCATCCATTAAAACATCGATGCACTCTTATATTGTGATGTGTAACTAACTGAACAAATATAATGTTGATTGAAATTAATTTTCCTCTTGGTCAACCTTCCATTGAACATCTAAAGATAGTTTTACATGTATTGTTTATATTTTAATCGATCTTCACTAACATAGAAATACTACTTACTTGTTATTTTTATATATTTATCTATATTATCTTGTGCATGCATGAATGTTATATTGAAAAAAATGGAAATATGTGATGAGTTGTAGTGTTTTGACTAAACATTCATTTGTGGTTGAAATGTGTAATTATAAGAAAATTTGACTACTAAAATAATAAAACTAAGTGGAAATGTGTCATTTAATAACATTAATTATTTATAAATCCATCTAACTCTATGTGTGTACATTTTATACTCAAAAACTTTACTCCTTGATTTTGACCATAAATTATAAAATAAGTATTTATCTAGTAACAATATCACATATTTAAGATTACTTACCATATTTTAATGGATATGTCACATATTTGAATTTTATAAAAGCAAATAATTCTAGTCTAATTACACTTATAATATCCTCATGGATACAATTTTTAAATTTTGAAAATCAACCACAAATGTTACAAGTTTCATCCAAACATGTTTTGTTATAAAAAATATCCATTTGATCTTTCAAAAAAGTTCGTTAGAATAAATTCCATTTCTTATTTCGATGGAACTTTCATTCCATGCTCATATAGAATGTTTTAGTTATGCAAAGTAAAATGTACATGACAAAAAAAATTCAATAAAACTTCAACATGTTTCCTACAATAGAAAATGGTGTTCATTTGATTTATTCTAACATAGAAGGGTTTGGCCATCTCAAAATATATTTGATTAATATAAATTTGTGAATATTTATGTAAAAATGTAGAGTGTAATTTTGTTTGGTTCATATACAATAAATTTTTTGGATGTGGTTCACGTTCATGTGAACAAACTCTTATATTAATTACATCTCTTGTATTGGGTGAAACCCTTGTGTTGTCTTTCCAAAATTATGCAAGTAAATATTTGAGACATTGGTAATATACTTGTATTTTCATGGAAGTCTTCCATAGAAAAAATATAATTAATTTTTATCAACATCATAAAGTGTTTTACATATACAAATTTATTTCGTTAATGTGTTCATGTCTATATTTAGTGGTCTTTTTGTTTTTCTAATCAGGCATTTTCTCCTTGTCTAAACACTTACTATATGATTTTTAATTTTGTGTTAGGAAGTGTTATTATCTTTAGTGTGTCATTTCACACCTACAATATAGTATGTATCATGTATATTTTCAACATTTATCTTGTTTTGACCACCAATATTAGATTTCTTAGTCTTAGGGTGTTCATTGTAGGTTTCATCTTAACTAATTTCATCAATGGAACAAATAATTGACATATTATAGTATCATTTATATATTCAAAATAATTATCCCATATTATTTCATCTTTTCATCTTAAATTGTGGTTATAAATTTTCTTAAGCATTGGTTTCAAAATGTTTTCATCAACTTCAATTAAATACAATGGTCTTTTACATAAAATATTATGAAGTGTTACTAATGGTATAATTTGTTGATTTGGTCTTTACATATTGTTATCTTCACTAATAGTTTCTTCATTTTGTGTTCTCCTATAGTTTAATTCATTTTTACATTCACTATTCAATGTTTACATGGAATTTTATTCATTATTATTTCACCATTTTATGTTTTCATGTAATTTTATTCATTGCTAGGGGATAAATCATCATTCATATTATCATCATCACTAACATTTAAAACCTCATATTTTTAATGTGGACTTAGAACATAATTTAAAAGTTTAGGTAAATATTCATTGTCATTATTCATTTCATCATTATCCATGACATATGATTCATTGTGGATAATATATGTACATTGTCTTAAACAAAATATTTGCATTCATTCCCTTTATTTTTATATCAACATTTGTAGTTGATATTATGTTTTTTAATTTAGATTTTCCCTCACTTTAGAATAAAATCCTTTTCCCATGATTAGTCAAAGTTGGTATCTTTTGAGGGTGAGGATATAAAACACAACTTGATAAATTTTGTCATGCACTATGCAGAGCATAGAATGATACATAGAATAATTGTGGGGATAAAAATATCTAAGGTTATAAAATATTAACATTGGAGAAATAATTATATTTATAATGAAAATAATATGTATGTACTATAACATGTGAACATTTTTTATGCACATTCTTATATCATTTATTCAAGGGTTATTTATACATTTTACTTAAAGGTTTATTTATACCTTTTATTTCTTAATAATTTATTCAATTTTTGATAAAATCAAGATTTATTAAGCATAAATTGCACCTATAAAATTGACTGAGCCATAAATTAGGTTCATGGGGCACAATTTAGCCTAAATCATGTCTTTGATTGCACCAATCAACTAATTAGATAAATTGATGATAAAATTAGAGCTATTTTAACCCCAAATCATGTCATATTATCAGACTTTTGTTCAAGGGGCTAAAATTGGTCATAATTGCATTTTTTATTGAACCAATTGATTATTTTGATCAAGTAATGATATAATAAATGTCAATTGATCCCCATATCATATTTTACACATTAATAATTAGGTCTGAACAGGGCTCAATTTTTCCTAATTCATGTAATTGATTACACTAGTTGACTATTTGTCTCAATCTATGATAAAATTAAGGATAAATGAGCCCATAATTGAATCATATAGTTGTAGTTAGGTTGAAGGGACTTAAAATTTCCTCAATCACCTCTATGATTGAGCCAATCAATGATTTAGTTCACAATGTAAGGTAATTAAGGTTGATTGATGCCTATATCAAATCATATAGAATTAAAATTAGGTTCACAGGGATCAATTTACCCTAAATCACATCCAATACTTTTAATTGGGTTCAAAGACTCATATTATCCCAAATTACCTCTATGATTGCATTTCTACTATAGTTAGTGTTGATTAAGGCACAAACTGCATCCTATACAATTAATTGAGCCATAAATTAGGTTCACAAGGCTCAATTTATTCCACATCATGTTTGTAACTTCACTAATTAAATTATTAGACCAATTCATGATGGAACCAAATATAATTTATCCCCAAATCATGTCATACTCTTAGAGTTAGGTTGAAGGGCTCAAATTGGCCCCAAATGCCTCTGTGATTGAATAAATTGACTATTTGGTTCATTATGTGATGACTTTGGGGTCAATTGATCTCTAAATCAAATAAAATACATTTAAAATTAGATTCACTTTGATTAATTTTTCACATATCACGTCATTGGTTTCACCAATTAACTAATTGGCTCAATATATTATGAAAATAGAGCTAAATTAGGCCTAAATCACATTGTATAGTCACAATTCGGTTCAAGGGGCTTATCTTAACCCTAATTGCCTTAAAATATTTAGTTCATTATATAGTGACATTGGAGTTGAGTGTGGCCTAAATCATATCCTGTACAGTTAAAATTACATCTATCATTAAACCAATCAATTCTTTGGTTCATTCTCATATGAAATTGGGGCTTATTGAGACCAAAACCATAATTCTCTAATTGCAATTAGGTTGAATGGGCCCAAATTGGAACCAATTTCCTTTGTGATCAAATTAATCAACTACCTAGTTTATTTTTTATGGCATTGGGGTCAATTGATCCCCAAATTACATCCTATATAGTCTAAATTAGGTTCACATGGCTCAGTTTATCCCAAATTGCATCATTGATTGCACCAATTGACTAATTTTATCAATATGACATGAAATTAGATTTAATTTAGGCCCAAATCACATATTATAGACATGCTTAGTTTCAAGGGGCTAAAATTGATCCTAATTTCTTACATCATTGAAACATTTGATTCTTTTGGTTCATTATGTGATGAAATTGGGGCTAGTTGAATCGCAAGTCACATTATATATAGTTGAAATTTGGTTCATGTGATCAATTTGGCCGAAATTTCATCATTATATTGACTATGTCCCTATTATATCATTATATATATATATATATATATATTGACATACAACACTATAATAATAATAATAATAATAATAATAATAATAATAATAATAATAATAATAATAATAATAATAATAATAATAATAATAATAATAATAATAATAAAGTGACAGTTTTAGTTCATGTTTACATCCCTCATGACATATGGTTTAACTTCAAGGAAAATAGATACGTAGTTATATAGACTATGAAAACATTATATGTATATTTTTGTATGTTTTTAGTCATCATAAATAACATGAAAAAATATTGTATGTTTCTGGTGATGATAAATGACAATAGATAGATACATATAGATAAATGAATATGCATACATACATACATATAAGAATGTGTAAGATCTTTTAAAAAATGTGCATGTTATAGCATGCATGCATATTTTCTATGTATAGTTTCAAAATCATGCCTACATACTCAAAATGTCTTGGAATATCGAGCCTAAGAAATAAACTTGCAAAAACAAAGTCAAATCCATGTTTTTTATTTAAAATTAGCAAAATACAACTTCAGGATTTAATAAGAACAATAAAATGTTGGAATGTTTATAATTTAATAACATAAAAATGTTGTGGGAAATTTAAGTTATAGTTGAGAAGTTGGAGACAAAGCACAAAAATGACAACCAAGATTTTATTGATCATGATCAAGACACCATTGAGTTAAAGAATGACATGACCAAATTAAGGTAAAAAATAGAGACATTCTAGAGGTTGAGATAAATAATAAGAAAAGGAATGTTGAATAAACTTTAGGTGGGGTTTGGAGACACATTAGGGGTTAAAAATATAAAAAAAGGAAAAATTTGGAAAGGATTTTGTGGGGGACCTCATACCAAGAAAGAGAAACGAACTCTAGGAGATCGATATGTAGATAAATGTCTTGAGGTCCTAACAAAATGTGAAGATGTGCTTTATGTTATGGTAGTGTTCATTGATTAACATGTTGTTAATGGTTATAACTTTATCTAGTACTACTTTTATGACTATTATATAATTTTTTTTCATGTTTATTTTATATATGTTTATGTCTTATTTTGTTATGTTATTTCTCTTGCTTTGTACTTGTTTCTAAGATACTGATAGAACCCAATTTATTACCCTGATAAAAAAATAAATTATAACTTTTGCCATCATAAAATTTATGAATTTCATCAAGGTATTTCATAAAAATATTAATATAACATCGATAACACTCTCATCTTTAACATTAATATACTATTTTTTAATGGTTTTACTAGTCTAAGTTTTTTTTATCTCTATGTCTTTTTAATTCCATTATATGCCACAACTATACATATCTATATTTTTTTTCATTCATCTAGATTAACAAAAATATTATAGGGTTGAAAAATAGGTCTAATTATATACACATTTAAAAATTCAAAATATGTATATATGTTTCAGACTAGATGATGTTATATAAATTTCCACCAAAGGGTTTCAAACAATAGTAAAGGATGCTTAAAATTGAGGGGCTGCATACATGTTTCTAAAAAATAAGAGTTCTTATTTAAATTTAATATGTTTGACCTAATTATACTCGACCATTTTTATAAAAAATTAGTAGTTTATAAACTAGACACAAAATTATATAATTCACATTATCATATCATGTTCCAATTTGGAATTTATCTATCTTAAATAATCTAAAGAGGTTGAAAATTCTTATTTTTTAGAAAAAATGTTTACTTCAGACCACCTGTTGGCCCATCAATTCCCTATACACTTACCCATATTAGTACATTTATATATATATATATATATATATATATATATATATATATATATATATATATATATATATATATATATATATATATATATATATATATATATATATATATATATATATCTTGGAAGCATATGAAATGAATATGCAATTAATTTTTAAATGCTCAAAGCATATAATCATACACAAATTTAAATGCATATGCAGGGGCATATGAAAAATAGTAATAAGATCAAAGTTATAGGTTACAATTACATTTAAAATTGAGCATATAAATGTATAACCTTCTATATCACTTTTTTCAAGATTTAGGAGGCATGATTCTTGTTCATACTCATATACACATTTTAAATATTTAAAGTTTCAAGGTTCAAAGGTCAACATTTAAAGTTAGAAAAAGGCATGATGATTTTTCATGCAAAATTTTAAAATTTCAAAGTTACAATTTCAAATGAAAACTATTTAATTTAATTCCTAATCCATAATCACTTTATTATTGATGTGGGCATAAATACTCTTCATTCTCTTTCGACTGTAAAGAAAATAAAATCTAGATTCATCTAGAAGAATTTGATTCAATAAGTATTGGGCAATGAATGTTTGAGTATAGTGACATTCAATGGCCTTGGAAATAATCCCTATCGACCCATTTCATGCTTCCATTATTTTTATGTTGGGTGATTTACATTTGTGTCTTGTCACACTCAATAACCTTGTCATCACTTATAGTCAACCCATCGTGGTTCCACCTTTTTGGATTTGTACATTGGGTACTATTTTCCTTTCATGAGAGACTGAATAATGAATATTTCCAACTCAAAATATTTATTATCTATTTAAAATTAGGATTTGATCAATATAAATTTACCATTTGGTTCAAATTATACAAGTGATTCAATGAGAGGGTACAGTTATCCAACATCAGTTGTAAGTTATGGGGTAATTTTGTTTCATCTCCATGCATGTGTAATCCTTCCTTGCTCTCTTTTTAATTTTTTAAATTTCAAAGTTTTGTTTTTGGAAAATTTGAAAAAAACCTAATTAATACTTCATGATTATTTGCAAGATTTTATAAATTTTATTTCCCTTCACAATTGAATTATGCATTTAGAGATGAATTGTGTTATACACAATTAGGTTTAAATTATATCTCCTTTACTATATCAATTTCATTACTATAATAAAAGAGGGGGAAATTTATGGACATAAATATAATCATAGGTATGTTATAATTCTAATTATTGACACATCCTAAACCATGTGACTTTAAACAAAATATTTGACTTTTATTTTCCATTCCTCTACACATTTTATCCATATGTAGGATTGGCCCTATATTTGTTATTACTACACACAAATTTCAAAGTCAAATGCTGCTCAAATTCTTAGAATCACCCCTAGACTATTTTCAATTTATGGAATATATCCTTATTATTTTTGGATAAGTCAACACTAGGTAGACATGATCACTATTGTAATCATGTCCACTTATGTTGACCATGCTGCACATGAAATAATTACTAGTTTCCAAAATTAAATACATTATTTTGGGTCTTTCCAATGTTTCATAAGGTCATATAAAGGATATTATCAAAATGTTAACCTATAAATACACATAAAAGGTAGTCCATTGTCCACAATCATGCACTATATATTAAAGACCTATATAGTTGTGCACATTGACAAAATATACCTTATTCTTCCCAAATTCAAGATCGTTGACAAGTATCAACCATGATCCAATTCAAGAGTATCCAAAATTAATTTAATAGGTATCATAATTCAATCCATTTTCTATATACAAACATATAGTCAAATGAGCACATTATCACATTCACTCTAAGTATGATAATGAGCTTGAGTTCCCTCCTTGAAGTGGTCAATCATCAAGTACATGATTGAGGTTAGCTTAGACCATTACACTCATTAATTTGTATAGTTATTTAAGTTATCAAAGTATCATTATGTTTTTAAATAAACAAGTCAATGAATCAACAAATTATTTGTTTCACATTACATATTATGATAGCATAGGTTTCTCAAAAGGCACATGCATAAAAGGCATACTGATTAATCTTATGTTACAATCAATATGGAAAAGTTCATATACAACTAATTTGAGTGTAGTACACTTATATCCACTTACAATTGTCTTATCTAGCAATGCTCTTTGATTTTTCACTTCAATAATTCTATTTATTTATTTATTTACCTTTTTCTTATTCAGTCATCATAATCAAATGGCACATGTCTATATTCAATGGATAAGGATGAACTACACTAAAATACAACTATAATGGACTTGTATAGAGGATATTTCTATTTTTAAAATAAATCTCAAGCATGTATAGTAACCTCTTGTGATGATTTTCAATTCTAGACATTCAACATAGCTAACTAAGACTTTGGTTTAACCTAAGACGGTTTGTTTCAATTACTTTAAAGCAATAACAATTTTCAATACATAGTATTTGTCAAAATCAAAATTCTTGATTATTTTGAATATTTAACATTTTTATAGTCTCTAATTTTACACTTATAACAATAATAATTTTTTTATTTTTTTAATCAAAAATAATGTAAAATAATATCATATTTTGATATAAAGTAACCATTATTTTTTGTTTATGGTATCTCACATGGGTTTTTAGTATCTTTGATTGATGTGGGACCCATTATATTAATGTGGAATAACTTTGAAACTCCTTATTTATGTTTACTATATCTATGTGATGTAATAATTGTCTCTAAGTTTGACTTGGGTTCATGACTTTCCTAGCTAATATATTCATCCTTGATTGATTCATCATCTTTTTTCAAAGAGGGATATTTTATAAATGATTTTATTTAAATAAAATTCTCTTGATCACTTTCATCATAGTGATCCCATTCCATAATGTTTCATGTAGAAAACATACCCATTTATAATGGAGTCTATAATATAAATCTATTTCATTCCATTAGGATTTATTCAAATTTTGAGTCTAGTATACCATTATAATATAAAAATAATTCTAATTTTAGTAATATTGGATATGATGAAATATTTTTATATAGTTATATGACTTCAAAATAAACCTTTTTATTAATCCCCAAGAAATCTACTTCCATAACTATGAGAAACTCAATGGGAGATCTTGGGGGCCCATATTATAGATAAATGTCATGCATTACATGTTGGATTATTTTTACAAAGGTATTTACTTGTAAATTTACATTATTTTTGGTTTGTTGTTAGTAATTAGTGTTATTTATTTCACAGGAGTCAATTAGATGCCATAATGACCCATAAAATCTTTATAAGTTGTTACCTTCCTTATAAATAACCATTTGAAATAATATAGTTATTTTTTATGTTCCAACTATATTTGAAATATAATTTCTTAATGTTATTTTCTGAAATTTGGACCAACAATTATATCAGATCCATAACCATAAAAAATAAGATTGAAGAAGAATACAACAATGTGTTGAAATTAGTTGATTCCCACCTGTATAGCATTGAAGGCATCCAAAATGGCACAAAGAATTAAAGTGTAGTATTAAGTCACTTGAAAATCAATAAATCTTCATTAATTTTTCAAAATTGCTAGCTATATTTCTAGAAATCAAACTCTATCCAACACTCTCAGGGATTAACAACAAGTTCTGAGGATTGTAAGACATCCTCCAAGTAATGTCATAGTAGATCAACCTATGGCATAGAGTGGCACAATTAAAAATTAATTTTTTTTTATGTTTTGATTTATACAAACTAACAGTGGGTACCATCTAGAAATAATGAAGTAATAAAAACAAAC
Source organism: Torreya grandis (assembly GCA_037957365.1). NCBI lineage: Eukaryota > Viridiplantae > Streptophyta > Pinopsida > Cupressales > Taxaceae > Torreya > Torreya grandis. Next base: position 285,511 of record JARHVA010005616.1, on the reverse strand, counting down.
TACCACAGTTTATTTTTCAAATGCAGTTAAATATGGGATTATCCATTTGTACATGCCCTGGAATATTCATTACATATATTTTTCTTAATTTTTTAACACAAAGTAAGAAGATATATAATTTTTATGATTTAATTTTAAATTTGGGTGAAGCCAACTTGGTTTTAGAGGGACAATTATGATATTGGAAAATCATTGGAGGTTTTAGGTTCGATTCTCATGCTTGTGAATTTTTTCATGCATAAACTTAGTTAAAAAATAGGTTAAATCCAAGATCCTTTAAATTAATTTTTATTTTGATGTATAATTTAATTGGAATAAATTTATTTAAGGAATGTGGAAAACTAGAGGTCTTCAAAAGTCTATTTTTGTCCAAATTCTCTTATGGTCACAAATTTTGTCACATTTGACATTGAATATTTTAGTACGACATTTTTTTATTGAAGATGGTCATATGGTTAGTGGATTTAAATGATTTTGGACATTATGGTGACATTATTTTATTCGAAGGTGCATTTTTGGTTGAAACTAATACCTTCAAAATGAAAAGTTTCAGAATGTCACCTTATAATTTTGCTCTTAGTGACAATAATGTCCTTCACAAGTCCATCAGGATATTTGTGATTGAAAAAATATAAGTGTCAAACTAGAGGTTAGAGGATTCATTGGAGGATGAAGGATAATTTACCTTCTCTAGTTATCTATTCACTCAAAGTTTAGGTGAAATGCTCGAATGGAAATTTTAGTAGTAGTAGTTTACTTATTTTAATACCAATTTTAGATTTTTATCCATCGTATTCATAACATGGAGTAGATAATAATAATAATTTAATTTATTTATCTTGTTTCATATCATTTCAGATCTTACCTAATAGGGATATAAAATATAGCATTGGCATGTCTTCTATCAATCGTTAGTCATAGTATGAGTTGATAGAGATTGTTAGCAATAGTAGTGTTGAGAAAATATTATCATCATTTGTTAGGAATCAAGAATATGTTCCATGCATAGTATAAGTTGGTCATTTTTATTGGGTTTTAGGTGGAGCCTTATGTGTATCAATGTAGTTAGACAGGACTTGATTGTGTTCATCATCCTTTTAAGACACAACTCACAAGATTGGCTTCTGTATAGAGAACATTAGTTTCAGTTATTACTAGGATATATAGTACACCAATTATAGTTGATTCATATTTTCTTTGATTACTTCATATTCATTGCTCCATTTATTTCATCTAACATACCCCTTTGGATCAATGTGGAGTTTGTTGTATTATTTATGTAAATGTATTTGTTTGTTTATTTATATTATGTTTTGGTTTTTTTTTAGTAATTAGTGTGAGTTGGTGAAAAAGAATTAATACGATCACATAACCATGCATAAAATATAAAAAATATTTTACCTTCCTTGTAAATATCCATCTAAAATAATATAGTTATGTTTTGTGTCAAAAATTATATTTGCAATGTAATATCTTACTATTATTTGCTAATATCTAGGCCAACATTATCACATGTAATGGTAATTTTCCTATATTTTCCCTAATACTCAGTGGAATTATGTTAATTTTTACTTATAAATCCAACAAATTCTCTCAAACTTCTAACCATTTAATTTCACATCCAAAAAAGTATCATTCTTCTTTCATTTATGGGTTGTTTTTAAAACATTTTTCTTTTTCATGTTTGAATTTTTGTTAACCCATTATTTACTAAATTAGTAAAGGATTTAAATTCTTTGAAAAATAAAATTTAGCACACTTTTCTATCAACATTAGTGAAAATATTTCATCTATTCAAATTACAATGATAAAAAAGGGACTAATAAAACTTTTAGTGATATGTTCTAAGATACAAGACTATGCTAGAAAAAATGACAAATCAAATTGTGGGTAACGATTTCTAATATATTTTCACTCAAAGTTGTCTATATTCACTTCAATAATCAATTATGTTTTATAATTTCAAATTTTTTAATGAACTATGCCATATGGTCAAAGGGCATGAGGTGAAATTTATTGCTTTTAATAAGCTCAAATATACTTAAAATGTTCTTTCTAATTCAAAAGTAAAGTTTCAAATTAGTCCAAATTAAAAGATAAAAACTAATAAAATAAATAATGAAGATAAGATTATAGTTAATGTTATGTCACAACCAACACAAAAGTTATAATTATATGCTCCACCATGGAGGCAATTCTCAAGGTTAACATCATCCCCTCATGTAGTTTTAGAAAAGCTACTTGAATGAAATCTAATCACTCTTCCTCCATGAATGGAAGAGGAAATGTGTAAATGGTAATCTATTTTTTCAATATCAATACATGTATTTACCAACATTGATGTAGTGGACAAACCAAAAATAAATGTTTCAGGCTTAAGCAAAAAATTCAATAACTCATTGATGGTAATATTATTAACATTGTAACACCTAATGAATAGGCTAAACCAAAAACAAACAAAAAATTAAAGTTAAAATTGTAAAAAGATACATTTCCAAATAATAAATCATATAAAAAGGATAATTTTAAAGTACATTATGAATATAATGCTCATTTTCCTCCTTATACATTTGGTCATCTAATTGATAACATTATTGGTGTAGATAAAAGCAAACAAACATCACATCTTATGATTACATTTGATGGTAGTGTAGTTTTTTATGGTGAAAATAAATAAATATTCATTATATATTTAAGCATATGTTTATAATGATTATAAATAATATCCGGGGTCACAAAGGAATTGAAGGAGTGATGTCTGCGCGCGGGGAAGGGCACGAGGGTGATCCGGTGGCAGGCGACCAGGCAACAGGGTTCAGGCGGAATGATATGGTGTTGGGAGGAAAGGGTTTGGACCAAACAGTAGTTTATTCCAGCGAGAAGGTAAAGCTGAATAAAATTAATGGATGTTTGCTCAGAAGGCAGGACCATCCTGTGCTAGTCATTCCTCAAGAAACAGTTCAGGAGGACATTGTATACCTCTCTTCACATACATTGATCTGCAAGTTCCTGGGAATTAGAATCCCTCAGCCAGCTTTGGAAGCCTGGGTTAGGCGCTCCTGGGCAGTTGACAGAGATTTTGACATTATGTTAGCAGGGAACAATTACTTCCTAGTAAGTTTTTCCTCTGTAGCAGATCGTAATCGCATTTTTGAAGGGGGGCCTTACTTTTATGAACGAGCAGGCCTTTTTCTCAAACCATGGCATGTTGGTTTTAATACGGCTGAGGATCTTCCAGCCTGTGTCCCAGTCTGGGTGAGGCTCCCATGGTTGCCGCTGGAATTCTGGCGGGAAGACATCCTCAAACAGATAGCGGCCTTGTTGGGAACACCAACAGTGATTGCTCATCAATCTTTAGATAAGAAATTCATTACTTACGCCCGGGTTTGTGTAGACATGGATTTATCCAAGCCTCTTCCTGATTCTTTGGAGATTTGTTTGGGTTCACTAACATGGATTCAGCAGATTGACTATGAATCCATTCCTTTCAGATGCAAAATTTGTCATGCTTATGGACATTTACATAGACAATGCCCTCTGGCTGCCAAAGACAAAGGACGAATGCCAGAACCCCCAACGCCATCTTTAGTTTCTGCTGATAAGGGTTCTGGAAGCATGGGGCAAAATCAAAAAGCTAAAACCCAATCGGACTACCTGAGCAAAGGCAAGAATCCAATCCCTGGGGGTATGGCGCAGAGTTCTGTGGATCAATTTAATAGTGGAGTGGAGGATTTTATTCTAGTTAGGAAGTGAGCTAGAGGCCGAGGATCGAGGTGAGGGACTACAGAAAGGCATTTGGAACAGGGTTTTAACAAGTTTGAGGCCCTTGATAATATGGTTATTGAGGAGGGTCTTCTTATGCAAGATCTTGGAGAAGCTTCAGGACAGCAGAAGCAGTTGCCAGACTCCTTGGAGGGGCAGGATAGGATGGACCATACGCCTCTAGCTGAACCTCTGGCTCTAGAGGAAGGGCAGCATGAGTGTGTGAATGAGCTTAAGGAAAAAGAAGTAAAATAGGCAGATTTGGTGAAGGAGGGTGATGTGTGGAAAAAAGACAAAAATTCAGCTTTGGCCCTGGGGCTAAGTCAAAAACAATTCAAAAAGGCCACATCATCCACTAATCCTAAAGTGGGACGGAAGAAAGACCAGGATAAACTCAAAATTACAGGTGACTTATTGGTGGAATCTGGGGTTGTTAAGCCCTTGGAAGAGCATTTCTCCCAATCCACCCAATGATAGTTTTATCTTGGAATGCAAGGGGTTTGAATAGCTACCCCAGACAGAAAGATATTCGTAGTTTGGTGTGGGACCACTCTCCTGATATTTTTTGCATCCAGGAGACGAAGCTTACTGTTGATTCTCTAATTGCTTATATGCCAAATATTTGGCATTTTGGGCAATGGCAGTGTGTTGGAGCTAGAGGCACCTCGGGAGGACTTGCTATGGGATGGGACCAGAGAAAAATCATTCCACAACATTGGGTTACCTGTATTTCGGCCTTGTCTATGATTGCCTCCTCTTTGGAAACTGGTGAGTTATGTCTGGTCACTACAGTCTACGCACCGGCTAACATGGAGGGGCAGCAACAGCTTTGGTCACATATTCGGTACATCCGGCAATGTTTTCCTTACTTACCGTGGATAATAGCTGGGGACTTTAATGCTGTTATGAGCTTGGAGGAGAAGCGTGGTGGATTAAGCCGTTTAGGCTCCTCTTCTGAGTACTTACGCCATAACATGGAAGTGCTTCGTGTCTCTGATGTGAAACCCTCCAACGGGCTATTTACTTGGAGCAATCGAAGAACAGGTAATGATGCCATTTTTGAACGTCTTGATAGATTTTTAGTTTCTTCTTTCTGGCATTCTAGTGCTTTTGCTCTCACTTGTGAGATCTTGGATTGGAGGGGTTCGAACCACTGGCCGATTAAACTTTCCATAGGCCAGATAGGGGGTCCTAGAAAGCCCCCTTTCAAATTCCAATTGATGTGGCTCTGGGATCTTTCTCTTCATGATCTCATAAGCCAATGGTGGAGACAGGGAGCTCCACCTTATGGCACAGCTATGTACTCTTTCTTGAAAAAGCTTCAATATGTTAAAAGGAAACTCCAGATATGGAACAGGATTTGTTTTGGGGATTTACATAGTCAGAAGAAGAAAGCGCAAGACCAGTTGGATGACATTACTAGGCAAATAAGAGAAACTGGGCTTTCGGAGGACCTTCGCCAGATGGAAGCTAGAGCAGCTAATACACTTGCTGAATGGGAACTTCGGGAAGAGATCTATTGGAAACAGAAGGCCCTCAATGAGTGGCTTTAGGAAGGAGATAAGAACACTGCCTTTTTCACAATTCTGTGCAAGGGAGGTGAAATGGTAATTTTATTACTTCGCTTATTACTCAGGATGGAACACACCTCTCCTCCTCCCAAGATATTAGCAGAGAAGCTGTCCGGTATTTTGCAAAACTTTTTGACAGCGATACTTTGCCAGATGAAGGAGCAGAAAAATGCAGTGCTGTCTTGTATTCCATCCTTGGTTGATGATAGAATGAATGAAGAGCTTATGTGTCCGATTGAGAGTGCTGAAGTGGAGGAAGCGTTGTTTAGCATGAAGAGAGGTAAGGCCCCTGGTCCTGACAGATTTCCAGCTGATTTTTTCCAAGAGTTCTAGAGTATCGTTAAGCAAGACTTGATGAGTGTCATACAAGAGTCTTATTCTAGCAAGGAAATGCTCCGTGCATTGAATGCTACTTTTTTGGTGCTTATCCCGAAGAAGGAACAAGCGAATAAGCTAGAAATGTATAGACCCATTGCCCTTTGCAATGTTATCTACAAAGTGATTACTAAGCTTATTGTGCAAAGGCTGAAAAGGCTCCTCCCCAATCTTATTTCAGAGGAACAAGGAGGTTTTGTGGTAGGTAAACAAATTCTGGATGGTGTGGTGATAGCTTCGGAAGCTATTCACTCCATGAAGACGTCCCAAGAGAGGGCTATGTTTATCAAGCTTGATCTCGCCAAAGCCTATGACAGAGTTAGCTGGAGGTTCTTACAGAAAATTCTCTTAGCTTTTGGTTTCAAGCAGGATTGGACTAGGTGGGTGTTAAGCTGTGTTACCACGCCTTCCTTCTCGGTTCTTGTGAATGGAGCTCCAACAGAACTTTTTGGTGCTTCTAGAGGACTACGGCAAGGGGACCCTATCTCTCCTTACTTGTTTATTCTCATGGCCGAAGGGCTTGGGAGGCTCTTCAACTGCCAGGTCTCTCAGAATGTTATCCAGGGATGGAAATGGGAGAGAGGGGTAACCACCTTGTCCCACCTCCAATTTGTTGATGACACTATCCTAGCTGGTGAAGCCCGGATCTAGGAAGTGGAAGCTTTCCGCACCACTCTTGATAGTTATTTGGCAGCGTCGGGGCAGTAGATTAGTGAGCATAAATCTTCAATTTATTTCTTTAACACTCCTGAGGCTGTCCAGAGGAGAATAGCTGCCATTCTTCGGTTCCAGATTCAGACTCTCCCAGTGGTTTACTTAGGGGTTCCCATTGTGGTGGGGCATCAACCCAGGCTGTTATGGCAGAATATTCTTGACAGGTTGAAATAGAAGGTAAGTCATTAGACCTATAGATGGCTTTCTACAGCAGGTAGGGTGATTTTGTTACAATCGGTTATTCAGGCTCTACCAATTTACTGGAGCATGGTTCAGAGTGCACCAGCTTACTTTCTAAAAGAGTATGATGCTCTTTCTAGGAAGTTTCTATGGGGGGGCAATCTGCAAAATTCTAAATGGAGTCTTGTTAGATGGGACTTAGTGTGTAGGCCTAAGCAGGATGGCGGCGTGGGATTACGCTCAGCTATTCTGGCTAGCCAAGCCCTTGCTACCAAGCTTTACTGGTGCTAGTGTACTAGCCATTCTACCTTGTGGGCTAGAATTCTGATAGCCAAATACCTTTCAGACATTAATGTTCATGATATTGCCAGATTTCCTCTTGAGGGGAGGGGGTCTATGATATGGGATACCCTTAAGCATGGAGCGCATTTGGTGAAGCAAGGCCTGTTCTAGATGTGCCACAGTGGGTCTGAGGCCTTATTCTGGAAGGACTCCTGGGATGGTTCACCCCCACTTCTACAGTCACACCCGCATTTGCAAACTCTTGCGGACTCCTTTCATGCTGTTGGTTGGAGTTCGATGAGGTAGTACAAAGAAGCTTACAATATGGGAACTACCATTGGATACAGGTGGAAACACTCCTCTGACTGGCCTCCCGGGGGTTCGGAGGAGGAGCGCGGGGAATTATCCCTCATTATTGAGACTAGAAGATGTTCTGTGTTGCAAGGCAGTGATGAATTGGCTTGGAGTGGGGATTCTACAGGGCAATACTCCATGGCTGCTGGTTATAAGTCTTTGCTGGAGCAAACGGGGGAGGAAGGACTGTTTCAATGGGGTAAGAAAGTCTGGAACCGAATGGCATGGCCCAAATGTAATTTTTTTCTCTCGCTCCTCACACATAATAGATGCCTCACCTGGGATAATCTTTGTCATAGAGGATTTCAGGGACCATCCATTTGCGTGATGTGTTATAGCAACGAGGAGACAGGGGCGCATTTGTTCTTCTAGTGTACTTTTGCTAAACGGTTATGGCACCTGTGGTGGAGTGCATGGAGAACACCCTGCAGGCATGCTTCTTCTTTAAAGGAATTTTGGGATCAAATGGGCAGCGCTCCTGTTAAAAATACTTTGTTATAGAATGCCTGGGAGGTGGGACCTTCCTTCATTCTGTGGAATTTGTGGCTGGAGCGGAATAGGCGAATCTTCAGGGGAGCGCGGACTGAGCTGAAGCTTTTGTGGAATAAGGTGATAATTGCGATGCAAGAAACTATTCTTGCCAAGTGTGCACCTGACAACAGATTGGAGCAGGAGGCGGTGGGAGTGTTTGGGCGCTTGGGGATCATCTTCCCTGGTGGTGACGTGGAGAGGAGAGTCAACCAGCCAGCGAACTGCAGGAGCAAGTTGGCTCGGCCGATAAGCAGAAGTGGACAGTGGTCGCTCCCAACAGCTGGTTGGATTAAAGTAAATATAGATGGGTCTTCCCGTGGGAACCCAAGGGATGCAGGTATAGGAGGTATCGCCCGGGATAGCTCAGGGAACATTAAATTCTTGTTTTCCATTTACAAAGGCTGTTATACAAATAACCGAATGGAAGCTGGGGCCATTCTGGAAGCTGTGGAGAGCTGCTGTCGAAGTGGTTTACTCAATGTCATTTGTGAATCTGATTCACAAGTTGTGGTTGATTTGTTGAACAAGGGTAATTCAGGTAAGACTGACTGGCATCTACAAACCATTATTCAGCAGATTAAGCAATTAAGTTCTTCTTTGAATTCAATTTCCTTCCAACACATTCCACGGGAGTGGAATGAGGTTGCGGATTGCCTAGCGAAGTGGGCTACGGAGAATGGGACATTCTGGAACATTACTGAGGAGGCTAACCTCCCTCTGAATCTGTATCAAAAACTGGTCCATCTGGTGGAACAGGAGAAAAAGGTGTAATCAGTGTTTTGTTTCGATTATGAATAAATTTTTACCCCCTTTTTAGTTATAAAAAAAAAAGCATATGTTTATAATAAATTAATACGTAGTGTTATGATATAAAATGGGTCAATTGAAAAGGCATACACCATAAAACCTTGTGATGATATTTTTATATAAAGCAAGATTAACAAGATGATTCTAGAGCTGTAAAAACATTTTATTGTTATACACATGATAATATTAGGCATACAATTCTAACATTATAAAATGGATCTCTCATAATTCCCAATATATTCATATTTATACCAATAAAATTAGTATTTAACATGCTATCAAGATTCCCTTGGATATAAAAAATAGAGCAGTACCTTCTAAAGTTCATAAATCAAATATATTCATTGTAATTAAGTGGTAAAAATTATATAAATACATTATGAATTTATTTTGGAACCAATAATATTTAATCCTTGTATATGGCAGATAACTTGAGCAACATGGTAATGAAATAGTCTACACAATTGTTCAAGATCATAATTTACATATTTTAAAACATGTTATAACATTACTTTATCCATATATTAGTGTTCAGAAGAAGATTACATAATCATCTATGGGCATTATATAATTACACATGAGAATAATTAGGTAGTTTCAAAGAGCATGGTACAATCTCCTAAAAAGACACTGACACCTAAAAAGAGGTCTTCATCTTTTAAGGCACCACCAATTATTCATATAACTTCACCATAGGTACATGTAGTTACATAATCTCTTAGTACACATAAGGATACATGTTCACATGGCTATATTAGTAGTGATTTATATGGTTATATTAAAACATATGATTCAAACTTAGATTCATAAGCATCTATAGTTGAAACTTTGTCTTAACAGGAAAACAAAAATTCATATCATGTCATGAATTATTCATACATGCCCATCATATATAATTTTGGTTAGATAGTTTAATTTTCATTTATACATAATTTTTTTTGTTTTATTTCTACTTATTTAATCCCTTATCAAAAATTTATTCTAACCATTGGATTTATTATTAAATTTGACACTTTCCCTCTATATTTTCAAATTGATTCAAACAATCCAAAACAATTATCTGACATTGATTTCAAATGCTCAATCCAATTGATTATTATTACATATATATCATGTTAAGAAATATATTTCATGTACATGATCACTTTTTCTACTTTTACATGAGCGCACATAAAAATTTTCCTATTGAGGAAAATGTACCTTCCTATCTATATTAAATATGTATGATACATTGTTATTACTCATTTACACATACATTAAAGGTGTATTTCTTATGTTAATTCCTACCATACTATAGATTTAGCACCTTGTTGTAGATTGTTAAAATCCATCCCACTTAATCTATTTTTATGAATTAATTCATAGCACTTTTCAATTCTTATAAATTCAAATATTTCAAAAATTCAAAAAAATTATATATGTCAAATATATTAAAAAATAAAATATTTAAAAAATTACAAATTAGGAATTAAAATGCATTTTAAAATATTCCTAGTATACTTATTTATATATTTTATTTATATCATTTTAAATACATAACATATTCCATATTTAAAAAAAAAACTCTAATTTTCATGAGGTATTTGAGTTTGATATAGGACATAGTTTTACATGGTTGTTTGATTTCAAGATTTCCTTTTAACCCCAACAACCTTTCTAATTTGGGGGCATATATTAATTATTTTTGAACACTTAAACATGTTTTATCTATCCAAAACATCTCTACCATTTTGAGATATATATGATACAAATGTTTTAATAATCACTCATAGTTTACATTGTGTTAAATATAATTGTTACTTCCTAAAAATGACATTGATATACATGATTTATCTAGACAGTAATAATATATTTTATGATTATTTTCAAATTATTAATTTAATACATAATAATTTAGGACTTAATTACTCATTGTGTGTGGGATTTTTCCTTATGTGTGGAACATATACATAATCTTACTTATATGGCATCATCATGTCATTTGCATGTGTCCCTTGACCTTATTTGTTTATGCAACATTAATAGGTCGCTTTTATGTTACCTTTGGACTATATGCATGACATTATATACAAATTTTGTGACATATATGTCATTAATTATATGTTCCTATATTGTTATTATGGTTCCATAATTCATATCATCCATTACTTCTATTCTCTACATTAATCTTGTGTCGTGTTACACATCATGCACATGATGCTTATGTGATTCAATGATATATCTATCTAAAAAATTTTTAAAATGAAATTAAATGATATATTAAATACTATAATTAACTTTAGTTAAAAATTTCATATGAAACTACATGAATATGTCTTTCACATATATTACTATTATATTTTGAGATTAATGAATTGCAGACTACATCTCTCATCTTAAAATGGGGGAATCACAATGGGTTTCTCTTGGTAATTCAAGTCTTAAAGAGAAAAAAATCATATTTATGATAAATAACAACATGATTTGAAATTTTTAGATTATGGGGGCATGTGACATGTAAGTTCACTCATTCCTATAGTTACAAGTCATAGTTTATAAAAAGATACAACTTGAAATGACATTATATATCAATAGAATAAAGATATAGGGGGCATGATATTCATTCTTGTTCTTCTTTATACATGTAAAATTTCAATTTTTATAAAGTTTAAAAGTTTTAAAGCTATAAATTTTCCATTTTTAGTAGTGTGATATGTCTCATTTTGCAAGTGGGTCAAGTTAGAGTCTAGTGACAATCAATGTTTATGGTTTTAATTTAGCAAGCCATATTTCATGGTTCCAAACCTTGAATTATTTTAAAAATTACTAGACATATTTGAATGAGAGTTATACAATACAATATTTACAATTCAATATCTTTCAAATATTTTAAAATTGAGACTTAATAACTCTCAATTTTCCATAATTTTAAAATTTATCCAAATACCTCAACAAGGAGGAATACAAATCTCCATTTCCAATTATAGGGAAATTATATTGCATACTATTTAAGATGTATATTTTCCTTTCTCTCTTTTCAAATTTCAAGTTTCAAGCTTCAAATTTTCAAATATCAATTATGGGCATTAACTACATTTAGTGGAAGTTTTAGAAGTTTTACATTGAGGCATCTTACACTATCAATCTTAACATCAAAAGACAAAGTTTATATACATACTTAAATTCACATTTATTTTACTCTAGTAATTATACTTTAATGCATCACTATAATAAAGTGGGTGAAAATGTAGACTCTCAAATTTCATCATTAAGTATTTGATAGTGTTTAATCTTGACACCCTTACCCTTACTTGGTCCATTTTCTATTACATTAACTTAGAATCCATAAAAAATCATTCATTAATATAAAATAAATCCTAAAACAACTAATAACATTATTTAAACATTATTAATTTTATTAGTGTTTACTATCATCCAAATTCTAGCAATCTCTATCCTTCTAGGATGTTGGGTTTTCTTTTTATCCTTAGTTTCACATGACTAAGTACTAGTCATGTGCCTAGAGGAAGGAAGAAGCCAACATGATATCATGTCAACATATCACATGAGTGACCTCACAAACTCACTTGAAGTACATATCCTAGAAATATTCTCATTGGTTTTGTCATGTGATGGTGGATAGACAAATGTTAGGTGAATGATTTAACACATTTAATCATTATTACTATGAACATTATTATAGAGTTAGTCATTTGATGCATTCACATAGTGAAAGTACTTATCTAGTATAATAATCCAAATTAACATCAAATACATTAAAAACATTAAGACTCATAAAGTATAAGTTCCATTGATCTCATTTGATAATATTACAAAGGTACTTCATTCAATACACAATCTCTCTAGATAACTATCTTAATAGCAACACATCTAAATCTAAAACACTTTCTAATCAAATCTAAAGGGGTATTTATACATAAGTGAACCTTGTATCTAAAGGTAAATTCAATTGATCTATTAATCAACTCTAATTCTGATAAGATAAATCCTACATACACTTTTGATCATTGATACACTAGATATTCAGGGTCGTGACCAAGATGGATCCACTAGACCTAACCAAGGGATCTATTGCCACAAAAAAATCACTCGGGATGGTTCCAAATCCTCTAGTTCTTATGCTTTCATATTCAAAAAAGACAAGTAAAGTAAAATCTAATCTAGTTTTCACCAAATATTGTGACATAAAATGGGTGTTAATAAACACAAAAGTAAGCATGCATTAAATAATCATAATTAATCTATATCAGTAAAACCCTAATGCATGGAGAGAGAAATATATTCAAAATACATTAATTTTACTACTTATGTCTACTAAAATAAAGGAGTAAATTTGGATATACTTACCTTGAAGATGAACCCGTTGAGACTCAGTCTCTCCCTTTACCAAATGTGCTTCAAAATAGGTTATTGTGGTTTGCAAGGATCACTAAGAAAGGCCAAAACATCCAAGAATTTTCCACAAGGAAAGATTATTATCCAAGTATAAACCTTAAGATATATCTCCTTAGGTAGAACGGTAGAAGATCAAATTGGAAATAAGCACAAATGAATAATTAACTCTTGTTGTCACTCTAATAATGGTGAATTGAATGTGTATACATAGTTATATCTAACCTTAAACCTTTATGACAGTTTATCCAATAGGGTTGGCCCAATAACATCTTTATTTTTATTAATTAAAATAAATTATGTCTTGGTTTAGGTCAGATAGGGGCCATCCTAGACCCTAAATATGTTTTATAAATGAGAGTATAGGGTCTATGGGGTTGACAATGTAATATAAACTACCAAAAAGGATTTTAAGCTAGGGAAGGACTAATGAAAGTAGAAAATGACTAAAGGAGGGTGAAAATGAGGAGGAAAAGCTTAAAAAGTGTTTTATTCTATGGTTTTATAGATTTCAAGTGGTGGTATAGGGGACAACAATCTTGTAAAACACCAATGGTCTACCCACCCCTTTCCCAGTGTACCCCTTAGGGTGTGCACTCAAAGAGATTGAGATTCAATGGATTCTTACAAGAGATAAAAACATCATTAATTGATAAAGTTTGAAAATATATTGTGTATACATATGCCCCACTTGAATCTCATCACATGTCACTTAAGTTAAATAGCGAATGGTGCTTCGAGAAAAGAACATAGTAACACACAATGCTGAAGCTAAAAAAATGGAGTATTTTATAACACAAAATAATTGAAAGTAAATGACTAAAAAATAAAATTAATTTATGCATACCTTGAATTAATTTATCACTATATGGTTGTTTTTTGTGTTTTTAGTTTTCATCATGGATGGCATAGAGACTTATTTCAAGAAACTCAAGGATACAAAACAATACACATACAACAAAGGGACATGAGCACATGTCACTCAAACTAGAAACAAAGAATACAAATCATGCTCAAATACCACATACACATACAACTAAAAAAAATAAAGTTAGCACAAGGGCCAAAATAACATGAAAGAGTACAAACAAAGGACATTGGAAAATTTCCTAAGGCACACACATTAATAAAAGTAATAGACATTAGCAAATGTCCTAAAACACATACAAGGTATGGAATAAGAACTAAGAAAATGCAAACACATCAAGCTATGATAAGTAGGAAAGGAAAGCATGTATATATTGTAAGTACAATCACATCTAACTAATCAAAGGAAGAAGTGAAAGTATGCAAGACATGTTAATACTAGACTAGGTATATGCTAAGAAATACACAAGTGCAAGATACTAGTGAGTATTGATATGGTAATATGTGTAAGCTTAGTAAGTAATGTATGTCAACAAGATAACTAGAGTGTGTGGTGTAGGAATGACATAAGCTAGTTGGTGTAGTCATGTAGAAGATACCCTTAGTGGGTATGTATATCAATGTGTGTCTCGAATGTAGAAGTAGGATGCCCCCTCAATGGGTAGAGTGAAGCAATCAAGAAGCTAGATGTCACTGTGCACTCTCAAAGAAGATCAAGTGAAGCATGGTAATGTAGATAAATCGACATACAATAGCATAGAATAACAAATATAAGTCTGACATAGTAGTATCAATGTAAAGCATGGATGATGCATACAATGAAGATATTTTTGTTTTTTTTATTTACTTGGATGTTTTTGAATTTTTATATATGTTATGTACAATCAATCATAAATAGACTATGTACAATAAATACTCAAAAACTATGTACAACTAATAAAAAAGAAATTATGTACAAGTAATAATAAGGATAAATGATACTAACTGATGAATCTCAAGGGAGACTCCCTATCATGGTGTCCTATATCAAACAAAATAATTATGTGTGGTTTTGAAGCATGATGGAATGGCTTTAAATGTGATTTTGAATATCTAGATTCATTGTCAGTATCTTGAAAATCATAATAACTTGTGTTGTTCCACTCATCATTATCATCTTAATTTTGAAACAATGGAATGGTGGTGTTGACTTTTATTGATCTAGATATTTTACTTTTATAAATTATGTCTGTGAATTATTTGCCTTAGGATGTTCAATAAATCCCAAACCTTGGTGACAAACATTATCAATTTCTAGAATAAGAGTAGTGATGTCTTGAGCTTTCTTGCCCAACCCTTGACCTTGATAAGTAAACTATTGTAGATATTTTTTACCAAACCCATACTACTTTAAAAGTTGAGCCTTATTTTGGAGAGGCATATTTACATCTTTTTCATGCTTTACCTATGCCTGTGGTACTATTTATTGCTCTGATTTTGCTTTTTGATCCTTGTGTTGTTCTGAGTTATTCTTTGGTAACCACTTTTGTAATATTTTTGAATTTGACCCTTTGTGAATCTGTTTCTATGTCACTATGGATTTCTTGACTAATTTACCTTGTATAGGGTCATTATTAGTAATTATCTACTGTATATGTTTTTGAAATTCCAAACATGAATCTATGTGATGTCCATGCATTCTATGATATGCACAATAATATCTAGATCTTTTGACTGGATGTAGAGGATGTAGTTTAATCAACTTAGATTTAATCATTTCCCTTATAACCTCACTTGAAATATTATTTGATCATTCAATGGATTTTGAATCACTATTTGTAGATTTACTTTGTTTTGATTTATTAGTTTGATATGTAACATTGCTTGCAACCAATTGACTAGGTGAAGGTGCATATACATGATTGACACTAGGGTGCCTTTGAATCTTTTGCATTATGATATGATTTTCCAATGTTTTGATCTTTTAATTTAATATATAATTCTACATGTGTAAACTTGAAAGTAACTTTCTCATACTAGTGATTTGATCCCTTAGAGTCTCACAAGTGCAAACTCTAGTTGCTTTTGATTGAACATGTAAGAACATATGTTAAAGATGGTTTAAATAAGCTATAGGATAAATGTATGCATTATAAAAAATAGTGTAGGGTGCCTCACCTTTTCGAGGGGTGATATCATGGACTTGGTTAGATGGAAAATAGCTATCACCCTCTTGGGGGAGAGGAGGAGAAGGGAATTGTTTCCTAAACATAAGATATGACATTGAAACTTGACAGGTGGTTGTTAGCTTATGCAATGGATCCTCTAGGTAGAAAGCATGTATGTGGGATAAAATTCATATAATTGGAATAATAAGTTATATAAAAATATGTTTATAAAGATCATTCCACATGAGCGATACCAAGCAAGGGAGAGAGAGCATGAATTTGTGCATGAATGCATAGAAAATGTTGACATGAATCATAACATTTCTAACATGTTTAGCATGATAAGCTTGAAAAATTTTCCACATGAGTGATATAAATTAAATGACATAGACCATGAATTTTTTCATAAAGTCATATAATATTTTGACATGTAACATAATATTTTGAATGCATTTAGCAAAAGGGAGTTCGTAATTATTTCGTATCAGCAAAAGAGAATATGTAAAAAGAATTTTGAAATTTCGTGTATTTTTGGCAATTAATTTTGTAATATCATCCCATATAATGAAACATAAGCATGAAATTAAAAGGATGAATCTTTTTACTAGCATATTATAGACTTCATCATTCATGTACATGATAGGGCCCATTATGGTTTCCTTGTTATTTGCAAGAAATGTAAGAAAAATTTGTACATAATTGAGAATCATTTTTGCAATTTGATTATGGATGTAGATAAGATGTACATGAAAATTTGGCATGTTGGGGTGACAAATGAGAAGTTAGGACCAAATGATCAAGTTAAAATTTTGGGATAAATTTATTAATTGAAAATCCAAGGCTACTAAATATCAAAAACTCAAACAAGTAAACCTTAAGTAAGAAAAGTAAACTCACCAAGTCAAACCAAGGATACATGTTAAAAATGGTAATTAAAAATAAATGTGAAAGTAGTAACAATCCTTATTTTTTTTAAATATAGATAATCAAATGGTAAAATAATATTTATAAGTGATCAGTAACAATCATTACTCAAACATCAATGGAAAAAGTGTATAAAAGGGAAAACAACATTGGTGAGTAGGAAGTAACAATCCAACTTCACTCAATAATGTAAAAAGTACACGATAAATAGAAATAGACTCAGGTGTCTAACAAAAAGGTAAAAAAATGGAAAATGGTAAAAAAAAGCAAGAAACGTGTATAAATGTAGAACCATGGTGTAAAGAAATTAATCCATAGTCATTAAAACATATTATTTTGTTCTGGGGATAGATAAAACTAAAACAAAGTAGTGCGAGCATGCTTTTGAGATGTGAAGAAGAGGGAATATAGAGGAAGGAAAATAGATTTACAATCATACTTTCTTATCAAGAGGGGAAATGAAATAGATAAAGGGGATAATGAAGTAAAAATAAAGGTAGATAAATTATTTATCAAAGTCAAGACACTCAAATTAGGTTTGTCAAAACAAGAGGACTTTTGACACTAAGGAGTTTGAAGAACCTTTAGACACACAAATCTTAGGTCAAAAAATGAAGTATGAATATTATCTCATGAAGGCTATATTCATGAAATTTAAAATGGACCTACCTTTCCACAACATTTTACCTATTATTTAGAATCCCTTGTATAGCCATTAGACTACTATGAAGATTAGGTACTCATGTGAGAAATTTGGTAGCACCATAAACTTTTTTTTAAATCTTTCTATCCCAATATACTGGCCTACTTCACCCCAATGGACTTCAACTCTATCTTGAAGCCAATTTTGGAGTTTTAGGTTCAATTAGAATTAGTATATATGTTATTAATCAGGTCTTTCAATGTGATTTTGAGTTTTTAACTTTGTATGTTACCTTTTGTATGTTACCTTTTGTTTTAAATGATTTGGATTTTAACATTTTTGATGGTTTTTTCTATTCCCCCTCCATATGTGTTTAAAGAACCAAACATGGGTGCTAAAAATGACTATAATTTGAAAAGTTTGGACTTTGTTCCTAATAAAGAGAGCATAGAGAGCATGGTGTCCAAGAGTCTTGTTAATTTAGATGAAACAAAAATTATATCTTGACTTTGACCTTGGTTTATAAAAATTAGAATGAAAGGAAATAAAATCAAGAGGAATGAAACATGAAACAATTTGAATAACTTCAAATTGTAAAAAATGTGATAAATTTTAAAAATGAATTTAATGATAGTGAAGTATGATTCCTTATCATAAAAATGAGGGAAGTGTACAAAAACATGTTAACACTTTATTGTTGTGAAAATTTTAACTATAAAATAAGTAAAAGCTAAAATTGAGAATAAAGGATCATAAACTTATAATAGTTGTAAGCACATTATAGAAAATGAACACTAAATTAAAGGTGGTGATTTATGAGGAAGGCTTTCTCCTATCCATTGTCTTACACTACAACTCATAAAGGATAAACCCAAGAAGGTGCACAAATCATGGGAAAAATAAATGGAAAATTTGGTATTTATGAGGAAGGCCAGGTCCTATCCATGGTATTACACTATAAATCACAATATAAAAATCCAAAGGATGTAAAAATTATGAAAAAGTAACGAAAAAATGAGAAAAAAATGAAATCATGAGGAATATTGGATCATATCTACGGTTTTACAATGAAACTAATGAAAAAAGAGAAACCAAAGGACTGAAAGAAGGAGCTAAGGTTTGTGAAAATAGAAACTACTGTACAGGGTGAGACCCATGTAGATATCCTAAAAAAAGTGTTAGAAGGAAATCATATATAAATAATGATTAGAAGGGAAATATTTAAGTAACATACTTCTTTAAAAATTGTGCATTGGTGGGATGTTTGAAAATATGACCTACATTAGTTTGAAGGTGATAGCTGTTAGGACCAATTATATCTTTTAGTAAGTAAGGGCCCCATCATTTTTTTTATGTGTGTAAACTAATTTAAGGATATATCATAAAAATTAAAATAACATATTTTAACCCTTTTGTAATGTTACTTGGTAATGTGAGCCTTACATTGATGGTTGTGTTGTAGAGTGGAAATATGGTGTTTGTCAAGAAGATAAAGAGCATGAAGATGAGATTCATGTAATTCATCATCAGGTATGATACCATTAATATATAAAGAGATATATGGAATCTGAAATTCTAATGGGAAAACTTATTTTGAACTATAAACTAGCAAAAAAGGGGTTGCCCTAGTGGTAGTGCATAAGCTAGTGTGATAGGCCCAAAACACAGGATATTTATGAAGATGCTAATCCATGTGGGATTAATTTATTTTATTTTGGAGTATTTTATTAATAATTTTATTAGTGGCCTCAACTTGGCATTGAATTTTGGATGGTAGGGTGTGATAAAATTGTGATTGATTTTGAATTTAGCAGAGAGTTATTTGATGTCTTTATTTTTAAAGTTACTGCCATTGTATTGAAGATGTTTTAAATTAAAAAATTTCATGTTGTGATGTTAAAAAATTCCTCTAAATAAGTCAACTTGTTTGACCAAGTTTTCAAAACCCTATATATTTAAAGAGAAATGAAAAATAAAGTCAATTAGTTTGACTATGTTTATAGACCTATATGTTGAAATAAGATAATAGAAAATAGATTCAACTGGTTTGACTATGTATGTGAATTTGGAGCTAAATAATAATATTAGTCTAAACTTATTGATCTAGTAACTTGTATTTGGCAAAGACCTACACAAATAGAACAAAGTCATTTTGGAGTGACTGTATGTTAAACCTATGCACAAAATGTTACAACTATACTGACTAGTTCAATAACATATAACAAATATATCAAAATATAATATGATGAAAAAAATGATGGCATGAAATAAAACCTAGAAGTGTTAGATTCACATCACCTCACCATAATGTATGCAAAGGTAAATGCAACTAATGTATTAATCAATCCTAGCTGAAGAAGATAAATCCTACTTACACTTATGATTATTGATAAATTAGGTATTTGGGGTCATGACCATGATGGATCTTCTAGACCTAACCAAGGGATAATTTACCGCAATAAAATCACTAGAGAAGGTTTCAAAGCCTCCAATTAAGTAAAACTATTCAATAACCCTAGTTAGGTCCTATATTTTCACATTCACAAAAGTTAAGTAAAACAAAATCTAATCTAGTGTTCACCAAAGCTTGTAGAAAAAATTAGGGTTTAGTAAACATAAAGTTAAACATGAATAAGATAATCCTAATTAATATATGTATGGTTAAAACCCTAATGCATATTCAAAATCTATTACTTATGCTACTTATATCTACTAAAATAGAGGAGTAAAGTTAGAGATACTTACCTTGAAGATGAACCCATCAACACTCAATCTCCCCCTTGGCCAAAGGTGCTTCATATGATTTTTTTGTGATTTTTAAGAATCACTAAGAAAGGCCAAAGTATCCAAGACTTTTCCATAATATAATATATTTTTTCTAAATAAAAACCCTAAGATATAAATCCTCAACTAGAATGGTGGAGGCATAAATGAATAATTAAATCTTGTTATCTCTCTAATAAATGGAAAAATTAACACGTATATATATTTATAGCTAAACCTAAACCTTTCCAAAAAATTAGCTAATAGGGTCAGCCTAATCAACTTTGTATCAGTATTGATAAAAACAAATTAGCTCTTGGTCTAGGTCTATCGGGGGCTGACCTAGACCCTAAATATGTTTTATCAATTAGAGTACAAGGTCAATGGGATTGATAGTGTAATTTAAACCATACAAAATGATTTTAGGATAGGTAATTTCTAATGAAAGTGAAAAATGACTAGCAAAAGGTGCAAAAGAGGAGGCAAAGCTTAGGGAAGTGTTTTTAGGAGATGGTTGTGTAGATAGAAAGTGATGGTATAGGGAAAAAAATCCTATGAAGGACCAATGGTCTACCCACCCATTTATTGGTGTACCCCTTAGGGAATGCACTCATAGAGATTGAGACTCAATGGGATATTGCAAGAGAGAAAACATCAATAATTGATAAAGTTTGAAAATATTATGTGTATGCAAACCACTTGTTAGGTTGCAATATTAATACATTATAGATGATAATCCAATGATATTTTAAGAAAAATAAGTTATGGTGAGACATTATAATTAAGTTCCTTTTGATTCGTTCCTAATATCCCTTATATACTTTCTTTATACTAGATATTTTTTTCATGATCCTTTTCTTTCACAAGTTGGTGCTATATTTATTCTCCCATTAAATTATGATACTTCCATGAACTACTTTGTAACCACCTTTGTTTCTTAATCCCTTATCCTAATCTTGAATTTTTTTGAATCTTTCATCTTATCCTCCTTATTATTCATTTCCTTGTCTTTCAATATTCACCCTTCTATGCCCAGGTATTCCACATTGTTCTGCTATATTTCTCTCTTCCACATCATTGTCTCTCATGTTTTGGTACTTAATACTCTTCCCACCCCCTTGATATTATGTGCTTATGGCTTAAAAATACTTATAATATATTAAAAACTTTATTTCCAACATTATCCTAGACTGAATTGATAGTTCCTCTTAGACTATGCTAGAGTATCCTTAGATAACAAAAATTTAGGGCTCACCTACTGCACTTGGTACTTGATATCCTCCCACTAGTTTAACATCATCTAAATATTGGAAGTAATAACTTCCACTTTTACCTTCAATCTTATCACTTCATTAAGTTTTTATATAACACTATTAGCCTAAGTTATCAAATTCTAAGCTAAGTAGTTACATCTTTGTGAGTTTCCTTAAGTTCCTTGACCTTTACAAACCCTTGTTCTCAAAGCATTGAGAAACCAAAATTCAAATTCTATCAATGGGTGCCTATTTATTTGTCTAGTTATTCAACATCCTAGAACATTTTCATGCAATAATCTATCTTTGATATTGGGTGTGTTCTTATCTAACTACTGGCACTATTATTCATCAAGTAATAGTTATACTTCTAAAAATTTAATTAGCCATGACAAGTTGACAAAATCCCCATCTAAAATGGGAATATCGGCACTCATTTTATTCAAAAATTTAGAATAGATGTCCATGGCCTTCATGGACTATGCAATGGACCATAGCTTTTCCTATTTAGGATCCACCTTATTTTTACATTTCCTCACCAAGAAGTCCATGATCATCTCCAATTTATTAATGGTTTCACCTATAATGGGAATACAATCTGAAAGTGTTGGTTCACTCCTTAAAATTATTTATTAAGGACCCAAAGTCCTCAGTCAATTCACTTCAATCACATCTAGTCAACATTTGATTTCTTTAATTTCTTATTCAAGCTTGAGCCTTGTTTCATGCTCTTCCTTATATATCATGATGACCTCTCGATGTTTCTTATGAATTTTTCTCACATCATTGATGTTGAGAATTTTTTACCTAGAAACCTCTAAGGAAAACTTTATAAGGGTTGTGCCTACTTGTGCTAGAGATAAAATCATGGGACTTACCCAAAGCATGCCTAGAACATATACCAATTTTAGGATTATGTTAGTGTTAGACTTTGGAATCTCAAACCATTCTTCAAAGTGATATACTTCCATTGAAAAATACATTTGCGTTGATTTTAATCTATGGACTCATGTTTTGGGAAATAATTCACAAATACAATTGCTTTTCTGATGTGTCTTATTGGAATGTAGTGTAAATGGGAGATTCCTATTTTTTTTTATTTTTATTGAATTTCCTCCTACATGGGTTCCCTTCTATTTTTAGGGTTGCATTCCAAATCAATATATTTGGGACTCTTTTCTCATTGTCCATTGATATAGGCACCAAGGTCCTCTATTATTGGGCCTTTCCCTATTTTCACTTCTTTAGATTTTAGACTTTTAATGTAAATTTACTACTCCTCAAGAGGTTATTATTTGTTATGCCTAGTAATTTTTTATTCACTAGACTTAAGAGTTAGATCCTTGGTCAGTTACACTTATATAGACTCCTCATCGATATTGTAAATCACTACTCGGGGCACTTCATGCTTGGGCTCTACTTGCGTAGTGTTGGTGAAATATTTGGTACCTTATAGCAAATCAAGATTTCATGAGATTTTAGGAGAAAAAATTCTCTCCTCTATTATTAGGGAAGGTTCCCTTTATTGAAAGTAATAAAAACTATCCCAATTATATATAATATTATCAAGTTTAATAAAATTGGGGTTTCCAAGAACAACATTAAACCAAAAATAAAAACAATAAAGGGGAATATGAAGAGTCGTGAGAGAGTGAATAAATTTATATTTCACCCACTTACATCACAAAATAAAGTAAAGTGAGAAATTTACTTTAAGCGATTAAACATAATTCATGATTTGAATAATGAGAAATATATTAACATAATAAAAATGCATAGCCATTAAGGATATAACTAGACACAAAGTTCAAGAAATTTCCCATCCTTTGATAAATATATAACACAAATTTTCCTTCTTCCTCTTCAACCTTTGCAAATTGTGGACATAAAAAACACTTTTTTCAATTCCCATTTCTTGTATTTATAAAAAATGGAATAGAGTGACCCTTCACATTAAAAAAATGACCTTTCACATTCTATTTTTTGTCTTATTCTACAATTTTAAATTTTAAATTTTGAAAAAGTAAAATATAAATTTCCCAAAATATAAGTTAGAAAAAAATAGAAAAGAGGAACTATAGATTTTACTGGGAAGTTTTCTACGAGTCAACAATAGTTGTAGATGGGTTGGTAGTAGTTGAATCTTCTTTAGCTTGTGATTTATAATTTTTGGGAAATTAGATATTTAATTCCTAAATAATAAATGGGTATGAGTAGATAAAATTAGTAAATAATGTACAATAATTAGGCTACTAATTTGTGAAATTTGACTATAATTAGGGCTTTTCTAAAATTAGTAGTGAGAGAGAGAAAATCAAACTTATCTTATTATATACTATTTCAACTGAGATAGGGTTTGGAAATCTATGTGTAGGCTTGGGAGACTATCATAAGTAAGAATCTGGAGTTTGTTTTTTGATTGGATAAGAGTGATAAAAGTGGGACACCTTGGGTTTTGGCACTGTAGTCATATCTTGACATTATTATCTTGGTGATCTAAGATTTTAGGTTTTGTACACTAGGTCTGTGTGACCATACCTATGAAATATCAAAGCCTAAAAGTCCACAAAGCTCATTATGTACCTTATTTATTATTCAATACCCTAGGTCCTCTTTGTGATTGAAATTGAATGTAAAATTTAGAGAAAGGAGAGGTGGGGTTAGTGTGTAAAGGATACACTAGATGCACTTCACACCCCATGTGTGGGCATGCTACCTACATACCAATACTCTAAAGATGGATCAAGCTATATGTAGTTCTCCCATTAAAGTGCTTGGTGAAATAGTGTGATGAAAATGGAAGTAAACGTGAAACTAGGTGTACTTGGAATGACTACAGACTAGTGTAAAGGTTTGAATAATCTTGAAATACTATTCGATGGTTGTATTTAGAGAATAGGAAAAAGTGCTTGAGTGGTCTTGCTTGTATTATTGCTTCTCTATTGTAAATGAGTGTCAACCCTTCTAAATGAATTTTTAATGGCATTTTATTGGGTATTTAATGATTGTGGGTTAAATTAATTCATGTTAGTCTGACATGAATTAGGATAAGGATTCAAAAGAATATGATTGTTAGAATCCAAAATACACTTGGACAATAATTCCAAAAACATGACACCCTAGGTTTCAGCATTATACTCCAAGTTTAGGTGCTATTATCCATGGATAATGGGACCTTCGAGGAAGGATTAAGCATGGAAAGAACATTTTGGGTCTGTAAGGGTTTAGTCTGGGAGGCTAGGAATGATTGATAATTAGTGAAAACATGCCTATGAAGGTCATGAGAGTAAGCAATATGGACCTCTGGATTTGGTGTCATTAGCCACACTCAAGTTACCAATTTTTGCTTTTTATATGACTATATTTTATCCCCCTTTATTTTAGTGATGTAACAATGTGAAATACTAGGATAAAGTAAAAATAGAAAGCGTACCTAAACCTACTTGCAAGGGTGAAGCCCATGAGGATGTGTGATGCTAGGTGTGCATAGAGAGAATGTTGTGAAGTGTAAATCTGTAATAAAAAATAAAGAGTAGATTAGTCCTTACTAGATATGTTAAATCTAAAAGAATAATGTATAAAATATGGGTAAGAGAGAGAGGAAGAGAAAGGAATGAATAAACCTCACCAAGTACGTGAACCAATACAAAACTTATTGTGATGTTGGATTGTGTTGGGTGTGTGTTGTACCAAAAGTAATAACATGATTGGAGTTGAATGCTCAATTCCCTAGAAGTGGCTCAATAATGCAAAGGTAGGCCCTTTGGCTTTATCATTGCCTACTAAGTGAAGCTAATGAATCATGTGTGTGTCAATCAATGTTTGGACTATATACAATCCCTCTAAATAAGTGGCTCAAAAATACAAAGGCTAGATAATCCTTTGGCTCCATTTTTGCCTACCAAGTGAAGACAAAAAATCATGAATGTGTCAATGAATGTTTGGATTGTGTGTCCAATCCCTCTGAATAGGTGGCTCAAGAATACAAAGGCTAGCCCTTTGGCTCCATCGTTATCTCATGAATTGAAGATATCAAGTAATATCAGCTTGGAATAGATGTCATATGAGATGGCTCTTGAATCCCATGAATGTACTATGATCTAATAATGTTGGCATGGATAACCAAATGTATGCTAGAAACTAGGCTACTCTTGGCCATTTTGAAAGATAGAGATTAGGCTTGTATAAAAGCCACTTTGAAACTAGTGTAATAGGCTTATGTGGAAGCTAACTCAGGTAATCAAGAAGTTAAGCTTGTATGAAAGCCAAAATTGAAAAAAGATGTCAACCACTTGTAAATAGAGTAAGTATGCAACTACTGAGAAATATTTAGAAAATAAGCTGAACCCAAAAAATGAGAAGATCAATGTGCCACACATATTTTCCCCAATCTAGAACATGGATTATAATTTAGAAGTTATATCAACTACTTAATCTAAAATTGGAAGTTAGAGCCATCATGGTGTGTATGATACACCCTATATCTGGATTCTTTGAGCAAAAATTGTATTAAAACATGTTGAATATGGACTATAATGCACTGACAAACCTATGACTGAACTCACTTTTCTATCTATTTTTATAAAAAATGATTTTTATACTATCTAGATAGGAGCACCAAAAATAGGACACCTTACTATTTGGTATTGTAGTCCAACCTTGGCATTGTTATCCAAGGCCAAATATGGTAATTATTTTAGATTCTATATTGTTTGCCTAGTCTATTCTGCCTAGTTTGAAGTTTAGATTATATTTTGTGTGTTCTAAAAGATAATTTTTCATTTGTTAGGAGCTCTGATCTCTTTGAAAAAATCCCTATTTGTTTCCCACTCTTTTAAGGTTAGGAATGAAGACATTGCAATGACTTCCCTTAGAATAAAGAGTCATAATTGTGTTATGTTGCATAGATATATGATATAACAATGATAATTGACAAGATATCTCAAGATATAGAAAGGTTTATATTGAGAGATTGTTAGATCAATAAGGGTATGCCTAGATAGATATAATAATGTAATAACATATGGAATGTACTGAACTAAATTTAAAAGTGTTAGTTGTTAGTTGTTAGTAAGGAGGGATAGAGCATGACGTCCATCATGGCATCCAAGAGAGCAAGGAAATGCATGATATAGATCATAGCATTACAAATAGGAAAATTAATCAAGCAATAATCATACAAAGCAAGAAGAAAGAAACATATAAGAGTGGCCAAGGGGCCAAACAGTAAAGGGACATGAGCACATGTCACTCAAACTAGAAAGAAAGCATACAAAGCATGTTCAAATGCCACATACACATACAACTAAAAAAAATAAAGTTAGCACAAGGGTCAAAATAACATGAAAGAGTACAAACAAAGGACATTGGAAAATGTCCTAAGGCACACACATTAATAGAAGTAATGGACATTAGCAAATGTCCTAAAACACATACAAGGTATGGAATAAGAACTAAGAAAATGCAAACACATCAAGCTATGCTAAGTAGGAAAGGAAAGCATGTATATATTGTAAGTACAATCGCATCTAACTAATCAAAGGAAGAAGTGAAAGTATGCAAGACATGTTAATACTAGACTAGGTATATGCTAAGAAATACACAAGTGCAAGATACTAGTGAGTATTGATATGGTTATATGTGTAAGCTTAGTAAGTAATGTATGTCAACAAGATAACTAGAGTGTGTGGTGTAGGAATGACGTAAGCTAGTTGGTGTAGTCATGTAGAAGATACCCTTAGTGGGTATGTATATCAATGTGTGTCTTGAATGTAGAATTAGGATGCCCCCTCAATGGGTAGAGTGAAGCAATCAAGTAGCTAGATGTCACTGTGCACTCTCAAAGAAGATCAAGTGAAGCATGGTAATGTAGATAAATCAACATACAATAGCATAGAATAACAAATATAAGTCTGACATAGTAGTATCAATGTAAAGCATGGATGATGCATACAATGAAGATATTTTTGTTTTTTTTATTTACTTGGATGTTTTTGAATTTTTATATATGTTATGTACAATCAATCATAAAGAGACTATGTACAATAAATACTCAAAAACTATGTACAACTAAGAAAAAAGAAATTATGTACAAGTAATAATAAGGATAAATGATACTAATTGATGAATCTCAAGGGAGAGTCCCTATCATGGTGTCCTATATCAGACCAAAGAATTATGTGTGGTTTTGAAGCATGATGGAATGGCTTTGAATGTGATTCTGAATATCTAGATTCATTGTCAGTATCTTGAAAATCATAATAACTTGTGTTGTTCCACTCATCATTATCATCTTAATTTTGAAACAATGGAATGGTGGTGTTGACTTTTATTGATCTAGATATTTTACTTTTATAAATTATGTCTGTGAATTATTTGCCTTAGGATGTTCAATAAATCCCAAACCTTGGTGACAAACATTATCAATTTCTAGAATAAGAGTAGTGATGTCTTGAGCTTTCTTGCCCAACCCTTGACCTTGATAAGTAAACTATTGTAGATATTTTTACCAAACCCATACTAATTTAAAAGTTGAGCCTTATTTTGGAGAGGCATATTTACATCTTTTTCATGCTTTACCTATGCCTGTGGTACTATTTGTTGCTCTGATTTTGCTTTTTGATCCTTGTGTTGTTCTGAGTTATTCTTTGGTAACCACTTTTGTAATATTTTTGAATTTGACCCTTTGTGAATCTGTTTCTATGTCACGATGGATTTCTTGACTAATTTACCTTGTATAGGGTCATTATTAGTAATTATCTACTATATATGTTTTTGAAATTCCAAACATGAATCTATGTGATGTCCATGCATTCTATGATATGCACAATAATATCTAGATCTTTCGACTGGATGTAGAGGATGTTGTTTAACCAACTTAGATTTAATCATTTCCCTTATAACCTCACTTGAAATCTTATTTGATCATTCAATGGATTTTGAATCACTATTTGTAGAGTTACTTTGTTTTGATTTATTAGTTTGATATGTAACATTGCTTGCAACCAATTGACTAGGTGAAGGTGCATATACATGATTGACACTAGGGTGCCTTTGAATCTTTTGCATTATGATATGATTTTCCAATGTTTTGATATTTTAATTCAATATATAATTCTACATGTGTAAACTTGAAAGTAACTTTCTCATACTAGTGATTTGATCCCTTAGAGTCTCACAAGTGCAAACTCTAGTTGCTTTTGATTGAACATGTAAGAACATATGTTAAAGATGGTTTGAATAAGCTATAGGATAAATGTATGCATTATAAAAAATAGTGTAGGGTGCCTCACCTTTTTGAGGGGTGATATCATGGACTTGGTTAGATGGAAAATAGCTATCACCCTCTTGGGGGAGAGGAGGATAAGGAAATTGTTTCCTAAACATAAGATATGACATTGAAACTTGACAGGTGGTTGTTAACTTATGCAATGGATCCTCTAGGTAGAAAGCATGTATGTGGGATAAAATTCATATAATTGGAATAATAAGTTATATAAAAATATGTTTATAAAGATCATTCCACATGAGAGATAGCAAGCAAGGGAGAGAGAGCATGAATTTGTGCATGAATGCATAGAAAATGTTGACATGAATCATAACATTTCTAACATGTTTAGCATGATAAGCTTGAAAAATTTTCCACATGAGTGATATAAAGTAAATGACATAGATCATGAATTTTTTCATAAAGGCATATAAGATTTTGACGTGTAACATAATATTTTGAATGCATTTAGCAAAAGGGAGTTCGTAATTATTTCTTATGAGCAAAAGAGAATATGTAAAAAGAATTTTGAAATTTCGTGTATTTTTGGAAATTAATTTTGTAATATCATCCCATATAATGAAACATAATCATGAAATTAAAATGATGAATCTTTTTACTAGCATATTGTAGACTTCATCATTCATGTACATGATAGGGCCTATTATGGTTTCCTTGTTATTTGCAAGAAATGTAAGAAACAATTGTACATAATTGAGAATCATTTTTGCAATTTGATTATGGATGTAATGTAGTACCTCAAGAAGAAAAATAGGAGCTAGTACATGAAACTAGGGATTTTTCAAAAATATTTTTGTAAAATACTATGAATTTTTTTAATTTGAAGTGATTTTCTAATTTTAATATGCAACTAAAAATTCACAAAATTATTGAAAAATTACTAGGAGCTAGTTGATTCAACTAGGGTTTGAATTAAATTTATTTTAAAATTCACAATAAATTTTTAAAATTTGAGAGAAATTTATGATTTATATGTGCAAGTAAAAAATCATAAAATTATTGGATTAATGTTAGAAAATTACAAGGACCTAATGTATGTAACTATGGTTTGAAATAAATTTATTTTAAAATTTACTACCAAATTTTAAAATTTGAGAGGAATTTATTATTTTAATATTCAAGAAAAAATTAAGAAATTAATGGGAAAAATCACCTGGAAATTTACCCTAGGGTTTCTAGGGTTTTTAAGTGAACTTTGAAGTCAGGTTCACCACATGTTTTTTTTTTGAGAAATTAGATGTTTAATTCCTAAATAATAAACGGGTCTGAGTAGATAAAATTAGTAAATAATGTACAATACTTAAGCTACTAATTTTTGAAATTTGACTATAATTAGGCATTTTCTAAAAATAGTAGTAAGAGAGAGAAAATCAAACTTATCTTATTTTTTATTATTTTGATTGAGATAGGGTCTAGAAATTGTGTGTAGGCTTGGGATATTGTTATAAATAGGAATCTAGAGTTTATTTCTTGATTGGATAGGAATACCAAAAGTGGGATACGTTGGGTTCTAAAATTGTAGTCTTATCTCAACACTATTTTCTTGGTGATCTAAGATTTATGGGGTTTGTGTGCCAGATTTGTGTGACCCTACCTATGAAATATTGAAGCTTGAAAGTCTATGGAGCTCACGATGTACATGATTTAGTCTTCAATACCATAGGTCCACTTTATGCTTAAACTTAAATGTAAAATTTAGATAAAGGAGAGGAGGAGTTAGTGTGTAAATAATATGCTAGATGCACTTCACACCCTATGTGTTAGCACATTGCCTACATACCAATACTCCAAGGAGGGATCAAGCTATATGTAGTTCTTCCATTGAAGTGTTTGGTGCAATAGTATGATGAAAATGCAAGTAAATACAAAAATGGGTGTACTTGGAATGACTAAGGACTGGTGTAAAGGTTTGACTAAGCTTGAAATAATATTGAATGGTTATATGCAGAGAATAGGGAAAAGTGTTTGAGTGGTCTTACTTGTATTCTTGCTTCTCTCTTATAAATGAATGCCTACCCTTCTAAATAGACTTTGAATGGCCTTTTATAGGGGATTTAATGATCACAGGTTAAATGAATTTATGTTAAGCTAACATGAAATAGGATAAGGATTCAGAAGAATATGACCATTAGAAGCCAAAATGCACTTAGACAATAGTGCCAAAAATAAGACACCCTAGGTTTCAACGTTGTAGTCCATGTTTGGGCACTATTGTCCATGGCTGATGGAACATGGGGGGATGGATTAAGCATGGAAAGATCAATATGGGTCTACAAGGGTTCAGTTTGGGAGGCTATGAATGATGAGGAAGTAGTGAAAACATGTCTATGAGGGTCATGAGAGCAAGCAAGATGGACCTATGGATTGGGTGTCATTAGCCACACTCAAGTTACCAAATTTTGAGTTTTATATGATTACAACATGATCCTTATCATGTGAAACATTTAATTTTTGAAATATCTTAAGTAATTAAAGATCCTCATTACTCTTTGTAATTACCACATGATGAAAATATGTGAACCACCTTTGGGAAATTAATGTTGAGGTACATTGATATTTAAACAATTATTCTAGCTAAGTGTTCAACTCTTCTAGTGAAATGTTTATTTCTCTAAGAGTTGTCATTGAGGATTTATTGAACATACCTTCATTGAGAATATATTATTTTACTACTTCTTAGAATTGATCTTGGAGGTCATCTAAAATATGCATAGTAGTCCCATGTTATTTATATAAATAGTAATGAATCTCATCTAGATTATTGGAAATTAGTTTGATATTTTCTTCACCCATATCTTTTTTATACTTTAGTTCCTCTATAGATTTAGTCAAGATTTACATTTTTTTGAGTATGCACTCTACCTATTTATAGGAGGTGTCATCATCTTATTTTTCTAATAATACACCATCAACCATTACCTTGTCCTCCATCATAATCATCTATTTTATGCCTTTGATTACTTCTTCCCATACCTTCAAAGTGGTAGTGTGAACTTTTATTTGTACATGGATGAATTTTAATTCTAGATTAATGAGATCATATGTTTTCATGACTTCTTCAATATATTTCATTCCATTTATGAGGAATTAATTTACCCATACTTCAAGAGTCTTGATGAAAGTATTATATATATTTATTATGGTAACAACATCCTTTATTATACATGTCAACTGTGTTGGATCATCAACTTGTGGTATGATAGGGGTCTCAATCAAATTGAGTAGGTAATTAATGTAGCTTGCTAGTTGTTTGATCTATCCTTTGAGTTGTTCCTTAGTCAGCTTGTCTTAATTAGATATCTTAACGATTATTTCATTAGTTTGTCAGGGGTTATGAATATCACTTTCTCTTATTACTTCTCTAAGTTATAATCTTTTCAAATTATAGTTGCTTGATGTCATTTCTTTTATGTCATTTTTGACATTTAGATCAATAATTTCCTTAAATTGTGCCCCTAAAGAGTCAAACACTAACCTATAGGTGGTCTTTATTTTATTTGTTGTAGGAGTCTTTACGAGATCAACTATCACATCAAAATTTGGTAATTAAACTTCAACTACCCATTTTCTTTTTTGTAACATTAGTTGTACCCATTGGAATTAAAGATCACTAAAGGTAATCATTTGGGTATTTTATTGGGAAGAAGTGGCCTGATTTAGAGGAGGAGCCAATGGAGATATAGATGAAGAATATGGATTCTCCTCAATTTTTTTCTTTTGTTTTATCCTCAAAGATGAGGCTATTGGGAGGGGTGGAGGTAAATCCAAGAACAAACACACCTGTTCTAATTCCACCTGTTAGGATCTTGCTCCTCAGAAAGAGCACATTATGATTACCAAATATAAGCAATTGAATATGTGGAAATAACCAGAAACACAAGTAACTAGAATTCACCAATAGCACAGAATATGAGAGACAATACACTATCTTGTATTAACACTATACAGAAAAGAATACATCAAAGAGCCGCCACACTCTTTCACCTTACAGAGGTTCGCCACACCTCAAGTGTACAGTAAATCTTCTCACACACACTCTCCTACACAAAAAAAAGGTCCCAACAACCAACTCACACACAGAATTGGTGTTCACCTCACCAACCAGTCAGTAATAACCCTGCCGGTACACCAAGCACTCTATAGCACTTCAAGCTGATCTCTCATGAACCTACAACCTGCAATTCAAAGACCAAACTTACATGTAGATCCCCAATGAGCTTGAAACAACCTGCAACTCACAGATCTTACAACTAGAAGGAACTCTTCCTTTCTATCTCATACATTAACAATACATGCCAATGGGTCTATAAATAGATCCCTAACTCAAACAATAATTTAGACTCTTAATTTAGACAATTATCCACGCAGCCTAAGACTCTAACTGGTCTCAACATGCAAACTCTTCATTCACTTAACTAACTGTCTGTGAAACGAGCAGTTCTGGAACACACAAGCGATCGACGTCGGTCCCTGCTTGTCTAGTTCTGTCGACGTCGGCCGACGTCCTGCCATCGCCGATGGCCTTCTGCACTGGTCTCTGCCGATGTCAGTCCTGCTACCGATGCCGGTGCTCCTAGATCTCAGCAACCATTTTTCCTTTAGTTTGCAAAAGGTTGAAGCTTGTAGCTCCACAACCTAACAATCTCCCACTTGGAGATAAACAGTTGCAACCTGTACCTGTACCTATACACCGTCTAGTTTGTTCCCTTGGCTTTGTATCTCTCCTCAAGATCACTCTTGAAGACCAACCACCACAAAATCCATGGTGCAAAAACTATCATCCAAATTAACTGCCACATCCACATCTACAACCATGTAGATAAAGAACTTGACCCTGCACAGCATGTGCACCTGCTGCTGGTCCCACTGAACTGCCCTTCAGTATTACTCTCCTGGATTGACTCCAAACTTGTGATAACTCCCACTACTTGGGAAAACTCAGGTTTAGTACATACCATGCACTCAACCTCATTATGTGAATCAAGACACCTATTCTGTGAACTGTCTAACCATCGGCGTGCTAACTGGCTTCACACAATCATCCTAAAACAAAGTCAACAAGACCTCCATGTCTCTAGATCACACTCATGCCAAAGAATCTTGCTGCTCCCAGATTCTCCATGACATACACCTGAACTACCTTTACCTTTAGTTCAGCAATACCTGTATATGTAACCCTGCAACAAGCACATCATACAGAAATAGGATAATGTAGCTAATATTATCCAACCTGGTAAAGAGAAACACAATGATCAAACCTCCATTGCCTTGCAGCTAATACAAGATCATATACCCTGATCTTCCATCTCACGTATCCATTTCCGCTCTTCTTCATCCTTAACATCCATTCGTCTCTCAGTGCTTACTTCCAACTGGCAACTCTACCCAAAACACCTGTTTGGTTCTCCTCCAAGGAATCACATCCTCATCCATGCCAAGCTCCCACTATTTCCTAGATCTACCTGTTTTGCTTCTTTAACAACTTCCTGGTTCTATACCATAAGTGAGCAACAAGTAGTGTAAAGAAGGGAAATGATGAATTTAAGAACTTACTTACACCTTCAGTCCTCCATATGGGCTCTTGAGACTCCATGACAACTCGCTGTCCACCCAAAATTCATCTCAGTGACCGATGCCGATCACATCTCAGTCTACAGCCGACCAATGTCGGTTCCTTGTGACTGCCTCCTTGCTGACGTCGGTTTCCCCTGGCTGACGCCGGTCCTTATCTGCCCTGAGTCACCGACGTCAGGCTGTACATAGCCAACGTTGGTCCCTGTCTGGACACTGACACTGGTTTTCCTGCCGACGTCGGTCTCTATGTTTTTCTTGTGAGACTTGACTTTTTCCCGCGAGCTCTTTTTGGATCAAACCTTTGTCCAAATCACCCTTGCTCTGCTTAGAATTCCTCTACATCTTGTGCTGAACTCTATCTGTCACTTTCTCCTTGAAAACCAAGGCTTTCCTATTCTTGTCACTAACATCGGATTCCTCAAGAAACCTCACCTTCTTCTTCTACATACAGAAACCATGATCCATGCCTTCCAAATCCGAAAGCATATTCTTTGACTCAAGAACCAGCATCTCCTTCTTATCTATGTGACCAAGCCTATTAAGCCACATCTCTGAATCTACAGCTGAAGTAGATAACCCAGAAAGAGAATCAGTAAAACAAGTAGATAGATAAAGCGTACCTACTTTCTTACCTCTAGCTACAACAAGTGTACCCTTGGTAACCTTCCAAGAGTCTGCTATGAGAGTTACTGTGCAACCCTCTTCACCCAAACTTCTAATAGAAATCAGATTCCACTTCAGAACTGGGACATGCATGACTTCCTTTAACACCCATGTGTCACCTGTCTGCAATTTTAGCTTCACTTTGCCTTTGCCAACAATCTAACAAGGCTTACCATCCCCTACACAAATTTCTCCAAAGTCTCCCTAGACATACTCATGAAAAAATTCCCTATGTGGGGATGCATGAAAAGAGGCACCAGAATCTAATACCCAAGATTCTACTTTATCCAAAGAACATACCAGAGCATCCTGTGCAACGTAACCCGCAACATCTACTTCTTTTCCATGTTCTTCATGATGATCTTCACCTGATCTGCAATCTCTCTTTAAGTGCCCTTGCTTTCCACATTTCCAGCAGGTTATTCTGCCATACCTGGACTTGGATCTCTTGCCCATCTTTGACCTTGATCTCCCACGCTCTATCTTCTCTCTTGGCCTTCCTCTTCCTTCAACACTCAAAGCATCTCCAGATGATTCACCTGTGCTTTTCCTGCGTATCTCTTCATTGAAGATCACACTCACAACATCATCCACTTTTAAGACTTTTGAAGGAGACACAGTATTAGAAACTACCATTACCAAACCTTCCCAACTTTTAGGCAATGAACACAAGATTAAGAGAGCTCTAAGTTCATCATCAAATACAATATTGACTGAACTTAACTGGTTTACCAAACCATGGAAATCACTAAGATGGCTATGAACAGATCCACCTTCCAACATTTGCAAATTAAATAAACGCTTCATAAGAAATACCTTATTAGAAGCCGAGGGTTTTTCATACAAATTTGCCAAAGATTTCATCAACTCCACCGTTATCTTACACTGTGATAAGCTAGAAATCACAGATGATTCAAGACTCAATCTAATAGATCCTAGAGCCTTTCGATCAAGAACCTCCCATTCTTCATCTTTCATATCCAAGGGTTTGCTAGCAACCCCACCCAACGGTAAGTACAAATCTTTCTGATATAGATAGTCCTCAATCTGCATCCTCCATAATTGGTAGTTCTTGCCATTAAAATTTTCCATTTGTAGTTGAATATTTTCTGCCATTGCTCAACTCCCACTCAAATAGAAACCCTGTGAGTAACCTGTAATCAAAACACACTACCCAGATCTACACCAATCTGTTAGTATCCCAACCAAAAGCTCTGATACCACTTGTTGGGAGGGGTGGAGGTAAATCCAAGAACAAACACACATGTTCTAATTCCACCTGTTAGGATCTTGCTCCTCAAAAAGAGCACAGTATGATTACCAAATATAAGCAATTGAATATGCGGAAATAACTAGAAACACAAGTAAGTAGAATTCACTAATAGCACAGAATATGAGAGACAATACACTATCTTGTATTAACACTATACAAAAAAGAATACATCAAAGAGCCACCACACTCTTTCACCTTACAGAGGTTTGCCACACCTCAAGTGTATAGTAAATATTCTCACACACACTCTCCTACACAAAAAAAATGGTCCCAACAACCAACTCACACACAGAATTGGTGTTCACCTCACCAACCAGTCAGTAATAACCCAACCGGTACACCAAGCACTCTATAGCACTTCAAGCTGATCTCTCATGAACCTACAACCTGCAATTCAAAGACCAAATTTACATGTAGATCCCCAATGAGCTTGCAACAACCTGCAACTCACAGATCTTACAACTAGAAGGAACTCTTCCTTTCTATCTCATACATTAACAATACATGCCAATGGGTCTATAAATAGATCCCTAACTCAAACAATAACTTAGACTCTTAATTTAGACAATTATCCTCGTAGCCCAAGACTCTAACTGGTCTCAACATGCAAACTCTTCGTTCACTTATCTAACTTTCTATGAAATGAGCAATTCTGGAACACACAGGCGACCGACGTCGGTCCCTGCTTGTCTAGTTCTACCGACGTCGGCCGACGTCCTGCCGTCGCTGGTGGCCTTCTGCACTGGTCTCTACCGACGTCGGTCCTGCTGCCGACGCCGGTGCTCCTAGATCTCAGCAACCATTGTTCCTTCAATTTGCAAAGGGTTGAAGCTTGTAGCTCCACAACCTAACAGAGGCTATGTATTATTGTGTGGTATTTGAGATGAGAAAGTTATGGTCACCCAAGGTTTTAGTTGAAGACCATGGTTTCATTGATTTCTTGGCTTGTTTATTTTTCCCTATCAGAATGATATATTCACATTGTTTTCCCAATTATTTCTTGGGATTGGGGTCTTTATCTCCATCATATCCTAAACTAGAGGAACCTGAGGTCTCAACCACCACTTTAGAGCTAATTTTTCTATATGTTAGTGGGGGGTCTTGCTTTGAAGGTGTTGAATATTTCCCTCTCTTCAAACCACCTATTATGACTTTAGCAAATTTATTATCCAACCACTTCTTTGTATGAACACCTAATATTTGTTTTATCCATTGTAAATTGATTAGTTATCTAATTAACTAATTGATAGATGGTAAAGGTGAATTAATAACTATGTTTATGTATTCTAGATAAAAAATATCTCACTTATCATTTATCATTCCTTATAGTATCCATTCATCTATAAATGATTTTATTTTATTGAGAGTCATATGACTCCAATATATTTAGACTACTTCAAATTCATGTATAAAATCAACCCAATAATCCTCTAGGTGGGGTTTATGCTCATATGTAGATCCTATGCTAAGATTTTGCTTTACATATCTTCTAGTATCCATAGAGCCTTTTTTGGCATAGGTTTAGAGGGTGAATTTAGTGATGGATAATTCTATGTCATGTGCATTTATATTTGATTTGAAAAAAACATGACCCAATGCAATGTGAAAAGATACACCTAATATATGTTTCTGTCCATAACATTAATGAATAAATGATAGTTGTCTAAAAATATTGATGAGAATGATCTTGTTGGTTTCCAACCTTGGAAGTAGAAAATAGTGTCCTTCATAACCTCCAACCATGACATATGTGAAATTTTAGAATTGGATGTAATAGTTTCCATATTGATGAATCAATTTGGCTGCTTCAACTAAAATCTTCATACCCAAATCTTCTTCTATCAAGTGCACCACTCTCATTGTGAATGCATCATTGACTCTATTGTAGTGCTTGTTGATTTTTTTCAATGTGAGTTGGGGGAAGCACTCAAATACTTGTGTTAACTAGTTTATGGTCCCTCATTGGGAAAACTCAAGATTTATCATTTGGGAGGCTAATGAATATACTATATAAGATGTCATGAAAAACTATTTTGATGTTTGCATGTTTAGAAAATGATTATGCAAGGATTCATTGATTAACTCACCATAATCTATGAATTAATTTCCATAGTAAATTATTTTCATTTAGAACAAACATCTAATGATGGAAAGGCATGGTGTCCTCATTATATACTACTTGATTGAATAGGGTAATCACATCTTGGAGTTCTTCCTTAAAATCTCATCTGAATAAGGTTTTGGGAACCTTAAAAGGTCTCCATATCTTCTTCTTCAATCGAGAGTTAGTTATATTAGTTAAGAATTTAATGTGATCCTTATCATAATATGCATCTCCTTATTTGATATTGATATTGAAAAACTCCTTGTGAATGGGAACTCTCAATGTCATGTTCATTGAAACTCCATCTAGTTTTTCCATGAGTTATCCATATTTTGTCTTCATTTCTCTTATCTATGACTTTTAATATTTGGCACAAGTAAATACCAAATCTAAACACTGCAATAAAGTAGGAAAAGTAGTTTATTAAGGTATACCACTCTCTATAAGGAATTCAATCAATATTGTCAATCTTTTAGAATTTAGTCTTTTATAATAATATTTGAAGTCCATGTGACCAATCTGAGAATAGAAAATATTTGGGGTATCATAGTCTAGGACTATAAGTGGTTCATACCCATGTACTTAAATTTCATCTTGTTGGTTTTTTAGTTCGTAAATGTTTTATGACAAGTAAGGGCCAAAATATCTAGTAGGTTAGGAGGTAGGAAATTCTAAATTGGCTGAAAATAATGCAAGTCAATGGAAATATGGTGATTTTGAAAAGAAACAAGCCCTAGAAATCATATTTTTCAAGAAGAGGGATTAAAAATGTAGGGATATCAACACTTGTGAGATTTTTGGAATAATTTTGGTAGAGGTTTATTGTTAATAAGGTAGGGGGTAGAGAAGAAACCAAAGTTTACAAGTTTTAAAATGAGTAAAATGAAGTGCATATAAAAATATAGAGAGGATGCAAGTATAGGGACATGTCACACCCATATGCATGAATTTTAGAGGATGGTAGGCTTGACTATTATGTCCCTCTGAGGTACATGAGTGAGGATGTGTGGATACTTTTGTAACTTGAATAATCACATCCATGGATGATAGTAGGTCCAACCACCACATCCCTCTAAGATACATGGGTGTGGATGCACGGTTACCTTGGTAGCTCACATCGCTATGCACATGGGGGATGGGATAGATGGCCATGCTCAATGTGGATGTGTGGGCTTGGATATTAAAAAAAAAAATCACTATGTAAAACCTCTTCTATAATTTATTTTGGTTTTACTCTTTTTAGTATTGTTTATTATGACTAAAAATTGGTATGACAATTTTAATGAATAATAGTTGACTTAGGCTAGAGATGTGAATTATAGAGAAGACATGAAAGAATTCTAAGACCTTATGTTTTCAATAGACCAATATTTATCCATTGGGAAACAAAGCCAACTTGAATATTGATAGAATGAAAAGGAAACACAGAAATGGAAGCTCATAACACACAACACCCAACATAAATATAAATGGTAGGGGATATCCTACCATCATTATTTATACAACTTCAAATATTTTCCATTATATGGTAACATGATATGGGTTTGATATCTATATGATAGATAGTATGTATTTTTCTTGAAAAAATGTCAAATTTTAAACGGCCCCATCCATAAGGAGTTTAATTTCCCATGACTTCATCTTGGATCTCTTATTTTGTCCCAAAGTAAGACAATATCACCAATTTTTAAGTCATATTATCAAGCCTTTAATTTGAATAATCCATTGAAATTTTCCTAATGAACTATAATCCTATCAACCACTATGGCTCACTCTTCTTCAATCTTGGTTAGGTGCATTACTCTTTTCTCTATTACATCTTTCAAATGTTCATTATTTAATAGCTTAGGCTAGTTTTAAAGTTGGCAATTAAAAAGATATAGGAATCACAACATCTCTCCCATATAGAAAATAAAATAGAGATATTCCAATTTATATTTTAGGAGTCATTTTATCATCCCATGGTGCATCATATAGATTTCTATGGCAATTATTTTGATTATCATCAACCAA
This sequence comes from Torreya grandis, assembly GCA_037957365.1. Lineage (NCBI taxonomy): Eukaryota > Viridiplantae > Streptophyta > Pinopsida > Cupressales > Taxaceae > Torreya > Torreya grandis. Next base: position 245,031 of record JARHVA010005616.1, on the reverse strand, counting down.
CTCTCAAACAATGGTAGTTATGTTCTTGTTATTAGATTCAAACCTTTACCTCAAGTATAATAATATAAATAATGTGATAAAGAGATGTCATATACATAACATAAATCAATCATTTCCTTATAATAAAATTTAGAATAATTATCCATGATTGTCTTCTATGGAACACCAAATCTAGCCAAGATATTTTCCTTAATAAAATTACACACAACCTTAGAAGTGGTAAATCACACTAGAATATATTCTACCTACTTTTTTAAATATTTAGTTGCTATCAAAACATGAGTGTGTCCATAATTAGAATGAGGATTTATAGTCCCAATGAAGTTTAATACCCATTATTTAAAGCGCTTCTCAATGATTACATGTTTGAGATATAAAACAACATGCTTTGGCCTACCAAAAAAGTATTGACATGATTTAGATTTGGAAACCCACTCGTGTGTATCCTTGAAAATCATAGCCCAATAATAATGACCTTGAAATATTTTTAATGTTGTAACTGAGAATGAAAAAATTTCTACATAGGATTTACCATGAAAAGTTTCCAAGATTTCTTTTTTGTAGTTCTTTATTTACAGATGTCAAAGGGGTACCATCTAAAGCCTTTATAAATAATGTATTTTATTTAGTAAATGGTAAGTGAACTCTATGTATTTTTCTATTTTTTAAAGAGATCTTAATAATTCTTTAGTTTTCTTTTTAAACTAGAAATGAAAAATTGAGCTTTTATAATTACTATGCAAAATCAGCTAAGATTTATTAATCATAACATAATAAATTGATAATAGAGTTCACCCTTATTGGGATACGTCTCTGATCTCACTATGTATTAGAATTAATATATTCATATAAAATTAAAACAAAAATTTTACATCAATAATATTCAATCACTAGAGTTGATAGGTAGTGTAGTATGTAATATTCTATCTTGTGAAGAAACAAGTCAGGAATAATACTGAGTCAAATATCCCATTTGAAATCTCAATCACAATTAGATGCAAAACTCTTTGTTAAATGATTTTCAAAATTTGTTTATGGCTTCAAAAACTTACGCTTTTCCTTCTATGCTTATTATGGATTTTGAAATCTTTAGCTTGAGAATAAATTGACACTTCTGTTATGTTTCCAAATGAACACCTGACCTCTATTTATACTTATTTGGGGTCCACATTTGGTGGGTTAGATAATTATGTCTTCCCTAATTATTATTGGATTTTAATTATCCCATAATGTGGGATTATAATCATCCCTTATCTTAAATTTCCCATTTACAATTATCCCCATCATGGGATTTGTTAATAATAAAAGGGATTAAAATTATCCATTATATGAATATCGATATAAATGGATTTAATAATGATGAACACTTCATATTTTATTTTAAGTATTTTGACCAATTATTTTGGCCAAAGATGTGGAATCAAATCCAATCCCATGTGAATCTCCACTTGATATGGTGGGAAGTTCTTCATATGGTATTTAATCCCATTTTGATAGTATTTTCCCTTTATCACTTTTTATGGGGATTTTAATTCCTCTTTAATAAAATATAACATATTTAGCCTTTATTATAGGATTTTATCATTTTAATTTGTTATATAAATATTATCCTGTTTACAAAGTGTTTGTGAATAATATTGAAAATTATTGCCTTGAGAAATGATCCATAGATGACAACCTAGATGATGCCACATGGAAAACCTAGAATGAGCCATTTGTTAAAATGTCATTGATTCCTTCTTCACCATGTGTCATGTTCTTATTGGGTCATGTGTTAGGTTTCCGTAATTCCATGTGTTAAATTCTAGTTGGTCCACTTATCATGCCACATCAACGTATTGACTCATATTTACCACTAGTTGACCAACATTGACCATGTCACTTTGACTAATTTAGGCCAAAACTTTGACCAGCCATATCTTTTGCATATAAAATCCATTTTATGAACCATAAAATGCAACAAAAATATCTGATCCCTTTTTAATACTTTGCTAGTTCAAAAATGAATTGATACCATTTAGTTTTGGTCTTTGTATATGATCTCTATATCACACCTCCACATTAAGAAGGGTTTTGGTCTCCAAAAGTCTGATCTCCATTTAAATGAATGTCCATTTTACCCCTTTAAGGAGTTCCATGTCTCACTTATATTCCAAAACATCTTCCTACATGGAATATGTAGACACCTAAGTCTGGCCACTGATAACCTCCAACCAGGCTTTTGACTAATTTCCACTCAAAATACATAATTTGGCCTAAAAACACTAAGACATGCTAAATGATGTGAAACTAACATATTCAAGTGCCAATTTTGGCCAGGATGTCCCTAAATGGGGTAATACAATTTATGGGCTAGCTAAATTTGATTAGATCATTTTGAGTCAAAATGTCAATTTTGCACCTAGGTGCTCTGGATTGATCTTTCCTATCAAATCTCTTGCACAAGAAATGTGCCTTTGTTATTTTTTGTTAGAAACATCCTAAATGAGAATATAGATCCAATGCATCTAACATTGAATTTCAATTCTAATCTAGTCAAAATTTGGACCAATAATAAGGCATTCTGATCAGTTTGGGTAAATTATGTACAAAGTGCTTAATCATGCTTAAGAGCTAATTAATCCAAATCAAGGCCTAGTTAATAATTCCATGGAAACTTGTTAAAAACATATTTTTGTAAATGGATATTAAATATTTTCATCATCAGGTGACCTCATTTCTTGAGAAGACATCCCTAGGCCATAAATGCCACAAATATCAGGATTCATGCCCTCCATGCCTCATAAATGCCTCTCATGATGCCTCCATGCCTCTTAATTGCCAATTATTACAATGTCATGATGAGGATAATTATAAAATTAATTATAAAAATTGAATTAATCCTCAACCACACATCTCAATCTTGAGATGGATGGTTCAGGTCGATTCTAGACATTTGTAAAAATCTATAAATAGGAGGCCATGAACATCATTTCTAAGCTATTTTGGTAAAAATTTATAATGCACAAATATATTCAAGGAGACATTGAAACTATTGTTACCATGCCAAATTTATTCCAAGACACACTAAGCCACAATCCAAAGTTTCCAAGGAGAAGAGGAGATAGTCAAGCCTCTTTTGATGAAGACTTCATGAGCATAAGCCGAGCAAGCCACTACAACAAGCATTTTGGATCATCCAAGGAAGGTAAAAGAGAGTTTATTTTGAATTTTAGTTATATTTTTTATTCATGTTTGTTAACTAAGCTCTCCCTAGTGTCTAGGACTAGAGATGTTATGCTAGTTAGTGTGTTTATTTCTTTTTGTTTTCATTTTGGAACTAACACCATACTAACCATCCTCTCTTGAGTCAAATTCCTAGATCACATTAAGACATGCTTAGTGGGACTAGATGAATATCAAACCTGAATAATATCATTTTTCAACTTTAAATATTCATTTGGACCCTTAAAACTCTTGAAAATTGATTTTCTAACTTTATTTTGCCATTTTTCTTTGCCACAGTTTTACACAGTAACTAATGTCGACAGGTAAGACCAACATCAGTTGTATATATTAATAGACATATATTAGTGAAACTAACATCATTTATATATCTATCATTAGTCACATTGGTGTAAATGATGTTAGTTAGATAACTAACATCGATTAGGAAATTTCACCGTCTTCAGTTATAGAAACCAACATCGGTCACTGTGTTTTTCCTAAAACATAGACCCGAGAGCTCTTTTACTAATGTTTATTGTTTCAAACCAAAAAGAGATTCAAATATAAAGGACATGCTAACATTTTTGTTGTAAGACCTAGCTTGACATTTTATAAAAACATGTTTTAAATCACCTTTTGCATGTTTAAAAATCAATTAGGAATTTTTTTTGGGGTGTTTAATGAAGAATTTTGATGCTTAGATGAATGTTTTCAAAATTCATAATCTTAAGACCAAGAGGTCAAATGAAAACCACCAAATGTTTCGTTTGGGCTTAAAATTAAACACACTTGTTAATTTTTATTTGCAATAGTTATTTAATTAGATTTTGTTTGGCAAAAAGAGGAATGTTACATGTATGCTCTTCCATTTTTCCCCTTTAGGGGACCCTTGGAATCAAAATCACCATTTCTATTGAAAATAGCCTAGTCTAAGGCTTAGAAATAAAATCATCTAAAACACTCCCTAAAAACTTATCAAAGTTTGAGTGACCTTAAAAATGACCCTAAAGTCTTTCTACTTTCATGTTTTCTTTATTTTTATGCAAACTTGGCTTATGAGGGGGACTTCATCACCTCCCATGAGTTATTTAGGGAAGCTTTAACTTAAGGTTTCACCTCCTGACATTGACTGCATTTGGATCCTAATTGGAATTTCACACGGGATGTAGTGACACTTTAGACATTGCACTACACTGAGCGAATAACAAGATGTAGTCAATGTAAAAAGGACTATACCTTTTTGTAACAAGCCAAGTGATATGGACCCAAAATCCATGTTTTTATTTTTCATTATTTGGTGTGAAAGTCATTATGCAATTGATTCCCCTAGATCATTCAAAACCTTATTAGATCTTAGAAAAATCCCTACATACCATGGAAGTATTGTTGGTGAAAGGTGTTCCTTAAGGTCCATGTCGTAGTACTATCATTTGAGAGAAAGGGGGGTGTAAAAACCCTACTATATGATACATAATGTTTTTTGGATGAACACTTAAAATCTTCTCAAAATGATGTATATTGACAGATTCCAACAATAACAAACAACCTTCTTAGTTTAGGATCTAAGAGCAATTAATTAGTTGGTCTTATCCTAGATAAAATTCTTGTTTAAAGTCAAAACTTGGTGTAAACAAATAATCTAAACCAAACACATAGTCCAAATTTTCCTTTGAACAAAGAGGTGTTATGTTGCCCATGTGAGATCATCAATTTACCTTGTTCAAAGTTCATCAAAAAGCTTGAGAGTCATATCATCCACTTTGGCATAGTTATGCTACCCAATTGAGTCTAGACCTTTACCAAAGTTATTTAAGTCCTTCAATTATAGTCTAAATTTTAAATTACACCTTTATAAGTTCATAGGGTTGATGTTTTAAGTGGGTTCACTATCTACACTAAACTTGAGGGAACTTAGGTTTAATTTCCAATTTGGGTTGAAGGCCATTTAAGACTCATAATAATTAACATCACTTGATAGACATAATCCATTGTTTGCTAAACACTTGCACTTTGATTATATGTACCACAACATTTTGAGTCAATAAAGATAGTATTATGCTGTGAAAATTATAGAAAAATGTCTTTGCCTTAGAGAGTTTTTGAAACAATTTTTTTTGTCACACCTTTTAGGTAGTATAGCATCATTACGCTACCCAATTTTTTTTGAATATTATTCATAAACCCTCTTGTATATATTTCCAAATTTTTTCTTACATTTTTTATAATGATCTAAGTGTAATTTTATGATCTTCTATCTAAAATAGTTATACTGTTCACTTTTGTCTATCTAATTTGTCAAAAGAACCAAGTTTATAACATTTTTTGTGAGAAAATAAAATATTTTTAAAGTGCCTTTTGTTTCATACCTTATACCTAGTTGGTCAAGTTCATGTCCAATATTCAAATGCCTAGTGTTTGTTAGAAGTGTTTCCAATCTATTAGATTAAAACTTTCATCTATTTCAAAGTCTAGGTTTTGACATCGTTTGGCCAATAGTCCTAGAAAATGCCTTGTTTGAGCCTAGATTTTGATGCCATGTTTGGCCAAAAGACCTAGAAAATTTTAAATTCTTAGATTATATTGATTTGAAACACTTCAACCTTAGAGTTTGGCATTTTGATTTTTGGTCCATTTACTTGCTTATCTTTGTGTGAATAGTCAAATGTTAGATACTTCACGCTAGCTTGTTTCCTCACAAAAATTTTCATAAAACTTTTTATCCTTATGATGAATCTAGACTAAGTTGAAAGATCACCTATTTTAGACATTGTCATTTTTATATTTTATAGAATTCTTTGACATTTTATCACAAAACATTGACTATATATCCCAACATGTATTCCTACACTCATAGTGGACTCATATACAATCTAGGGATTAGTAATGTGGTGGCACAAGAAGAAATGGTGCAAGACCCCTAAGTAAATAACATTGTTTATGAGATGGATTCTTATCCCTCTTATAATACTCAGTCAGGGGCACAAAACCAAGATCCATTGGCTAAATATCTGGTTAACACACCACCTTATTTAGAAAAAGACCAAGAGCAAACCATGTAATACCTAGCTTTAATACCCAGAATGGACGAGCTAGTTGTTCAATAGTCATATTCTACTAATACAACTTCCACGTATGATCCATTTTTATTTGAGTGACATTTATTAGAGAAAAAATATGAGATTATGGTTAGATCCATGGAGGTAGGGTCCAAGTTTTTAGTAGACTTCCCTCATAAAGATTTACGAAGTCTAGTAAAAGTGCCCCACAATATCATTTTTGATCAACATGATTATTATAACAATCCTATGGCTCTAGTCCAAACAACGTACCAAGATCCTAATATGCCTAATTGAGGTAAAAACATCATGGAAGATCACTTTAACAAAATTCAGATAGCATATCAAACCTACTTGAATCTAGCACATGATTTTGATCAGATGAACATGGTAAGTAAGCCTCTTATTGACCTAATTCTTTCAATAGAGTATTTATAGCGTGAACTAGACAAGATAATCTGAATTCTAACCCATTCATACAAACTAATCTGATAGATAACTTTATGCATATGCCTATTATTGAAGAAGTGTCATCATCCTATACATAGAATAGTGAGCCAAATGTACTAGACAATGTGAAAACAATGTCTAGTCCTAATCAAAGTGGTAATAATGTGAAAGAAAATAGCCAACAACATGTTCCTATAAGTAATCCTATGAATAGGTCTTCATACTAGGGAATAGGAGTTTCTACACCCCAACCTTAATCGACTGCTTCATCAAGTGTACAACCTATAGGATTAGGTAATCAAACAATGGCTAATGTCATGCCTCAATGATAGAATATGATGAACCTTACACCTCCTCAATAAGTAATGAGTAACATTCCACAACTGTAGGCACAATCTAGTGTATCAACATAACAAAGGACATATACATTTCCAACTCAATCATGGGTAGAAAATATTCCACCTCACCAAGTAATGACAAACATACCTCTTCAGTCTAAAACTAATATGCAAATTCAAAACCAAGCAATGAATAGTTATCAACATGTAAATATTGGTCAATAATATATATCAAATCTATAACCTACTTTTACTTCCTCATAGGTATTTATGCAATAAGGAGGTCACCATGTTTCTCAAGTACCTACTAGACAACCATTAGTTCAAAAAGTGCCACAAATTCAAAGATAGGGTCTTGGTCCACAAGTTTCCACTCAACAACAAGGTTTAATTAATCGACAGCATTTCCCTTTTCAACCATAATAAACATAATATACTTATATCCCTCAATCCCAACCATAAAATCCTCCAAGTCAAACCTTTATCACCAACCCAAACTAGAATATCACACAACTAATTTTACAATTCCAAGTACATCCTAATCTATGTATGCGTATTCATGGTCCATTACCAAACTAAACCAATATAACCCAATAGGTATCTCTGTCATACCCTAGTTAAAGTGTCCCACTTGTGACCTCCCAAACCAATTTTCTCCCTCAAACCAATGTTCCTTCCAATTTCCTTTCCCAAGAATTGCAATAGATGAAGGATGTAATTACTACCATTCAAGCTAGGAAGCAAACTAAAAAGTTTAAATTAGATGATGTATGTTCCTATCTATTCAAAAAGGAGTATTTGTAGATACTAATTCCTCCAGGATATGAACCACCAAATTTTGATAAATACAAAGGGAAAGGTGGCCCTAAAGCTCATTTGACTAAATTCTTTGTTGCATGTCAACCAGTGGCATATAGAAACATATACCTTTTATTATTGTTTTCAAGGAGCTTGGCTAGACAATCCTTAGAGTGGATTTCAAAGTTACCCAAAAATTTAGTAATGGATTTTGATGATCTTTCTAATAAGTTTGTGCAACACTTTTCCTATAATCTTGAGCATGAGATTTCATTAGTGGACTTAACACAAGCAAAGAAAAAATTTGGTGAGAATTTTGTAAGTTATTTATAGTGATGGAGAGCCCTTGTAAGCCATTTCACCCACATTTTACTAGATAAACAATTAGCTGCAATGTTTACCAAAAAGTTACATAATGAGATAGCTTATCATTTGGAACTACAATGTGCACATACAATCAAAGAGATCATTGATAAAGGTTTGTTTATTGAGTGAGCACTCATCAATAAAGGAGTTATCAAGCTTAATTCAACTAATCAAAATCAAGGTAATAATTAGGGAAATGACCAACATCCCATTCAAGCACCAACATCATAACTGGCATAGGCCAATAACCAAAAAAGACCAAAGCAATTCAACTGTAATAGGAATGTTGTAGGAAATGGAGTAATTAAATCTCATCATGTCTAAATGGTGAAAACATCATATACACCACCTTTTTAAATTAATCATACTTGGAAACCTCTCTAGGCAATACCACAAGCATAACAAGCAAGACCTACACAATAAATACAATAGCTGTTACCAATGCAAACCCCTCCTCTTAGGAAATTGTGCCTACATGATGTGTCGTTAGTGACCTAGGAGAACCTATTGAGTCTATATTTCAAAATATTGTTGTTACTAATATAATCAGTTGTCCTATAGCAAAGCATTATCTACAAGGCATTCCTTATCCTGATTGGCATCGTGAAAATGAATTTTGTGACTATCATTGGGTCAATGAGCATAATTTATGAAGATGTGTCCAAATCAAGAATTTAATTGAGAATATGTTGGAGAATGGGGAGATAAAATTGGATAATGGTACTTCTAATTTTAATAAAACTCTTCAGATTTATCAAAACCCATTTCCCCAACATAAAATCAACAACAACAACATTAATAACCAACACAGTAGTAAAATCAACATCAAAGGCCAAACCAAAAAAATTAATAAAATCAGTAGAAAAACCAATAATGATGGAAGAATGGACAAAACCAAGGTTAGAATGGTAAAAATAAACAAACCTACCATGAAGTTACACATGACAATAATAGGGTTGTAGGTCATATTGTAGGGGGTAGCGTTAATACCATCTCCATTAATCCTAGACAATGCACTAATTAGCCTAAACAATTTATAAACAACAATATTTAGCCAAATTACATGGATAATCCTTATTTGACATGGGAATGAATATAGGCAAACCGAAAAACTAGGACTTCCCCTATTGGACCTTATATCAATAACTCGTCCTTGCCACATGACCATATGTAAGTGCATTGGCAATCGAGACTTGTCCTATCTAGTCCCACACCATTCCCAATATTGATTAACAATAATGGTATAGTATTTAATCTCAGTTATGCAATCAAAAATTAGAGTTAAATGATTAATATCCTAGGCCCATGACCATCTACCACTTTTCTTGTCATTCAACCAACTGTTCAACCTCAAAATAAACCATTCACTACTGACCAAGATAAGAAGTTTGATATTGTAGAACACTTGCAAAAGACACTAGCACACATATCTATTTTAGATTTTTTGTGAACATAAATAATCCACAAGAACATCTTGAATGAGTTTTTGACCCAATTCACTATTGTTAGTGACATATCACCTAATAAATTTCAAGTTTTGGTTGGACACCTAGCTCCAACCCAACAAGTCACATTCAACCAAAGTGATATGTCTTCCCTTGGACCACTCCATAATAATCCATTATATATAGAAGTTTATATAAGATGGCATAAATTTAAATGTGTCCTTATAGACAATGGATCTAGCCTCAACATAGTGTCTCTAAAGCTCATCAAGCTTCTTGGGTACATAATGTTGATCTCTAGCTAGAAACAATAACCATCGAAGCCTATGATAATCAATAAAAAGAATCACAAGGCATGATTAGTTTACCGATTATCATTAGGAATTTGACCCATGATACACTGTACCATGTTCTTGATCTTGAGTTATCATACAATATGCTTCTAGGTAAGCCTTAGTTACATGAGATTCATGTAGTCCCATCAATGCTACACCAATGTATCAAGATTTTCCACTCAGGGATGGAAGTAAATATTCTAGGATATTTACACCCATATGAACACTACAAGCATCTTGAGGCCAAATTTAAAAACTACAATTATCGGTATGGCATGAATCCAAGTTCAAAGAAATATAAAATAAAAGCTATACTTATTGATTCTTCAACAGGTAATTGTATAGATCCTAATACCTTGGATTCCCTTTCCCATATGCCACCTCATAAAGCTTATAATCATTTCACCATTTCAGATAATGGATCAAGAGATTATGTGACCCATGATACATTTCATATTTCCAATCTTCCTTAGAATCCAAAAACCTTTGGGTGACCTAAATTCACCTCACATATGCATTGGTAACAAAATAGCAAAGATAAGGGACCTATAACATTTGTACCAGCATCTGGCCTAGGACTTGGCCCTCTTAAATGGGATGAATCATGGTTATACAATGATAAACAAGTTTATTTTTATAAAAATGAAAATTATCCTATTCCCAATAGGATCATGGAGCATCACAATTATGAAAGAAGAGGCCTCATATTGAATCAACAAGGAACTATCAAGCCAATTTCCATGACTAAGTATGAAAGACCTTATGGACTTGGATTTAAACCACCTAGGGGTGACCCCACATATCTTATTCAAACTCCATCACCAGTGACTAGTGATGATGATGCTGACAATGAAGTAGAGTTTGATCATTGTCCCACCTTTGATGACCTAGTTGAAACCAACCTATTTGATAATAATGCCATTTGTACCCTTACCATGACCATTCATCACAACCCATTGCCATTATATTATCCCCAACTGATAGATTGGGAATGATAATAATCCAATCTACTGATTAATGAGTTTCAAAATGATGAGGCATTCTGTGACTTTTTAGGCCTTAGAGACAATGTTTCGTTGAGAGATCACAAATTAGGATTCTCAATACATTGGATCCTTCAGCCTATTTTGGAAAGTGAGTGAACACCTTTAGCCAAAAACAAACAAGTAAAACATTGAGGTCCCAATGTGAAAACCTCTTTGAGATGCTTTTTAACTAGGGAAAAAGTAAATATAAAGGCCATTTTAGTGGTAAAAACCTATTTTAGGTGCCATTAGATGGGGGTGTTCATTTTTCTTTGAAAGTAGACTAGGAGACCACCAATGATGAACTTACCTATGGATCTAATTTTATCTTTGAGAAACAATAAGTATTTGATCAAACTCGTCAAGAATTTTCAACTATTTTTGTAACATGGCTAGATGTCCCATTAGGGGACTCAGATTCAAAATGCGTAGGAGAAGTTGAAGAGCAAGTCCTATCAGAGGACCCTAACATAATTAAATAGTTCAAGTCATTGCCTACTATCATAGAAGATAGTTTGACCCTTCTAGTTGAAGATACAACATAGGTAGATATCGAGACTCCATCAAACTTAAAATGGATAAAAATAGGCATGTCTCTCACTGAGAAAGAACATGACATCTTTATAGATATTTTGTGAGACTTTGTAGATATCTTTGCATGGGCCTACTCTGACATGCAAGGTTTAGACCTCATTTTGGTTTTTCACCACCTTGTGGTTAATCTTAATGCCAAACTAGTAAAATAAAAGTTACATAAGATGAATCCTTGCATTGTTGTATTGGTAAAGAAAGAGCTAGAAAAACTCTTAGAAGTAGGATGTATATGATCTATTGACTACTTAGAATGGATCTCTAATGTGGTACCTATTAGCAAAAATCTTGAAGGGATCATAATTTATACTTATTTTTGAGACATGAACAAATATTGTCCTAAATATGATTTTACCTTATCTAATATTGACATGATCATCTAATCCATAGTCATTTATAAAATGCTTTCACTCATGGATGAATTTTTAGGATACAACCAGATCAAAATATCACTTGAAGACCAACATAAAATAATATTCACGAATCCATGGGGAACATTTTGTTATCAGGTAATGCCATTTGGCCTTAAAAATATTAGAGATATATATCAAAGGGCAATGCCTATCATATTCCATGATGTGATGCATGATATTTTTGAAGACTATGTCAATGATATATTAGGAAAATCTAAAACTAGAGCTGACCATCTAGTAGTTTTTCATAAGATGTTTGAAAGATGACAAGAGTATAAAGTTAGACTCAATCCAAAGATATGTGTGTTTGGTGTAACTTTAGGCAAATTACTTGGTTTAATCATGTATCATATAGGTATTGAAGTCAATCTGGCTAAATTCCATGCTATGATTGAGATGCCACCACTAACCAATTTAAAGCAACTCCATAGTTTGTAGGGTAAGATATAGTCTATTTGATGTTTCATATCTCAATTAGTAGACAAGTGTCATCCATTTACACACCTTTTGAAGAGGGGAGTTGCAATTCACTAGGATGATTACTGCCAAATAGCTTTTCAATAAATTAAAGACTATCTTGTTAATATACCTATTTTATTACCTCCTATGCCAAGAAAGCCATTCTTGTTATACCTATCAGCTATTGACCATGTTATGGGGGCACTCTTGGCTCAAAATGATGACAATGGAAAAGAGCATGCTATATACTACCTAAGCCATACATTGGTTATTTATAAACATAACTATTCACCTATTGAAAAATCTTTTCTAGCCATGGTATTCATAGCTCAGAAACTATGCCATTACATTTGAACAATAAGACCATGGTAATTTCAAAAGTAGATCCACTCAAGTATCTACCATATAAAACAAAATTTCAATGTAGAATGGATAAATGGATCATTATTATTAGTGAGTTTGACATAGAGTATGTCAATTAGAAGGTAATCAAGGGATAATTTATTACAGATCAACTTGTAGAGGCACCTCTCACAGACACACAACCACTCATATTTCAATTTCTTGATGAATCCATAATGACCATTATTGACACACCCATTGAGGATTAGCCTTGGAAGTTGTATTTTGATGTTTTATTTACTGTACATGGATTGGGGGTAGGCCTATTGTTTATTACACCACAAGGGGGATCTAATCCATAAATCATTCAGAATCATATTTTCTTATACAAACAACATGGCCAAGTATGAATCACTTATTGTAGGACTTAAATAAGTAGTGCATTGGAATATATCTCATCTCCAAGTTTATGGTGATTCCTAATTAATAATCAGTCAGGTCACAAATCATTTTTAGACCAAAGATGATAAGTTGATTCTATATAAATCCATGGTTGACACTCTTAAGTAACAATTGAAAATAGTTAGTTTGAGCACATACCAAGGGCTAGTAATAAAACTATGGATGCCATGGCTGCTATTAGCTCTCTAATTTGACAAATAGATAAATCTAGAGAGTATTACTTCCTCATATAGAATTTGTCAGCACCAACTCATGAACCTTCAACCATTGCCATGATTTGTGATATTTTTAGTCCTAATTCTATCTGGTACTCAAACCTTTAAAACTACCTTCATGACCAAGTTATACCACCTAACCTATTTTGAAAACAAACTAAAGCCTTCATTCATCATTCCACTTATTATACTCTAGTTGGATCTACCCTTTACCATCACATTTTTTATGGAACTCTGCTTCGTTGTTCAATTTTAGTAGAGTGTATGCTAGTGTTAAGAGAAGTTCATGAAGGAGTATGTGGAGCTCATTCTGATGAGGCAATCTTATCTAAAAATCTCTTGCATATTAGTTATTATTTGCCCATAATGGATGCAAATGCCACTATATATGTAAAAAAGTGTAACAAATGTCAATGACATGCTAATCTAATTCATGCCCAAATAAATACTTTGAAATTGATGTTGACACCATGGCCATTTTATACATGGGGACTTGACCTCATTAGGAAGATTAACCCCACTTCATCTGATGACCATAAACATATCCTTATCACCATCAAGTATTTCAATAAGTGGGTTGAAGCAAATTTCCAAATTCATTTTCAACCATCTCATTAATTGCTATGGTATCCCCTCTAAAATTATATCTAATAATGGAAGATCATTCAAGGATAAGAATGTATACTAGTTATGTATTGAATACAACATCACACAACATTTTTATACAACATATTACCCTCAAGGTAATGGCCAAGATGAAACATCCAATAAAACTATTATCAATATCCTCAAAAATATTTTCAATAATGTAAGTCATGATTGAAACTTATAGATATTACCCACCCTTTGGGCATACCATACCAATCATCATACTCCCATAAGAGCCACTCCATACTCACTTGTTTATGGTACTAAATCCATCCTTCCCATTAAGGTCAAGTTACCTTCACTATACATATCCTTCGAGCATGTCCTAGATAATCATGAATATAGATTAGTTTGTCTATAAGAGCTAGACTTCCTTGATGATATATGTACATTTACACTCAATAATCTTCAAGCATATTATAATTGACTCAAAGGCCACTATAATCAATGTGTTAAGTATAGGCCATTTAAACTTGGTGATCTTGTTCTTAAATAAAACAAAAATAATACCATAGCTAAGAAGAATCATAAAGAGAAATTCAAACCAAACTAGATAGGACCTTTCATCATTACTACATATTATGGATCAAGAGTATAAAGGCTCACCACACCAGATGGAGATAAACTTCCTGAGCTGATGAATATTATTCATCTCAAGTAGTAATATGATTAAGCACTAAGGTATATTATCTATAAGGACCATTTTATTTATGCCATTTAATCACATATTCTTCTTTGGAAAAATACCATCTTTATCCATCATCTTCACCGTATCCACTTTCTACTTCCGATCTATCAGCCTAGTGTGTTCTAAATCCTAACCCGTTTGACTTTGGTTTTTGCCATTCATTACATAGTTTCAACATCAAGGAATCTGATCAATTTCATTAGTTGGTTCAAGTACTTTAGATATAGATCATGTTTTGGGATAGTATGATAGAAGTTTTGATAATTGCATCCTTCATTTGTTATTCCTTTCTTACCATCTTGCCACTTCATATGCCATGTTTTGCCTTTTTACCAACTATGCTTATTTTGTTTGAATTGACTACTACAATAGTCAAATTCCTCCACTATACTATGAAACTATAGTGACTTGAGGTCCTACTATGGGACTATATAGGTAGTGATTGATACTTGTTGAGGTCATCTTAGTCTCCCTTCTCCACCATGCTCTCACCATTTTGTGAGTAACCTAAGCCATGCTCTCGCTATTTTGTGAGCAACCTAATCCATACTCTCATTGATTTATGAGTAACCTAAGCCACATTATCACTATTTTATGAGAAACCTAAGCCATACTCTCACCATTTTGTGAGCAACCTAAGTTTGAACGCTCTTGCCATTTTTTGATCTTGAACCATTTAATGTCTCATCATTCTCGATTGAGTTGAGATACTTCAAAAAATTATAAAAACATTTATAAAATCATTAGAAAAGAATTTAAAAAATTGACCACTTCTTTACCTTAAGGATTTTGGGAACCCTTACTAAGTTACAAGTAAATCACTTGTCATTTAGTTTCCCCATCCTTTTTGGCCTTTTTCTCTCATGCACTTGCCATTTTTCAAGACCATTCCTATTTTTCCTCTCACATCCATTCTATTTATTTTCATTAGTTATCACATTCTTCCCATTCCCTGGGAGAACTACATTTGGCCTAAAGTTTTTTATTGGATATTACATCCATCAAACTATATAGGTAGCATCCACTTGCCTAGTGCATATGCAGATAGCTTGGCCACCCCCTTCCTTTTCTTTTATTCCCCTATTTTATTCATTTGTTAAGTTGTCACATATTTTATAGGGGAAATGTTCATAGGATTTATATTGCATTGTTTATTTGTTTGTGTCTTCTTATTTTGTTTGTTTGTCTACTTATTTGGTTGCTTTCAACACTATTGCCTTGATTTAGTTTATGTGTGTTTATTGGGTGATTCCTTGCCCACACTTATACTCAAATCCATCCATATTCATATGTTTACATTGTCATCATGGTTTCTATCATTGGTACATTATTTTATATTGAGTATTAGATTATGGGAGTCAGTCCTTATGAATATTTTAGTGAAGTCCTCATGATGTTATATCATGATGACTACCAATATTTGATACAAAAAACCTCAGCTTCAAGAATTCTCTTTAGTGATGGTGGCATCAACATCTCTTTGGCATTGACATCCTGATTCAATCCCAATCATATCCTAAATAGAGTAATTAACCATGAAAGAATTTCAACCTTTATTAGTTTAGATGAGCATTTCCCTACTAGTAGGTTATTCCAATTCATCATTACCCTCTATGTTATGTTATCATCATCCTTGGCCAAGTTTATCATATTTGCCATAATCAGGATCCTATGATTATAACTGCCTATGGGAAAATCATTGCACACCATACCACCTAAATTTCTTAATGATTATAACCACCTTGGGGCAAATCATTGTGTTGTTACCACTTTACTTTTTTTGCCTATATAGGGGCATGTTTTCTTGTTTGTCTATCTTAACTAGGGTATATTCTCAATGATTATAACCACCTTTGCACAAATCATTGTCTTATCACACCACATTGCCACTATCAGGGTACAATGTTTATAACCACCTTTGGGAAAACCATTGTACACCATCCTATTTGCATTATCAATTATTTTGACTACTTTTTCAATATCATTGTGTTTTCACCCCATCATAATTCTTTTCTTTGGTCCCCTCATTTCATTTATTTATTTTTGAGGGACCAGTTGCTGACCTACTTGTGCCAACCATTCCCTTAAGGGGGCATCATATAATTAGTTTATCATCATTGTAGTTGTAGGAATACATGACCTTTTCATTCTTTGATAAGATGTTACTATTATTATTATAACTTGCAATGCCTTCCAAAATAGGGGCAAACTATGGACACCTAAGTCTAGCCGCTGATATCCTCTAACTAGGATTTTGACCAATTTCCACTCAAAATGCACAATTTGGCCTAAAAACACTAAAACATGATAAATAATGTGAAACTAATATATTCAAGTGCTGATTTTGGCTAGGATATCCCTAAATGGGGTAATACAATTTATGGGCTAGCTAACTTTGATCAGATTATTTCGAGTCAAAATGTTAATTTTGTACTTAGGTGCTCTAGATTGATCTTTTCTATCAAATATTATACAAAAGACATATGCCTTTGTTATTTTTTTTAATAAACACCCTAAATGAGAATATGGATCCAATGCATCTGACATTAACTTCTAATTTTAATTTAGTCAAATTTTGGACCAATAACAAGGCATTATAACCAGTTTGGGTAATTTGTGCACAAAGTGCTTAATCATGCTTAAGAGATAATTAATCCAAATCAAGGCCTAATTAATAATTGCATGGAAAATTGTTGAAAACTTATTTTTGGAAATGGATATTGAATATCTACATCATTAGGTGACCTCATTTCTTAAGAAGACATCCCTAGGACATAAATGCCATAAATATCAGGATTCATGCCCTCCATGCCTCATCAATGCCTCCCATGATGGCCTCCATGCCTCTTAATTTCCCCTTATTCTAATTTCATGATGAGGATAATTATAAAATTAATTCAAAAAATTGAATTAATCCTCAACCACACATCTTAATCTTGAGATGGATGGTTTAGGTTGATTCTAGACATTTTCAAAAATCATTTCTAAGCTATTTTGGTGTAAATTTATAATGCACAAATATATTAAAGGATTCATTAAAACTAGTGTTACCATGCCAAATTAATTCCAATCCAAGCTAAGCCACAAGCCAAAGGTGCCAAGGAGAGGAGGAGATAGCCAAGCCTCCTTTGATGAAGACTTCATGAGAACAAGCCAAGCAAGCCACTACAAAAGCATTTTAGAGCATCCAAGGAATGTTAAAGAGAGTTTCTTTTGAATTTAAGTTTTATTTATGTTTATTATCTAAGCTCTCCCTAGTGTCTAATCCTAGAGATTCTATGCTAGTTAGTGTGTTTCTTTCATTTTTTTTTCATTTTGGAACTAACACCATACTAACCATCCTCTCTTGAGTCAAATTCCTAGATCACAGAATAAAACTTATAGGAGAAAAAATAACATTGAAGGCAACATTACCTTTTCCTATCAACAATGTCTTCTTGTAACTAGCCCAAATATTAGGAGAATAATGATAAGTTATATTTGTAAATGTTGCCCTTCTTTTGGGTGATGGGCTATAAAAATATATTATATCCCATCTTTTACAATCCCATACATATTTTACTCCTTATATAAGGTTTCCTTTCTAAGAGATAAATATGGACTACTAAAAATAATACAACTAATATCTAGTGGAGCCACATCTAGATCAACTTCATCAATAAACTTGGAACTGATGACAAACCTTAGCCATCATGTTGTTATTACATATAATCTATCATTAACACATACCCATTCTAGTGGATATGGGTTAAAATGTGGCTTAATTTGGAGTCTTAGTTTATAAATAATCTCCTTAGAAATTAAATTATCCTAAAATCCACTATCAAAAAGAGTATTTATTTTTGTATTTTTAAAATAACTCTTATGTGAAACAAATTATTACCATTTCATGGTAATTTATTTTCATTGGATAAACAGATTGATTCCTAGATTGATTGTAGAGGCTTTACTTCTCAATATATATGAATCAAAATGTCTTATTTGCCTATCAACATTTGCACAACTTCTTTGCATTTTTCTACCTATAATTGTGAATAAGTATTTATTCTTTTATCAATTTCATAATGAACCTTCCTGAAATATTTCTTATCTTCTTTCTATGACAAGTTTTTCTTGTTCACCTTATTTGTTCTAGTACCCTTATTTTCATAATCAAATAAATATTAGAGCACTTGTGCTTCATGTACCTTATAGGGTTATCTTCATAGAAAGTCTTATTCATAAGGACTTCAATATCTTCTTCCTTGGGATATATATGTTCTTTGTAATCACTATGTGGTAGAGATGGCTCTAGTTTTCATCTTACTCTATATCCTTTGAAATATTCCCCTCTATTGTCATCACCATAACCAAATATAGAATATTTTGGTCTCTCAACCGATAAAGGCTTAGTCATACCTTAGCTATTGATTCCAAGGCCTTTTACTTCATAGACCATCTTGGCTAATAACTTCAAGCCTATGCCCTTTGTGTGTTTCTAAAAATATTTAAAATAAGCATCTATACTTTATTACGAGGAAAAATAAGATAATGTATCCTTTGTACACTTTGTATACACAAATTAAGGAGTGTCATTACTTACAGATTTAGAATTTACATTATTTTCACCAAAATTATAAGATAATTAAATTATTAGAGCATTACTAGTTTCGTCCAGTACATTATTAGATTTATGATGACTACTTCATGTGTATGAATATGAAGATTCACTTATGTAGCCAAAATATAGTATGGTCACCTGACTCATGCCAAATTGTATTTCATAAACATGATCACAAGTTAGTTGGATGCAATCTCCTAATATTATGTACTTGGCCTACTGGGATGTGAGATAGAAATTACCCAAAATGATCTCATTTGCTTCTTCCAAGACTATGTCAAGGGAAAATTAATCAAATAATAGTCATCTAATACCAAAATGAAACATATAATAATGTGTCACATATCCATGTACTTTGTCATTATCTACTATGAATGCCTTGGTTTAATGTATTTAAATAACTTCCAATCTTAGACATTGTATGATACCTTTAGTGATGTAACTAGATACAATGCTCTAGTCAAAATCAATACTCAAAAAAATTCCCTCAATAATAATAGTGACATTTTACCTTCATGTATTCTTAGAGTGTAGCATATACTCTAGTAATTCAACTGGAAAAATTTATATTATAGTCTCTAGATTTGACTAAAAATGTATTGTTTGTCTGGATGGCTGATTGCATCTTGACATAGTTATTGCCTTACATTTTCCTTTGTTTTGATTTTTAAACTAGTGTAGATCTTGACTTTGATTTAATATCCAACATTAATTTTCAACATGTTCTCTTATATAACAATATCTACATAGTTACAAGTCCTTATACATCATCTTCCTCTAGAAACATTCTTCTTGAATCTCTACTTATAGAGAGTCAATGTTCTTCCTTAGTTTCTCAATTTGCCACTCTTGTTAATGGTGGTCTAAAGATAAAATCTCTATCAGAGTGTTGATAATCATAATCAACATAAAATTAAATTAAGCCATAAATGGATCCATTACTATCTAGGGATGAGTGAAAAAAACTAACACAAATGTTGATTTCACTAGCTCACCCTAGGTTAACTAAATCCAAACAAACTGCTTTGATACTAAAATTGATCTATAAACATTGAGTGTCCCCTTAGGAATTTTTTATATTTTTTAAATAGATCTTAATAATGTTTTATTTTTCTTTTCAAATTGGAAATGAAAAACTAAAATTTTATAAGTAGTATGTAAAATCAACTACGATTTAGCAAACATAACATAATAAACTGATAATGGAGTTCATCCTGATTGAGCTACATCTCTAGTTTTACTATGAAGTATAACTTATATATTAATGTAAAATTAAAATAAAACTCTTACATCAACAATATGTGAGCACTAGAGATGATGGGAAATATAGTCTACAATATCTGATCTTGTGACATAACAACTTAAGAATAATACTAAGTCAAATATCCCATTTGAAAATTCAGTCAAAACCAACTACAAAACTCTATGTCAACTACTTTTTTCAAGTTACCTATGTCTTCAAAAAAAATTATTCTTCTCCTTCCATGCTTATTATAGCTTTTAAACTCTTTAGACTGAAAATGAATTCACACTTTTGTTGTATTTCCAAATGACCACCTGACCCCTATTTATACTTGTTTGGGGTCAACATTTGGTGGGTTGGGTAATTATCTCTTGCCTAGTTATTATGAGGTTTTAATTATCCCATAATGTGGGATTATAATTATCCCTTGGGTTAATTTAGCCCTTTTACAATTATCCCCATTACGGGATCTATTTTTAATAAAAAGGCTTAAAGTTATCCATTATATGAATATCCATATAAATGGATTTAATAATGTGGAACTCTTCATATTTTATGTTTGGTATTTTGGCCAATAATTTTGGCTAAAGATGTGGAATCAAATCAACTCCCATTTTAATCTCCACCTAATATGGTAAGAAGCGCTTCATATAGGATTTAATCCCATTTTGATAGAATTTTCCCTTTATCCCTTTTTATGGGGATTTTAATCCCTCTTTAATAGAATTTAACATATTTAGCCTTTATGATGGGATTTGATCATTTTAATTTGACATACAAATATTATCCCATAAACAAAGTGTCTGAGAATAAAATCAAAATTTTTTACCTTTAGAAAATTTCCATAGATGACAACTTGGATGATGCCACATGGAAAACCTAGAGTGAGACATTTGTCAAACTGCCATTGATTCCTTCTTTGTCATGTGTCATGTTCCTATTAGGCCATGTGTCAAATTGCCATAAGTCCATGTGTCAAATTTTAATTGGTCCATTTGTCATGTCACATCAACATATTGACTAACATTTACCATTAGTTGACTATCTTTGACCATGTCACTTTGACTAATTTTGACCATGTCACTTTGACTAGGCATATCTTTCACATACAAACTCCATTTTATGAACCATAAGATATGGTAGAAGGCACTTGGATCCCTCTTCCATACTATTTTATTTTAGGGATGAATTGAGTCCATAATTTTTTGGTCCTTGGAGATGATCTATAGATCATTATTATCCTAAATTACTACCTAGTTGGCTTTAGTTTAAGAGTCTATTTTTTCTTGTGATTAAAATGAGCTAGGAATTCACCATAGGATAAGAATAATTATATATATAAATACCATCCTTAAAAAGAATCAACAAAGACTACTAGTGGTAACTCTCCCTTTTATTCTCTCTAAAAATTAGGGCTTTTAACAATTAATTGGAAAATACATTGTCCTCTAACCAATTTTGTAGGTTTGATCTCCAAATCATATTACTATGATTTAGTGATCTAATTGCCACTTTTTGATCCAATTTATTGTTTATTTAGGATTGATTTCAATACTAAATCTAGGACCATGATAATTATATGATAATTCAAAATGTAAAACCTAAAATGTTTTATAGATTCGACCACAACATATGCATGTTTTTCTATTAGAAAATACTTGAGATCATGATGTTTCAACAAAAATCTCATGAATGCAAGAGGAGATTTAATTACCTCATCATTTTATTATACTAAGATAGTATATATAGTATAATAAGAGGAGTAACAATAAATGATAAAGTCTTTATTGAAATTTGGGCATGTTAAAATCAGAGCTTTAGTAATTTCTCCCTTGCCATAATTAAATGTTTTATTCCCATGATCACTCCATTAGAAGGAGGCATTTCCATTCATAATTTTTATGATATGATTGGTGAGTTCAACAAAGTTAAATAAATCTTCTGAGAAAATTGACTTTACCAAAAAATGAATAAGTACCAAGTTTTTTGGTTGGTAGGGATAATAATTTAATGGATTTTAACCTTTTTGGATAGAGCATGGTACCTTATTTAGAGACCATATGACCTAATATATTTGCTTATATCACTAAAAATATGAATTATTAGGATTCAGGGAAATATAATTTGAGTGACACCTTACAAAAACCTTTCTTAGGTGTTTGAGATGTTCATCTCTCTTCTTTGATAAGACTATGAGATTGTCTAAATAAGTCACAATGATTTTTTTATTCTACCAATGAATGATAATTCCATCACTCTTTGAAATGTTTCTCTTTCATTAATGAGGTAAAAATGAATTTTTTTGTAGGTGAAGGTTTCCCAAGGGGTAATGAAGACTATTTTAAATTGTTCTTCAACGTGATTATATCTAGACAATCTGTCTAACATAGACATAATTTTAGATTGTGTGACATATTGTATAATTTGGTCCAGTATTTCTAAGGGGTGATTATATTTTAGTGAGGCTTGATTGAGATTTTAAAAATCTACATAAATCTTGACTTCTCTATTACTCTTTCAAATAGGCATGATACTAGCTACCTATGTTTAATGTTGGATTATGAATATAATCAAAGAATTTAACTTATTTATGATATATTCATAGATGGTGCCATCAACATTTGGATTATAATGCCTCAAATTTTACCTGAATGGATTGATACTAGGTTTTAAAAAAATGTTGTGTTGCATTCTTCTTGGTCTAAAATATTTTAACATAGCCTCAAGAAAAAAACATCTTTGTAAAGCTTAAAAAGAGTGATGAATCTTCTACACTTTTCTTTAGAACAACATTTTTGATTTTTTATAGCTTGATTCCTCCTCTATGCTAATATTTACCTTCTCATATTTTGGATATCCCTAAGAGTTTACCTAAATATTTTATTTAATATACTTGTCATGTTTGGCAAACATATCTTCTAAAGAGATGAAGCCTTTTGGGATTTTATTTCTCTTAGACTAGATGATTTAACCTTTAGTTTGATATTAGTTTATGTCAGGTGTTGATGAATCATGTCCCTCTTTATATTTAGAGGTATAAGTTTATTTATATTGAATATGACTCCATTGAATAATAATTTTCTTAAATTATCTTTCTAATTTAGGAAGGCAATAGTTTATTTGTCATTGTTAAATACTTGTCAATGTTCAACATTATCTAGATTACTAGGGTGATGTGTCATTTGAATAACATATCTATCTTGGTCAATTTGTGGTGGAGGAATCATCAAGGAAGTGGAAATATCCAACACATATTTCTTGAAATTTTTTACTATAGGGACTGCATTTATGGAGAAATCCTAAAAGGCCTTGATACAGTCAAAAATTATGCTTCATCAGTGTTTGAGTCAATCATTTATCAATTGATATTGACTTTGTACTCGCTTAATGATCAATTATGTATCTCCTTATGCTCAAAATTTCTAAATACTCATATCTTTTTCTACTTATAATCATAGTATGAAGGCTTCATATTCGATAGTATTATTTATGAATTCAAACTAATGCTTGTATGAGAAAGGAAAGGATTATTTTTATGTGGATATCAATAACACATCAACACTTGAACTATTGGTTTTCTAAGTGTCATTATAATTTCCTTCTATTAACTCATGGAGTTATAGATCTTTTTTGGACATCATCATGTAAGTTCTAGGTCGAATTTATTTATATATGATATATTCTCTAGGATCATTAGATTTATATACTAGGATTTAATATTTTTGTTCTAGGATCAAAGTTTCATTAATTCCTTTTAGTAGAATTACTACCTAAGTCTAATAAAGTTTGATTTCTCCTCCAAGATCTATATATAAGGATCTACTCAAAAGTATTCCATAGTTGGGAGGAATGTCTACTACTATTATAGTCATCTTCATCCTTTTTTATGGGAAGGCATCTAAATCAACTTGTGTATCTTTTATCTATCTGATTATGGAACCTACTTAGCTTCCATTTTGAAGCAGTACAAAAATTCTTTGTGTAAATTAATTACAAGACATGTTCCACCTTGGCTGGAATGTTATTTTCTGAAGCCCCCAAACCAGTTATACAATAGTTTAGTTTATAACCACCTATAAAAATACATAGAAAGTTTCAAGCCTCTCATTTCTTGGAGTAGTTTTGGATACATTATTCTTCATATCAAAATCACCTATCCTAATCTGTGTTCCATATAGAGTGTTATAACCTCCTCTATTGATAAAATTAACTAGACTCTCCAATTGTTTAGGGTTATTTATAAGGTATTCAGTTTGAGAAATATAAACTCATTCATATTTATATGATCAATTGTATTGAAAGAAGAAATGGGAAATTCCTCATTTTGAATCAAATGTGGATAATTTGAATTACCAATTTTTTATTATTTATATTTTGAAAAAAATGGTAAATGAGTACCTCCATTAAGAATAAATTTGGGAAAAAATAAAACTCTAAGAGTCTTCTTCACTTTTTTGTTTATCAAATTCTTTATTTTTATCTAAAGCATTCATCCTCTTTTTGTGATATTGATTGAATAATGCATATGAATGGCTCTTCATATCCTCAACACTTTTGTCATAATTATCACCTTATGGTTCATACTCAAAATAACCTATAGTGGAGTCACCGTTGGGTTCCTAGATTTCTTCGATAATGTAAATTTGAAACATTCTTTCCATTTCTAGGTAATTCAAACCATCTTGATCATTTGTGGCATGAGAAATTCAAGAATAATGAATAATGGTCTAAGACTCTTCAATATCAAGTTGAGGAGTTAGAGAAGGAAATATAGGATAAATATTACCATGATATGGAACAAAAGGTCTCTTGCATATATCCTTATATGCAGTGTTTTGAGATTGAGGAATCTATTTATTCAAAACTAGGGTATCATTTTCTAATTTATTAATAAGAGGGTTAGTTAGATTATGTTATTTGGTTTTTAAGATGTATTTATTCATATTTTTGACCATGATCATATCATCTTCAATTTTTTGGCCTAGGTTTGTGCATCATCTAATGCTTTAGGATGATTTATTTGTATTATGACTTCAGAAAGAAACATTTCAATTTTTTTATTATGGGCATTCTAGCTACATGGATGTTCTTCATCAATTTGTTCAAATAAGATGTGAAATATCTCATAGGTTCATGGGAGTCTTTCTTTATTTTATATATTTATGCTAAAAGATAATGCTCATCTTTGGTAGATTTCAATCTCTTCCCAAATTTTTCCCTTACTATTTTCTAGTCTAAGATAGGAGAAATAGGTAAATGATGGAACAATTCTATGTCTCCTTTATCCAATGTTTCCATAAATAATCTAACACATTCATATTCAACACAAAGTATGCCACATGCATAAAAAATCCTTAATGTGTTCATCAAGATGTTGTCTCCCATCACTGGTGAATTTAGGGACATTATTTATTGAGCCCTTTTAAAGCTCATGAATTTGACCACCTAAATCCATTTGGCCTATAAAATTACCCCAAGGAACAACAACAACCATATTATGATGGTTGATTATTTCATAAATAAGTATTTATAGTAGAGAGAAAGTTTTTCTCAAAGGTTGTACTTATTTTATTCATTCTAGAGAAAGTATGAAAGCTTAGTGTTCTTACAATTCAAATAATGCATATAAAAGTTTGGTCTTATTTATAAATATTATGTAACCTTTATTAGCTATAATGCTGGAAATTTTCAATGAGCATTGATTACTATCCTTTTTTCAACAAGTGAAACCACATTTTGAGTGAAATCAACATGTTTATTTTCCTCATCTACCATGTATGTCACTCTTTGAAACCAAGGATTATTCACCCTATAGTCCTAAGTATATTATCATATATTAGAATAAATATTTGATTACAAAACTTGAGTCCAATCAAGGTTTGGTTGGATGATTAGGTTCTAATTTCCAAGATTAATCATGCAAATTATTGATTGAAAAATTATGAGTTGTATGGAAATCAAAAAATGTTCCCCAAGATGGGCACCAAAAAATATTAGTGAAATATTTGGTACTTCATAGAAAATCAATATTGCATGATATTTTAGGAGATAAAAAGTCTCTCCTCTATTATGAAGGAAGGTTCCCTTTATGGAAAGAAATAAAAACTATACCAATTATGTATAATATTCACAAGTTGAATAAAATGGGGATTTTAAAAAAAAAACATTCAACAAAAAATATAAATAACAAATGGGAATACGAATATTCATGAGAGAGTGAAAAAACACACATTTCACTCGCTTATGTAACAGAATAAGCTAAATAGATAAATTTACCTTAAGAAGTCAAACACAATTCCTACTTGGAATAATGATAAATATATTAACATAAGAAAAATGCATACCCATTAAGGAAATAACTAGACATAAAGTTCAATTAAATACTCGTTCTTGGATAAATATAGAATGTAAAGCTTCATTCCTCTTCCTCTTCAAGTTTCCCAAATTATGGACATTAAAAATCCATTTTTTAAATTTTCATTTCTTGTATTTATAATAAAGGCATTAGGTTGACCCTTGACATTTCAAAAATGACCTTTTGTATTCTATTTTTTGTCTTATTCTACATTTTAATTTTTTCAATTTTACCAAAAGAAAATATACATTTCCTAAAATAGAAGTTAGACAAAATAAAAAAGAGAAACTATAAATTTTACTGGGAAGTTTTCTATAAGTCAGTGGTAATTGCAGATGGGTTGGCAGTAGTTGAATCTTCCTTAGATTGATTCTTTTCATATGAAACCTTAAATTTTAAAAATATCTTGACTACTTCAAGATCCTCACTAGTCTTTGTAAATAACACTTGAAGACAATGTCTGAACCATCTTTGAGAAATTAATGTCAAGATGCATTGAGCTTTAAACAATTATTTTAATTGGGTGTTTGACTCTTCTAGTGAAATTTGGATTTTACTGAGAGTTATCATTGAGGGTTTATTGAAATTCCCTTCATTTATAATATATTCTTTGACTAATTTTTGGAATTGATCTTTCAAATAATCTATAGTGTGCTTAGTAGTCCCATCTTGGAATAAATGATAATGAATCTCATCCAAATTATTAGAAATTTTAATCACCTAAAAGTGGTATTTGGATGCTAAGAGTGTTGCTTTAGACATCCTATTCCTATCTTATCCCTATACCTATCCTAGATTCTTTATCACACTTTTCCATCCATTGTACAAACCATAGAAATCTACATTTATCTCAAACATAGTCTAAGAACTACATTCCCATATCCCAGCCTATTATGCCTGACAACCTATAAATTGGACACTAGCACCACATTAAGGACACTAGAACCATATGGTTTTAGAGTCACCAACTTGATGATAGTGTCCCTTGACATAACACTCCTAAACAGATATATTTTAAAATATGTTCCCTTCCTAATGTTAGCCTAAGTACATTTTATTATCCACACAAGCTATAGATCACTATAAATACAAGACTATTAGACCTCTATCTAGTAGATGGAAAATGAATGTAAAAAGCATATTAAAATAAGAAAGTTGAGCAAAATCAAGGTAATTGATCCCTATTCTACCCTACTTCTACAAACTACAATATATAGTAGCCCAAATCCTAGATTTGAAATATTTTCAATCTCAAGCACACTCAAGGTATTCAAGACCACTATCATTATAACATTCACTTGCACTTGTAACAAGTACAAGGTGGGAGAAATTAATTGGGGTTGATCCCTACTCAGAATATTGGTATGTAGTGAACTCTCTTCATAGTGGTGTGTTGAGATGTCTATCCTATCCTACTAACAAACACACATTTTGAACTCATGCCATACTTTCAAGGAAGATTAGGGTTTGCACTCTAAATCATATATTTTAGGTACAATATAGAGTTTCATATTTTATGCACACAAGAATAAAACACAAAAAAATAGGTGCATGTGCTCCTATAAAATAGGAAAACTCTTGAAAAGAGGACATTATCACCATTTTCAAGACACTAGAGTAGCATGGTGCTACTTTTTGGGTTGATTACTACTATCTAGTGAAGAATCATACCAAAGGGACCCTATAGATGACACTTAGACCTATCTATAACATAGTTTTTAGAACCTATATGTTCTATTATTGTCATTTTATAGATAAGTCTTTATTTACACATATTTATTACTACTTTTAAAAAGACAAAATAAGTCAAAATTTATATATAAAAAATAGTTGTTATTTATTATATATTATTTCACTAATTTAGACAAATCATACCTTTAATATAACTTAGGATTTACATTTTTAAAACCCTAAAATTTTAAAACTTTTTATGGACCCAACTTACTTTGAATATTGCTCAAAACCCTAGTTTACATTCTCCAAATATTTGTGCAATAAATTAGGGAAGCATACTTTTATTTTTTTTGCATAACCTAGATAATTAAATATATTTAATATTATGGTTTCAATTTATTTAAATATATATTTTTTTTTGACAAAGAAACCCTAGATTCAAAAAATCTTAACCTTATATGCTCTCAGGGTTTTATCCTTTTTTTCTATTTTCATTAGTTACTTTCATATATTTTAGAGTTCATATATTTTGTTTTAGTATCTCTATTACAATTTGTTTAATATATTCCATCTAAAATCTCTCTCTCTCTCTCTCTCATCTCTCTCTCTCTCTCTCTCTCTCTCTCTCTCTCTCTCTCTCTCTCTCTCTCTCTCTCTCTCTCTCTCTCTCTCTCTCTCTCTCTCTCTCTCTCTCTCTCTCTCTCTCTCTCTCTCTCTCTCTCTCTCTCTCTCTCTCTCTTCCATTAAGAAGAAGTATTAGAATAGGTGGTAATCCTATAGAGCATATTTAGATTCCTACTATCAACACCCATAACATTGCTAAGGAACCTATCATAAATATAGATATTTATTTTTCACACCTTACTTATGTGGATTTAAATTATAATGCATATGAAAATGAACAATACAACCAAGAATAAGATGATATACACATTGAGAATCAGGATAATCTACATCTACTTAATAATGATGACATAATTATGATCAAAGATGAGGTACTATAGATTTTTAGAGATATAGTTTTGGAACAACCCCTTGATCATGTACAAAACCTATAAGCCATAATGGAAATAAACAACAAACAACAAATGGTAAATCTTCAACTGCCCTAGTTAAAAATGTTATTACACCTCAAGTGGGTCCAACTCAACCAACTCAATTAGCATAACCTAAAATTTTAAATTAACAACCATCAGTGATATCTAAAATACTTGTGGCTATTTCTTCCCCTCTATATGTACATTCGCTTATGCATGAGATTCATAATCTATAGTATAAGGTGTTACATATTGAGAAAGGAGCCATTAGGCCATCACATGTCTTAGATTCTAACATTCTCTTACATACACCTTTGGAACATCACATATTAAAAAAATCCCTTATCATTCAATTTTGTGGCACCCAAGCTTACATTATATGATGGCAAGGTTGATCTAGAGCATCATCTCAATTATTTTCATGTAGTAGCTAGGACTATGTGTCTAATAATTGGCTTCTTACAAATTTATTTCCATGTAGTCTAAAGTATTATACCCTAAAATGGTTCTATGATTTACCAAATAAATCTATCATGCCATTTAATCCTTTAGCAAACATGTTTATAGAATATTTATCTATAAACATCAATGATAATATATCATATGTGAAAATGGCACAACTAAAGCAAAATTCAAATGAGTGTATTACAAATGATGTATTATAATACAAGACAATATTAGCCAAATTGACTAGCCCCATAGTAGATAGAGATATTCAAGACATTAAAACAAAGTCTATTATGAAAACTATGTGAATATATATTGTTTAATAAGTTTATTACATTTACCGATGTGTGCCACACAGTCAAGGAAAGATAGTTTAAACTCTTATTAATGGACAAAATCAAGTATAAAAGTATATTAGAATCAAATATTAAGATTTAAAATAAACTTCCATATAAGGTAAGGGACATAGAGAATAAAAGTGATCAAAAGGCCAAAATCAACATAGATTTCAATCTATCTCCTAGATTGGTTTTATACTCTCCTCAACACAGAGTCTTCCCTAACCTTCTAGAATCACTAACACAGGTTTTACAACAACTCTTGGAATGAAAGTTCATATCTCTCCCTCCAATTAAATAGGTTGATATGATAGGGCCTCTTCCAAATAACTATGATTCAAATTCATTCTTCAACTATCATATGGCACTAGGCCACATAATAAATAAATGCATCAACATAAAACAAAACATATAAGATCTCATTGAGGTTAATTTTATTGATGTGGGCACACCCATAGAGATACTAGAATCACAAAAAATAGAGGCTAAGGCACTAAATATATTTTTAGATCCATTCTAAAATAATATAATGAATGAGTTAGGGGGAACATTAGGTGTTCACTATACATATCAAGCATATATATCACCATCTTCATATTAGACAGTTACAAAGGAGGCATACCTATTTCATAACATTATTGGTATATACCATAATAAAATTCCACATAGACCACTCATCAAAATATTAAAGTAGGATATTGTGGATGATGATATAGATTTTCAAGCATTCTTCATACAAGCATACATAGACCACCATCTTATACAGAGTGTTATGGTTGACAATCGGTCAAGCATAAGCATGTGCACTATGATAGTCTTATAGAATTTGTCCTAAACAACGAGGGATATATTCCCCATCGATACATTCATTAGTGTTTTCATTAGCCACATTTAGATATTGATTGGGGAGATTGTGCTTCCATTACAGCTTAGATCAACACACATAACCACTCAATTCCTAATAGTACCTAGTGTCGGTGTATCTAATATATTATTAGGAAGGCCATGGTTAGAAAATATTTAAGACATTCCCATCTACATTACACCAATTCATGAATTACATATATGTAAATTGGGTGTTCAAATTTGAGTGTGTCCCATATGAGTATCCTCTACCCATCCCATAAGTATTTTTAATGTAGTTATAAGTTATAATTCCAAAATAGACACCAACTAAAATTACATAACATTTTAAAAATATTGCAAGGATATCAATTATATAAGAGTATAGATCCTATGCATACATTAAAATATTTAATATATCCACCAGTAGGTGAGGTCTACTCCTATGATATTAGCATGTATTCATACTCTCCCATGGAGACAATTATTAGAGAGATCATTCAATTAGAGATATGTCATAGATTCTAGAGGACCTTATTCTACTCAATTTATGCTAAGATTAGTACTATTGGGTTATATGGGTTCTCATCACAAGGAACCTACTTCACCTACATATTATTATTCTAATAAATGGGTTCTTAAGACCCCTATAGTTCACAAGGCATCATATTCAGTGCCATACCTTCATAACATCACTACATAGGTAGATTCAGACATATATTACTTTTCATAATAGATTAAGGGATCATAATAACCCTTTCACACAACATGAATGGTCACAGTTCCCTTATTTGATATAGGTCATGGTGATAGTGAGTCTCCCATGAGACTCATTGGTTAATATGGTTCCTACCATCTTCTAAATACTTTCTTATCTCTTATTATTTGTACATATTTTATTTTCATTTTCTTTTACATAGACTATATCCATAAAATACAAAAACAATATAACATGTCAAAAAAAAAACATTCAAATATTACTCATAAAAAACAAAATTTATAGATTGTACGCATTTATATGTTTACATTTATTACACTTTATATATTACATATGTTCTCTATATTAGTATAGTTAGTTTTATCATACATATATGCTTCACTTATTCTTATCGAGTGTTTACAAATTACATAAAAGAATCTAGTCCACTATACTGAGTTATAATTGCTATCATCTACCCATTGGGGGTATATACATCGATCCAAGTTTATTAAATTGATACATATATCCACTCAATGGCATATCATACATATTTTACACTACTAGGTTCTATTCTTACATTCTATACATTATAGTTTATGCAATGATATATCTTGATATTGATTATTGAAACTCATTGCTAATTTTTTTTTCTTGAATATCACTATTTAGACTAATCATTTATACATCCTAGAATTTAAACATATTTATAATACATAGATATACATGTTTTCATTTCTATCTTTCCTAGTTTAGACTTTATTGTTGATATCCCAATTTATACTATCCGCAAACTTACAATCTTGGAAAGGCAAATTGTAGACTCCAATGAAGGGACTCAAGCAACTTAAATATTTATTTATTAGTATAAAAAATTAGGTTATATTATTATGGTCCTTAAATACATATCCCACCTTTATCTCAATATGGAAAACCAATCCACTTACTAGTTTTACCTCTTTGAACTCAAAAGACTCAAAGCACTCTACAAGCTAATTAAGCCTAAATGCCTTAAAAGGATCAAAACCAAAAATATTTTTAAATAGGTATATATATCAATATGAAATAATATATCACAATTTTTTATAGGTGATGCATGTCTTGCAACACCTTAGAAGGTCTGTTGCCAAATAATTTTATCAATAACCTCTCACAAGCTTACTAGTCTTGAAGATGCTTTAGTAGGTCAAAACCTAATTTGTATTCAATTTTGGTTTATAAAAACCTTAAACATATGTATTTATGTGTTTTATATATTAATAAATGATAATATAAGTCTTTAGCCTCTCACTCCAAGGAATTTACACAAAAAACCTCAAAACTCAGTTTTGGTCTTCTAGGCCTTATTGCTCTCTAGTAGGTCAAAACACAAAATATCACTTAAAAAAGAAAAATTAAACCTATATCAATTTTTAATATACATTAAAAAAATTTATTCAACCTTTAATTCAAATTATTTGACCCAAAATTGAGGATTTTAGACAAATTTCTCCTCTCATTGCCAAGAACACTTAGGAAAATAGGGTATTAGTTCACACAATCATATATAGATATGTCCATATACATCCTATAGGTTTAAAAAAATTTAATAGGTTTATATACTCTCTTTCATAACTATATACAAATTTTGGTGAATTTTTAAGGGTTAAAACTTGAGTTATTCACATTTTACTAGAAACTATGGTTTACCTATAATCTTGTAGCCTGATAACAAAGTTTTAAATGTTCATAGATTATTTCGACATTATAAAAAAAATTAATGTACAAGACCATAAAATTATACTAATATATCTATAAATATTTTTATTATCCTCAATCATAATTTCACACTTATTTTGAGAGCTCTGTATACGACTATGCATGAGAAAAATAAGTTTTTTTAAGATTTTGAGACTAGAAAGTCAAAATAAACACATAGGAAACTCATAAGACATTAATATTAGGTTAATTATAAATTAAAAAATTAATAATTTTAAAATAAAAATATTTCACACCCTTTATTCATATAAAATGACTCTTTTTACAATAGAGACCTCTATTCAATCATGGCAGACTACTCTTTCCTCAAAATGTTATAAATTTTGGTCTTTTATGATTTTTATCCATCTTGTGCATGAAGTCAATGATGGATTCAATATTATAATGTTTATTATAAGGTTATCCAATCTTATGAAGTCCCATTTTGATTGAATATTCTTCTCAACTACTCACCCTTAAGATAGTAAAAGTCTTAATATGAGAGATTTGATAATTACATTTGGTATTTCTGAACTTGAAGATTAATATGACACTTAATAAGGTATATAAGACTCCTAAATATGTTTAAAACACCTAATAAACCTAATAAGTATTGAAAAAACATAAATTTTACAATTTGAGGACATATTTACACAAATACATTTGAAATTTTGAATTGTGTCTTATGGATGGAAACTCCAAATAGACCCTCACTAACTTAAAATAAGCTACAAATGCTTGATAAAGGCTTATTTATAATGTAAATGCTTCTAAAAAATATTTTAATGACCTATTTATATGGTTTTTAGGATGTTCCTTCATCAATCCACTAAGTTATAAAAAGAAGTCTTTATGTAGCTCTATCCATGAATGTTCTTGTACCTACGAATGCCTTTGATTTTATTTATCTTTCCATTAAATGCTTTTCCTTTTCACCGATTGAGATGATCCAGGATTCCCATGGGTGTACTATATTATTTTTGGTTGGTGTTTCTTTGTATATTCACCTTCAATTTTAACATGCTTAATTGTTCTTTATTCTCCTCCATCAAACCTACATAAGTACTAAACAAGTTAAGAAAAATAATTTCTTATTTTGTACTATGAAGCCTCCCTTCTCTTCATCTACAAACATTGAATTATACTTGAAGGTATTATCCACTTGTTACTTCTTTTCTACTCTTATGCTTCCTTCCTTACTAATGAAATCAATTTATTTCACCAATTGTTTGGTTCCTCCAATAGCCTTATCATCATTACTTTTGGATTTTTTTTGTCCATTGAGACAATCTCATTTCTTCCTTTTACCTATTATTCATCTAATAGTTTTATATATTTATTATCTTCCACAGAATTTTTTTGTTAATAAACTAATCTTCTCAATGAATCCCTTTAGGTACTTCATGCTTCTTATGGAAGATAAACTATTAGTCAATCCATCAAATAGCTTATCCATGCATTTATTTAAAAAAATGTCTATTTTTAGAAACAAATCAAATTATTCATGTGTATTAATAATTACCTTAGTTTGATTTGATAATACCTTAGTTGCCTCCTTCTCATCCTACTACAAAAGCTCTTTAGGACCTATAATCAACAACTTTGAATGATATTTATTAGCTAAATGTTCATATTTCAATGGTAGGAGTGTATGTCTTACCCTATTTTACTCAAAACTATAAATTTTATTATCCCCATAATTCATGGCCTTCTATTCATAATTCAATGGTTTTTCTAGTATAAAATTTTGAACATCCATAGGCATTATATCACACACCACTTCATCTTTTTAGTTCTCTACCTAAAACTCCAATTTAATTTATTCATTGACCAAAATGTGATGGCCTCTTTTCAACCATGAGAATTTGTAAGGATTAGTATGTGTCATGATATTCAATCCTAATTTATCAACCACATCACAAGAAACAAGATTATCAATACTGCCACTATTAATAATAACTTTACAAACTTTACTTTTGGATTTTTAAATTATCATGAATAGTGATTTCCTTTGAATAGGTTCTAAAAATACTTTTTTGGTTTGATTAGAATAATTTTCATGAGAAATTATTCCCCTTATTATATTTCATATTAATAAATAGTTAATTTAACATCCTATTATTTATCAGCTCCTGGAATAACATGAGTACTCCCTTGACTAGTCAATACATGCTCTGAACATTCATAAAATTTATGTCTAAATTTTACACACTTTAAACATATACCACTAAAACTAATAATTATACCTATAACTCTATAAAAAGGCCTCTTACCTTTTTAATTATGTATTGGAGTTGACTCATGCCTTGGTGAGTTGATTTCACCTACCTTGTGTACCTATAATGGTCTTCTACTTCCATGTTCTCCTATTCTTCTAATAGGTCTACTTATTCCTCTTACTTGTTGAGAATGCCTCCTTGATAATATGTCTTCTATTTTCAGGAAATATTTTTATGCCTCCTCAAATATATTAGGAGCAAGCAAATCAATTTCATCTAAATGACAAATTTCAAACCATTCACATACCTATCAAACTTATCTATTTCATCCTCAATATGACCAACTCTAATAGTCAATATATAAAAATCCTTAGTGTACTATTTCACTAATTTATATTTATATTTTAGACTCTAAAATTTTCTAAAAATAATAATATAATAATCTTTAGGAATTAACTTGCCTTTCAACTTTGACACCATTATATCCCAACTAGTTATTTTGACCTTTACTTTCCTTCTCTCTATTTGTACACCATCCCACCATAGGGAGGAATGGTATATAAATTTTTTTGCTAAAATTTTCACTTTATTTTATTCTTCAAAATTTTCATATTTAAGATATTTATCTAAATCACTAATCCAATCAATTAAATATTCAACATTCAAATTTTCATCATACATAGGTACATCTACCTTTTGTTTAGAGGTTTCTCCCATTATTACCTTAAAAATCCTTTGTTTAGGTCCTTCTAACTATAATTCAAATCATTATTCTTCATCTCCTTCATCTTCTCTATCACTAACATCTCCAAGATCCACTCCTCTCCTTTATGTTGTTTTCATAGCTTCCATCCTTCTAGTGAGATTTCTAATCTTTTCTAAGAGAGATACATTTGGAGCCTACCTTATTACACCTCCTCTTACTATACTATAATTTTTTAAAATAATTATTTATATAATATTAATAACCTTAGGAACCCTTGATTTTGTACAAAATTTTTCCTTTGATACCAAAGTTAATATCCCACCCTAGACTATCCACAAACTTATAATCTTGGCAAGGCAAATTGTAGACTCCAATGAAGAGACTCAAGAAAATTAAATATTCATTGACTTGTATAGAAATTGAAATTATATTATTATGGTCATTGAATACATATCCAACCTTTGTCTCAATATGGAAAACCAGTCCACCTATTGGTTTTATCTATTTGAATTCAAAAGACTCAAATCCCTCTACAAACTAACTAAGCTTGAATGCCTCAAAAGGATAAAAATAAGAATTATATGAAAATAAGGCTATAGATAAATATGAAAGACTTTATCAAAATTTTCTATAGGTGATTCAACTCTTACAACACCTTATAAGGTTTGCTATTAAATAATTTGATCAAGAACCTCTCACAAGCTTATTAGTCTTAATGATGCTTTAGTAGGTCAAAACCCAATATATATTGAATTTAGGATTATAAACACATCAGGTAGATGTATTTTAAATTTTTAATGTATGAATAAATTATTAGATAAGGTTTTGGCTTCTCACTCTAAGGAATTTACATAAAAACCTCAAAACTCACTTTTGGTCTTTTAGGCCTAATTACTCGATAGTATGTCAAAACACAAAATAACACTTAAAAAATGAAATTAAAATATATATTAGGTCTTAATATACATTAAAAATATGATTCAACCTTTATTTCAGCTTATTTGACCAAAAATAGAGGAGTTTAGACAAACGTCTCTTCTCATTATGACGAACACTCAAGATAATAGGGTATTAG
This sequence comes from Torreya grandis, assembly GCA_037957365.1. NCBI lineage: Eukaryota > Viridiplantae > Streptophyta > Pinopsida > Cupressales > Taxaceae > Torreya > Torreya grandis. Next base: position 207,222 of record JARHVA010005616.1, on the reverse strand, counting down.
TTCACATGATCATCTATAAATCAGTCTGTATGCATCTTAAAAGTTCCAAAACACTTTATTAGAATTAAATACTATATTTTATAACTATATACCAGTTTTGGTAAAAATTTTAACAGTTAAAACTTGAGTTATTCACATTTTACTAGAAACTAGGGTTTGTCTGCAATCTTGGAGCCTGAGAGCAAAGTTTTGAGCGTTCATAGCTTATTTTGAATTTATCAAAAAAAAAATGCCTATAAAATACCCTAATCTCCTAATACCATCTCTATAAATCTTTTTATTAACCTCATGCATGATTTCACATGTATTTTGAGATCTCTGTATACGACTTACATGAGAAAAATAGGGATTTTCTAGGTTTTGAGACTAACAAGTCAAAATAAATACACAATAAACTTATAATACATTAAAATTAGGTTAATTATAACTCTAATTTTTTTAATAAAATTTAACCAACAAGACTACACACCTTTTATTCATAGAAAATGTCTCTTTTTTCAATATAGACCTCTATCAAATCATGGTAGAATGCTCCTCTATACTCAAAATGGTACACATTTTGGTCTTTTGGGATTTTATCCATGTTTTGAATCCTTAAAATTATTGATTCAAGATTATCATGTTTATTATAAGGTTATCCAATCTTAGGAAGTCCTATTTTGGTTGAAGATTATTCTCAACTACTCATCCTTAAGATAGTAAAAGGCCTAATTTGAGAGATTTGATAATTACAATTGCTCTTTTTGACCTTGATGATTAATATGACACTTAATAAGGTATAGAATAATAATAAATAAATTTAACACACCTAATAAACCTAATAAATCTTGAAAAAAACATAAATTTTATAATTTAAGCACATATTTACACAAATACATTTGAAAATTTGAATTGTGTATTTTGGAGGGAAATTCTGAATAGACCCTAAATGACTTTTAAAAAGTTATAAATGCCTAATAAAGGATTATTTAGACTGGGAATGCTTCCTAAAACTCTTAAAATGACCTATTTATATGTTTTTAGGATGCTTCTGCATCAATTGTGTTTCTTATGCTTCTTTCATTTTGAGGGTATTTGAATATGCCATTATTATTTGGCTCTATGCCACTTCTATGTATGTATGCCTTAAACATGTGCCTATGTCCCTTGTGTGTAATTTAATGATTGTATATGTATATATTTTAACATTTCCCTTTATGTGGCTCTAAGCCAAATTGCTTGTTGCTTGCATATGTGGACATTTGAACATGTCCTTATATGTTTTTATTCTCAGATTTAGTGACATGTGACCATGTCTCTTATATTGTGTCCCCTTGGCCTAATTTTGTGTGACTCATGTGTTTTGATGTATGATTTTGTGTATTCATATTCACCATGACACTTTTATTTACTTGTTACACACACTATTTTTTAATGCCATGAGGAACTTCATGCATCTACCCTTTCTACTTGGGCGATGTGATGGACATCATATGCCATCCCCTATGTATCTACTCACATTTTATATTATATAAATTAATTTAATCTATCTTGACACCCTTGTGTAATTTCAGATTACAACATATAATATGACATGACATACTTATGCTTATATTATTTTACATTCCAATGTTATATTTACACATTGTATTGGAATATCACATAGTTATCATATATGCTACGACTAACACATTTTGTAGATCTATTTTATTTTGAAGAAATTTATTACACATGTTCTAAATCTATTATAAAAAGGGGGGAATTCATAGGGGTTTTTCATAGTTATCAATATCCTACATTGCTATTCACAAATCATTTTTAGCACATAGGCTTAGTTTCAAAAATCAGACACATGTTAAACACAAAAAAATAGGGACTCAAAAAGTAGTCCACATCACCAAGATTTTAGACTAGACAAACATTAATGCTTAGATTGAGAGACTAGCACCATAAGGAACTATTATCCATTACATGGCACTACTATCTATTAGCCCAGTTTGAAGGTGGTCTAGATTAGCTAGAATAATACACCAAGCATAGTATAGATTTGTACAAATATAGTCATAGGTTTGATAGTGATGTTCAGATTTTGATTAGATACACACATTTTATCTTAGGTTCAAACCTATTAATCAAATTGGGGGCATCATTCATGGCATGATCACTCCCACATTCAATTTAGATACATAGACAACTATTAAATAGTCAATTCAAAATCATTATTCTTAAATATCAGATTGGGGGAATGTGTGTTGCACATAGTTTCCATATGCTCAGTTACACATAGGTTAATCACATGGAATGAAAAACTCCATGTAATTCTCTATGTTGTATATAGTTTCAATCATATTTTAGGTTGTCACTAGTTTCATGCCTTATTCTATCTACATTGGTCAGCATTTTTGAGTCTCCCATAACTGCTTATTGTACCCAAGTGGCTACAAGCCAACATACATAGTTAGATATACCCAGTTAGATACTTTTAAAACTTTTCACATTTCAATTTTAAATTCATCTACTACACACAAGTTGGTAATGATGGAGTCATAACCTAATTCCACTCAAATGAGAGGGCTAGACATACTTAAAGTCTTATCCAAGATATTCACTGGTCATGATCCATCGAGTAGGGGTGGGCAATGATGGATTCAAAACTTGATTGGGTTCTTGAACCAACCACATATGAGGATTAAGTAATCTATCAACTCAATCCACTCCATTCAAGTATTTGATCACTATGTACACTCACATATATAGGTTATCACTAGGTTCATGCATTGGTTCACATACCCAACAAAGTGTAATCATTATTTTCCTCTTTATTATCTCTTTACTCATCTTCACTTATTTATTTTATTCAACATTGTCTTTTTCTTCTGATAGTATCTTAAGGACTAATTTTTTGATGTTTCATTATAGGTCATTGATTTTGATCATGTTTCACATATGCAAACCCATCTTCATATACTAAAACTCAACTACAAGGGCTTCACTTCCTAGGTAAGTCTAGTTATGCTTATGTTTCCTTTATATTAGTTATTTCACTTTGATTCATTTATAGCATAAAGGGGGCACAAATGTAATACCTAAAAAGTTTTATTTGGATGCTAATATTTTTTTTTGAGACAAAATATTCTTAGCTTATCCCTAGACCTATACTAGAGCCTTTACCACACTTTTTCAGCCATTGTGAAAACCACAAACATCTATACTCAGTTTAACATAGTCCCAAAACTACATTCCCAAATCCCAACCCATTGTGCCCAATAATCTACTAGCTAGACACTAGTATAACATTAAGGACACTAAATCCACATGGTTCTAGTATCCTAAACTTGGTGTTAGTGTCCCTTTCCCTAACTGTTCAAAATAGATATATTTTCAAACATGTGCTCCTTTTAAGGTCATCTTAAATAGATTTTATTATCCACACAAACTATAGATCAATATAAATACAAGACTATTAGACCTGTATCTAGTATATAGAAAATAGATGGAAAAATCTTATTCAATTAAGGAACTAGTTGAGAAAATTCAAGGTAATTGATCCCTATTCTACGCTACTTCTTCATACTACCATATACAACAACCCTAAGCGCAAATTTCAAATATTTTAAATTCAAGAACACTAAAGGAATTTAAGACCACTATCATTCAATCATTCACTTGAACTTGCACCAAGTACTAGATGGGACAACTACATCAGGTTTGATCCCTCCTCAAAGTATTGGTATGTAGGAAAATATCTTCATAGGAGGGTGTTAAGGATGTCTAGCCTATCCTACTAATGAACACACATTTTCAACTCATGCCATACTTACAAGGAGGATTAGTGTTTGCACAACAAATCAAATATTCCATGCACAATACAAATTTCAATATTTCCTATGCATAGGAACATAACATAGAAATATGGGCACATGTGATCCCATAGAATAGGAATAATCCTATAAAGATGAAACTAATGCCATTTTTAGGACAATAGAGTAGCATGGCACTATTGTCCAAGTGGGTCACTACTGTCTAGTGAAGAATCAGACCTAGGTACCCTATTGACAACACTCAGACCTATTTGTAACCCAATTTTTAGAACCCAGATCTTCTATAATGGTCATTTTATAGATAAGTCTCTATTTTCATATATTTATTACTATTTTTATAAATTTAGAATCTATAACAAATCAATGTTATTTATTACATATTTTTTCACTGATTTATACAACTCATCCCTTTAATCTAACTTAGGATATACATTTATAAAACCCTAAAATTTAAAATAAAAATAAATTTGATGTTTGATTCATCCATATCTCTATTATCTTTCATTTCCTCTATGTCTTTAGTCAAGATTTCAGTTTTTTGGAGTATACATTATGCCCATTTTTAATAGATGTCATCTTATTTTTTTAATGCTCCACCATCTACCATTACCTTGGCTTCCATCATGATAATATATTGTATGTCTCTAATTACTTCTTACCATACCTTAAAATTTTATGTGTGATATTTTATATATACATGGATATCTTATAGTTATTGATTACAGAGATCATATATTTTCATGACTTCTTCAATATATTTCATTTCATTTATGAGTAAGTCATTTACCCATGCTTCAAGAGTCTTTCCTCAAGTATTATATTTATTGATTATGGAAGTATCCTTTCTTATACCTATAAATTAGGTTGGGATATCAATTTGTGTTACTATAGGGGTCTCATCTAGATTGATAAAGTAATTGATGTAGATTGCTAGTTATTTGACCTATCTTTTGAGTTGTTTTTGAGTCAACATATCTTGATTAAATATATTAATTATTATTTTAGTGGTTTACTAGAGATTATGAATATCACCTTCTCTTGTTTCTTCTCTAAGTGATACTCTTTTCATATTATAATTACCTAATGACATTTATTCTATGCATTTTTCAACATTTGACTCGATAATTTCCACAAATTGTACCCCTAAAGAGTTAGACCAGAACTATAGGTTGTCTATGCTTTATTTGGTGTGGGGGTATTTATGAGATCAACTACCAAAATAAAATATGGTAAGTTAGTTGTAACTACCCTTTTTCTTTTCTATAACATTGGTTTTATCCATTTGAATGAAATATCACTGAAGGTAATCACTTGGGTATCATATGGGGAAGGAGTGGGATGATTTGGAGGATGAGGAGGAGGAACCTGTGGAGATATAGATGGAGAATGTGGATTCTCCTCCTAAACATTTTTCTATTATTCTATCCCCAAGGATGAGGTTATGTATTATAGTGTGGTATTTAGAATGAGTAATTTGGGGTCACCCAAGGTTTCAATCAAAAACCATGGTTTCATTGATTTCTTGGCTTGATTATTTTTTCAATCATAGGGATTTACTTATATTGATTTCTTAATTATTTCTTTGGATTGGGGTCTTCATCTCTACCATTTCATGAACTAAAGGAACCTAAGGTCTCAATTACGACCTTAGATTTGCTTCTTATGGAAGATGATAAGGGATATTGATTTGGAAGATCTACATATTTCCCTCTATTTGAAACACCTTTGGTTATTCCATCAAAATTTTTATCTAAACACTTTTTAATATGAGCCCATAGTCTTTGTGTGCTTCATTGTAAATCAGTTGGTTCTCTGATTGACCAATTGATAGATGGTGAGTGTGTAACAACAATTATGTTGATGTATTCTAGATCAATAATACTTGACTTATCATCTAGCATTCCTTATGGTATCTATTTATTTGTAAATAAATTTGTCTGATCGATACTCATCTAACTCTAATCTCTTTGGACTAATTCAAATTAATCTATGTAATCATCACAATAGTACTATAGTCAAGATAACACTCATAATTTAAATTAGATGCTGATATTTTAATTTACATATCCTTTGATATCTAAAGAGTCTCAATTTCCATAAGTTTATAAAGTGAATTTAGAGATGTCCAATTTTATGTCATGTGCATTTATAATTGATTTACAAAAAAATGACCCAATTCAATGGGAAAAGAAAAATCTAATACGTGTTTCTCTATAAAGCATTTGTGAATAGATGACAATTGTCTGCAAATATCTATGAGAATGATGTTGATTTCAAACCTTGTAAGTCTCAAGGGATGTCCTTCATAGCTACCAAACTTGATAGATGTGAATTTTTATAATTGGATGTAGTATCTATCATATTTGTGAACTAATTTGGTTGCTTCAGCTAAAATCTGCATACCCCAATCTTCTTTTAGAAGCTATGCCACTCTTATTATGAATGTTTCATTGAATCTAGTGTAGTACTTGTTGATTTTTGACAATTTAAGATAGGAAAATCATTAAAATACTTATGATAATTATGTGATGGTCCCTCATTGTAAATCCTAGGATATACCATTAGGGAGACTAATGAATATACTAGATAGGATGTCATAGAGAATTGTTTTGAGGTTCGTAAGTTTAGTCACTAATAATACAAGGATTCATTGATTAGTGTACCCTAATATATGAATTAATTTCCATGGAAAATTATTTATATTTAAAGAAACATCTAATGATTTAAAGTACTGATGTCATGGTTACTTACTACCTAGTTTAATAGGGTAATCATATCTTTGAGTTATTCATTAAAATCTACTCTTAATAAGGCTTTGGGGATCTTATAAGGTCTATTTATTTTCATATTTAGCCAAGAGTTGTTGATAGTGGTTAATAATTTATTGGGATACTTATCCCAATTTGCATCTTCTTGTGTGATACTTAAATTGACCAAATTTTCATGAATAGGAACTTTCACTATCATGCTCATTGAAACTTCATTTAGTTTTGCCACAAGTTGTCAAGATTTTGTCCTAATTTATATTGTCTACATTTTTTAGTATTTTGCATAATTAAATACCATATATCAACACTACAATGAAGTGGAAAAAGTACCTTCTTGAGGTAATCTGCTCTATACAAGGCATTCAATCAATAGTGTTAAGATTTTAGAATTTAGTCTCTTATGTAAATATTATAAGTCCATTGGACTAATTTGAGAATTAAAAAAATAGGGTATTGTAGTCTAGGACTAGTAATTATTCATACCCAATGTACATAAACTTCATCTTGTTGGTTTTTAGGTTTACAAATGTTGTTTGACAAGCAAGGTCCAAAATTTGATGAATGGATTGGAAAAAATGAAAGGCAGTGAACATATGGTGATTCTAAAAATAAATAATCCATTTAAACAAGATTCTTAAAAAATGGGGAATAAAAATAAGGGGAAGTAACACTTGCGATGTTTTTTAAACAATTATGGTAGAGTTTCATTCTTAGGAAGGTAGGGGTAGATCAAAAACCATAGTTTTTAAGGTTTTAAATGAGTAAAATGAAGTGTATCTGGACATATATAGAGAGGACATAGGTATAGGGATGAACCATGCCTTTGTTCATGCACATTAGAGAAGGATGGTAGGTGAACCAACTATCCCTATAAGACATGTAAACATAGATGCATTTATACCTTCACATTTAAGATCACTATGTCATTGTGTCTATGTAGGATGACATGCTTGACCATTATATCCTTTTTGGATGTAGGGTACAGATGCATAAATACTTTAGTAGTTCACATCATTTTTTTGTGGGTGATGGGTCAGCTGGTTATGCCTAGCACATAGCATTGGCATGGCTATTGAGAACATTTCTCCAAGTAAAACCCCTTATTTAAGTTATTTTTGTTCTACTCTTTTTATTACCATTATTTGATATTAAAAATTGGTACAACAATTTTTAAAAATAATAAGTAGCTAGGTTTGAATTAGTTTCGTCTTTATCTCCTATAGGTAGCCCTTGGGTTGTTGTTAGTGATGGGGGTTTCCTTTGTCATTTAGACTATTTATTTTGTTATTTATCATGTGCCCTACTTGAGTTATTAGCTTTAGGTCTTAAAATATTTTCATTCATTAGCACCTATTCTTATACACATGTTCACGATTGAGATAAGAATGGTTCCTTTTTTACCTCTTAACTTCCTAATGCCCTCTTACAAGGCTTGAGCATATAGAAGATCATGTATACCTACCCTTACATGACTAAATTTTAATGGTTAATATCAATCTTATCATACTTATGTCACTCTCTATATGTGTGCCTACCTAGGTAGACATAAGGATTGTAAAGAGTGTGTATCTCAAATTCAATATTGTCTGCATCAATATTTATAGGGTGTGTTTAGACAATGTGATTCACAAAGTCCATGAAATATATAATAGTGAATGCTTAGAGAAATATGAGCCACTTTAACAAGTTGTCTATGATTTACATCTAGATTCATTCAAGAGAATAATTTTTTTTCTAAAAAGTTAGCATAGGTTCCCATATACATGGGCAACTCCTAGGCTATGCATCATTCATTCCCAAATTCCTCCCTCAAGCCATCAAAATTACCCTTCATATTTTCTTTGTAGGAGGGTGTGATGGCACTGTGGCATGTGAATTATTTAAATATCTTAGTGGGGGGTCTTATTATTTGGTGGGTACACCCACTTCAGTTCTTTACCAAGATACTCTGAGATGTCAATCTCATAAAAAACCAACAAAAACAACAAAATTGTGCCACAAAGAAACTTATACCTGGGAAAATGATACACCTTCTTTGCATCTTTGTCAATTTTGTTAGAAAAATACAGGGATTAATTTTACTTTATCCCCTTGGATATTTTTTTGGTGACATAGAGTTTGGCCATATCTACCTCCTTCCACCTATTTACACCTCCTAATTTGGTCATCGACAAGCACTTAACTACTCATATTATGAGATCTGTTAGGCTAGTAATGTGCATGGTATGGCCTTCCTTTTAATATTGTATAAATATAACTATTTTATCAATTACTTATTGATCATTAAGGTCTATGCCAAGATCACATCTAGAACAAATAAACCATATTATTTTATTGGTCCATTTAGAAGTAATACTCAATTTATGCATAGTAAAGTGGGGATAGTTTTCATGAATGCATGAAATTATAAAGCGAACCACCTTCTCAATTTCCTAAAATATGTTAATTATAAGAGTTAGAGCACTCACACATCCTCCAGTAAGTTATAAATTATGATATCACAAGTGATATCATTCCTAGTGTTTTGGTGATCCACCTAGTACTCCCATTTTAGGTCACCTTTATTTCTAGTCTGGGGATGATTTTAATTTAGGACCTAATAGGAAAAAAAAATTATTCCAAATCATCTTTCAACAAAAGTGTCTTGGGGTATTATATTTCCTTAATCAAAATGGGAGAGGGAAGTGGTGTTGTAGTATCCTTCTTCCCCACGTGCACCATTTTTTGTGCCTCTCCACTAGAGGTCTATTTTTCCATATTTTTGGGGTCCTTACTTCACATGCCACATTCACTATATCATTATTATTGAATATAAATAGGGATTCCTCCTTCTATACCCTTGTGATCTCTTACTTTAGGAATAAGTTGAACTACACATATTTTCCTAATTTTTTGATTTGTACACATCACCATGACCAATTCTTCCAAACAAATACATTTTTCTTCCTTGTTATAAACCCAAAACACTTTGATTCCCTGATTCAACCTTGTCTAATGCTGGACTTAACACCTACAACCTAAAATTTTTATTTCTCCTACTTGTATGGATGAGTTTCTACTCCTCTTTTAATGAATGCATGTCAGCTCAATCTCTACTTCACTTCTTCAAATAATACTACTTTGTAGATGTATTATTCACTTCTTGTTTTCATTTATTTAACTTCTATAATTTTTAATTTATCAATAGTAAAAAATGAAAATATGAAGCTTCATTATTTTTTGCATTAATTCCTCCATGTTTCCATCCATCACTTCAACCCTTTAATGCTTTAAAAATAATTCATTGGTGTCCATTTGACATGCTTTCATTTTATACCACATTTTTGATAATAAATGTATGTCCCATCCTTTGTTACATCTTTCCTATAGTTCATGCCAACCATCATAATTTAATTTTCCCATTTTATTCATGTGAAGCTTCCTTTTCTAGTTTAACTAATATTTATAACATTATTTCCTTTTCCATATTAGTTACACATTCTTAGGTTATGTGTAACATTTTTTAAATTCCTCCCTCACATGTCTCTTTCACCCATCTGCTTCATGCACTTCTTCTTTAATGCTTCCTTTAGTTCCTCCTTCACATGATTTCTCTTGTGTAATTCCTTTATGTTCCTCCTCTTACATGATTTTAGCTTAAGTAACTTATCCATACTTAAAACCTACCCCACATTAAAATCTATTCATGTTCCTCTTGGCATATGCCTTATTCATTTAACTAAAAAATTACATAGAATAGTAAGGCCAAAGTTGATTACTATTGAAATGGCTTGGTAGGAATTAGCCATTAAATATTTTCAGTTTATAAGTGTTTATCAAACAAATAACATGAATAATAAATAGAACATCACATTGGATTTGTAGTTTAATTGAATGGAGACAAAACATTTTATCATAGACCAGGACATGCATACTAGGATGAAAAACTTTAGTTTTGATATGTAGATCAAGCCATGCTTCTTGTGTTTACTTCTCAACTCTTAGGATCCACGGTATGCCAAAAAGGTTTCATCCATTTAAATTAGAGCATCCATATGTGATTTTAGGTACTCTTCATGATCTAATCTACCAATGTACATAATACACAAAGTGGGAATAATGAACTTTAATGGTAAAAATGCTTCAGTGCCAAAAATAAGATTTAAAGGAGTAATCTTATTCAACGTCCTATATGTGGTTTGATATGCCCATATGACTACAAAAAATCAATCATGCCAATCAGTGTGACTGATATTAAAAATGTTGGTCAATGTATTACCTAATATATTATTAAAGGCTTCAACTATGACATTAGCTTGAGGGTGGTTTTCTATTTTCTTATTGTTAAGCATTAAATATACTAAGGGGGGGTTAATCAGTATATTATATATATCTTTTACTTAATCAAATTTATTTTCTTTAACCATTTAACCACACATTCAAGATATGTAATAAAATTGAAACAATAATATGCACCACACGAGAGAGAGAGAGAGAGAGAGAGAGAGAGAGAGAGAGAGAGAGAGAGAGAGAGAGAGAGAGAGAGAGAGAGAGAGAGAGAGAGAGAGAGAGAGAGAGAGAGAGAGAGAGAGAGAGAGAGAGAGAGAGAGAGAGAGAGAGTATATTTTTATGTGGAAACCCAAAGTGGAAAAAATCATGAAAAATAATCTCAAGTATATGAATGAGCACAAAATCAAATTATAAAGTTCACAAACACCAACTTGTAGGAGCGAAACCCCTTTTTTGTGATCCAACACAACAACTATTTGTGAGAACCAACTCACAAGAGCACCAAATCCTTACAAAGAGTTTTGAGCACCAACCCAGAGGAGAACCAACTTCTCTTGTGTATAAAACACAACTATCTCTCAATGTTTCTTACTGATCAAATGATATAACTCTACAATATCTCCATCTTTTATTTCTTTAAAAACAAATAAAAACCATTAACTCTCTCGCTTATTACAAATGGATTCTCAAGCCTTTATTTATAGATTTCCAAATGACCTTCGGCATTCACCCTTTGTGACCATTCAATCCTCATGGAAAATGATGCCAAACTTGTATGACCCTTCATATCCTTGCATTTGAAAAGTCATATGGTGACCCTTCATAATCAAATGTATCCTTTCCTCTTTTATCTTTATCTTGGTGACTTTTTGTATTCCTCAAACTATCCCTTCATGGAAAAATGTGCCATACCCTGTTTTGTCTTCACATGGTGACTCTTGGAATTTCTCAAGATGACCCCTCATGAGAAAATGCATCCCATTCCTCTTTTGTCTTTACCTCACGACTCTTTGACTTCTCCATGGGCCTTCTTTTGACTTATATGCAACCAAAATAATATTTGTTAATATTAAACAAATATTAACACACATTATCTAAGATATGAATATAAAAAGAACATTATTAAATGTAATGGGGACTTTATCACCAATGCTAAACTTTTAACATCAATGACAATATTTTCAACAATCTCCCCCTTTATCATTGATGGTGTTAGATTTTGAATTGCCCTTATACAATATTTCATGTACTATCCTTAAGCAATAGTCAACTTATTATTTACCCTTGTTATTCATACCTTTGTTCATTAAGTTAACTCTTTATTTAAGAAACTTCATCTACCTATCATTTCCTGTATGTGAAATTCTAAAAGAATTGAACTTTTGAACTTGAACCTTTCTCAGAGTTCAAAAGTTCAATAAGTTCAATGGTTCAAAGAGTTCAACAGTTCAATAATTCAATACTCGATGTTTTGTAAAGAGTCATGTTTACTCAGTTCCCTTGTATAAATTAAAGTACCACTTAAATCTACTGATTGAACCTACACAACAAAGTTCAATGGTTCAATATTTATAAAAGGGAACCATTTGTTCCTTTGTATTTCCACTGTCTTTAAACCTTCTGGTTGAAATTGAACCCTTTTTTGAAGTTCAAAAGTTCAATGGTTCAATGTCTAAAAGTTAAAAATTTCAATGTTTCAAACTTCAAAAGTTTCTAAAAAATTCATGTGACTATTGGTCAGTATGTGTATTTTATTTCGTATCATTGAACCCCAAATTTGAACCACGATTTCAAAAAAATCAATGGTTCAATGGTTCAATAGTTAAAAATCTATACTCTCATCTCCCCTCGATGCTTTCTCTAAGTTAAAATTAGAAGGAGATTTAGAGGAAAATATATCTGAAACTCACTATAAAGTGGAAAATTTTGAATTTTCATGAGGTTACAGATAATCATTACTCATCAAAATCATGCATAAAATACACTTTCCATTAATGCATATGTCAAAGTACATGTCTTATCAAGCATGTTTAGCACGTATTATTTCAATTTAATTATTCAATCTGGTTAATATCTATATGAAGAGAGAACAATTCAAATTTAGCAAAAAAGCATACTGGGCAATACAAAGGAGAACAACACAAGTGATATAAGATATTTGATTGCTTGAATCCATAGTAATTTTAGATAAATTTAAGCCATGAAATCAACTTGTCTTGATTACAAGCATGGCCTTGGTCTCATATGTTCTCTACCTAAAATTGGGGACACTTCTCTGGTCCAATATGATTTGGAAGATTTTAAGGAAAGGGCTAGAAATCTTGTGATGAATCCTATGATGCAGAAAATAATAGAAAGTGGCCTAGTTGAAGTTGCAGCCTTTCCCATGGATATACAATGCCCTAAATTATTCCTTGAATGCATGAATAGATATGAACCTCAAAATAGGTGCATCAAGACTACAGATGGTAATGTTATACTACATATCAACAGACAAATCCTAATGTTTGTGATGAGAATACCTCCCAAGGAATCATACTCTAACCTTGATATTACTTCTTCATATGGTTATTTTCCATTAAATAAATAAATTTACAAGAACGTGATTTTTAGGAATTGGCTTTTGAAATTACAAAGAAGAGGTTCAAGACTGCCTAGGCCATTAACAATAAATTATATGATTCTAGAAGTACAAGATATCATGGTATTACTACACATATTGAAAGGTAATGCTCATGCATATTATTGGGAAGACTGGATGTATTTCTTCATACAGGGGATCCTCCAAGGAGAACAATATTTGGATTGGGTGTAAATTGTAGTTGAATGTTTGCATCATGGTTTAAGTAATTATTTGGGAAACAAAGAATTTTATATGTCTTCGTACCTCCTCTATTGCTTGGCTTCTACGAGACAATGGGTAGGGTTATTTCATGCACCCTTGGCTGAAGATAATAAAATGTATGATTATTACTCATAGTTACAAATGCATAATAGCTATGAGGATTATAGGAGGGTCAATGATGTTTTTATTGGGAAAATGGATTTTGAATTGTCAAATAACATTAATAAGAGGTTGTCTGATGAAGCTATGTAGTTAATTAATATCTATGGTAGTTTCTTCATTCAATTTTCTAGGTTCACTTATATTAGAGTTGGGGTTTTTGATGGTGAACCCTTGAGGTTACTATTGACCCAATTTTGTCCCTCAGGCAAAATCTCGATCACCTCCTACACCTGCTTTGCATGGCTAGTCATTTCGGGTTGCAAGGTCCACCTTCAGGTTTCGATAGCTCCATTTCAGAGAATTGGTTCATTGACCTCATTCGTTGACATTCACAGTAGCGAAAGGCAGAGTCTTCAAATGTTCACAAGAAAAGAGAAGAAAAATGGGGTGTTTAACACTTAGGCAAAAAAAGGGCAGACAAAATGTAGAGGGTGGCAAAATTGCCACCCACAACACGAGCGGGTAAAAAGAGACCGCCTACACACATGTAGAGGGCGGCAAAATCACTACGTGAAGCAGCCAGCAGAGAAAAAAAGGCCATTTACATCGGTCGACGTTGGTAGAACTGCCACCGTCGACAGCTTACATCAGCTGACGTCGGCAAAACTACTGTGTTCGACAGCTTATCGACCGACATCGGCAAAATTCCTACATGCAGTCTATAGCAGTGGGTGGCAAATTCATCACCCACAACAACAGGCAGCAAAAAACACCTACAGAGCACAATAAAAACCCTGCCCAGCCACCGGAGGAGAAGACCAACATGCAAAATGAGGCCATAAGCATGGTCTTGGCAGACTTGTGATGTCATCTACAGTGTTTTTTTTCACTCTTCCCAATGAAACTTCTCTTGGCTCTTCTAATATAAATACACAGACTTAGTCATTTATCAGAATCTTCCCCACTTTTGTAAAGAGCATAGCTCTGCATTTTCCCCACCTGAATCAATAAATACAGTTTTTACCTCTTTCTTGGATGGATACTCTGTGTATGTTCTGTATGTTTAATTTGTGCTCAGTCATTTCCTTTTAAATGCTCTCCCAGGTTTTAAATACCAATGTACCAGCTATCTACAGAATGTCAATTTGTAGCTTACAGGTGAAGAGTTCTATTTGGGGTGCAGAAACAGAGGAGGTCACTTACAGTATGCATTCCATAGCATCTTGGTGAGTCCCTGTTTCCTGTATCTTTCACTAGAACCTCCCTGTCATCCTAACAACCTGGTCTTTTCTACCAAGTTTTAGTGTATGTATGTTGCATTTCCTTGATTCTGAGAGTGGATGTGGAAGTTCAACCTTTATTTTGGTGTATCACCTCTTTTACAATAGGCTGTTTGCTTTTTTGCACTTTCTTCCCTTTTCATTCCCCCCAGTATATCTATATATCTATATTTTTGCACTGCCTAAAACAAGCAAGATACATCAGAGGGAACTAGCCCATACCTAGAGACTCTCCTCTCCTACTTCACCATACCACAGATGAGAGAGGGGTTTCCATGTTGCGGGGAGAGGGTAGGAATCCATTCTCCTGCCGCAGGGTGCACTTTCCAGTGTCAATAGTTTTGGCACGCCCGGTGGGACTACATTTTTCAACGCAAAATCTTTCATTTCCAGCACCGTGCGCGTCAACAGTTTTGGCACACCTGGTGGGACAAGTTTTTAATGCAGTAAGGTTTTAGGATTGATGTTGGTCCTGTTACAACAAATTAAGTTTCTTCAACATCTGGCGACTTCGAGTAAATCCGCTAGTTAAGCAGCCTAGTGCCATCAAAAATCATCCATTTCTTGCATGTATACTTCTTTTGTACAAAATCATGGGTCTTGTTTTCCTTCATATATTTTGGACCAAACTCAAAATATTTAGAGAATCCCCTCAAGTAGCTCTCCTAGTTGCCCTGCAACTATAAGGGAGGTGGCATTGGAATTTGAGAAGTAAACAAAAGAAATCGACAGGCTAGAAGAGAAGTACAAATATTAGTAGGAGCTGATGTATAAAGAGGAGTGCTTGTCTAGGAAAACACAGGCCTTGCAGTCCATGAAGGAGGAGGTAACAAAATGGAGAAATCCATCTTTTCAAGGTAGCCAGCCTTGCGTGCCCCCTCCTATCCTGAAGAAAATCCCCTCTTTTGCACCAAATCCATTTTACCAAATTGCACTTGCTCACTCCAGCGCATCAAATACAACTGCTCCCAATCTCGTGCACCTGGCTTTCCAACACCAAATGGCATCGAGGCAACCTCCCATGGAGATCAGTCTTTTCAACTCCTTAGATCAGGTATCTTCTATTAAGAATAATACCACCAACCAACATGTCCCTCTTCTAGAGGCTCCTCCAACGCACCAACAGTGTTTTCCTTGCATTCCTCAGCCTCCCCAAGTTCTCCAGCATGATGTGCAAATTTCAAGTTGGAGGAAGGAATGCCAGGACCCAGCTTAGAGCTTTGAGGAGGATCATGCTAGCCACCTCCAAGAAAAACTCTTCCAGGAAAACCTAGCCAGACAAATTGAAGACTTAGAGGCTAGGATGAAGCTACTCCTTGAAAGGGAGTTAATTTTTTCAGACCTTGTGAAAGAGCCTCAGGTCCTTGTGGAAAATGAAGTTGCTGCCTGTTCACAGGAGCAGAATTCAAATTTTGGGATCCTAAATTGGAGAAAGACAGTGGAATCATGGGGCAGCGAAGAGGAAGAAGAAAAGCAAGGTTTTTCTCAAAACCTTGAAGAAGCTGAAGCTGTGCCTGCCTATGATAATACTGACAGCCTCCAGGAAAAGCTTTTACAAGAAGATTTGGGTAAGAGAATAGTAGATTTGGAATTCAGAGAGAGTTCCCTCAGTCAATGTGTGATGGACAGTTCAGACCAAACAGCGTATTCCATGCCTGAACACACCCCACCTACATATTTCCAAGAGAGTTATCAGGCTGTGCCTGATATTGATGAAGTGTTAACCAAGTGGAGGGAGGAGAATCATTCGATTCTAGCTCAAGGGCTGCCCCCTCTCCCACATGTTTTCTCCACTTCGTCCCTTCTCAAAGAAGAACTTGTTTTGCAAGAGGCAGGTGAGGGGCAAAAGATCCAATCTACAAGTCTTCAGGAGGTTGTTATGAGCGACAACGAAGAAGAAATCTTCATTGATGCCCTTTGTGAAGACCTTATCAGCAGTCGCGAAGATGTAGGCCTCGCGTATATGCAGATGTTCTAGCAATTCAAAGAGGAACAAATGCATGGTAAGCTCTCTCCTCCTCTATTTGATGAACTTCCTTGCTGCTTTGATGATGGGATCGACTACATTGAAGAGCCTACGTTAGAGGAGGATCAGGAGAACATTCTTGAAAATCTAGGGAACCTGATCAGCAAAGAGGAAAAGGAGAAGTCTATCTTCGTGGAGGAATGCCTTGAAGAACTGAGTTTTAAATAGAGAAGTGATGTTCTATGGGATGAACAATCATTTTGTGAGTCTTTTTTTGACATCACCTCATTCGCCCTTCTTCAAGAAGGCCAAGAGGAAGCAGAGGATGAGTTTGACAAAGTTTTCAATGAGGCAGAGGGAAACAAATCAGACCATGATACATTGCAGAAGAATTATGCAGATCAGAAGGCTTACAGTGATGAGCCACCAACCATTGATTTCTTGGTGGAGAGCACCAATTTGAAGGATCAACATCCAACAGGCCTTTAAGGACAATCAAAATACGTATATATTGGAGGCATGTTTGATTTTGATCCCCTCAGTTTCCAGCCAACTCAGGTGACAGGAAAGAAGAGCAAGTCACCAAATCTCTTTTTCTTTCAGCCACTTGCCTACCACCATAAGTCTCCTCACCAAGAAGGGGACTTAAGAAATTTTCCATTTGATCCAGGAGGGAGACAATTACTCATGGTTAGCTGTATATAATAGTTTGTTTTCAGTTTTTTATCCTGCTTTTCCCTAAGTGCAGTTTGCACAGTTAGTTGTTTTTAGTCTTGTGTGTTTCCCTTTGCATGTGGGGGTAAATTCTGTATATTTTGAATTCGGAATCTTTTGGGCTGTTGTGAACTATCTTCAAAGTTACCATTCGACTCCACACCCAATGGATATGCAAGGCAACTGGGTTCTAAGCATAGTAGGCACGCTTCCCCCATGAGTCACCAATTTTTTGACCCAATTTTGCCCCTCAGGCAAAATCCTGGTCACCTCCTACACCTGCTTTGCATGGCCAGTCATTTCGGGTTGCAAGGTCCACCTTCAGGTTTCGACAGCTCCATTTTAGAGCATTGGTTCATTGGCCTCGTTCGTTAACATTCAAGGTAGTGAAAGGTAGAGTCTTCAAATATTCACAAGAAAAGAGAAGAAAAAATGGGGCATTTAACACTTAGGCAAAAAAGAGGGTAGACAAAATGCAGAGGGTGGAAAAATCACCACCCACCACACGGGTGGGTAAAAAGAGACCACCTACACACATGCAGAGGGCGACAAAATCATCGCGTGAAGCAGCCGATGGAGAAAAAAAGGCCGTTTACATCGGCCGACGTCGACAGAACTACCTCCGTCGGCAGCTTACATCGGTCGACGTCAAAAAAACTGCTACAGTCGGTAGCTTATCGGATGACATCAGCAGAATTCCTACATGCAGTCCATAGCAGTGGGTGGCAAATTTGCCACCCACAATAGCAAGCGCCAAAAAACACCTACAGAGCACAGGAAAAACCCCACCCATCTGCTAGAGGAGAAGACTAGCACGCAAAATGAGGCAACATGCATGGTCTTGATAGACTTGTGATGTCATCTACAGTGTTTTTTCACTCTTCCCAATGAAACTTCTCTTGGCTCTTCTGATATAAATACACAGACTTAGTCATTTATCAAAATCTTCCCCACTTTTGTAAAGAGCACAGCTCTGCATTTTCCACACCTGAATCAATAAATATAGTTTTTACCTCTTTCTTTGATGGATACTCTGTGTATGTTCTATATGTTTAATTTGTTCTCAGTCATTTCCTTTTAAATGCTCTCACAGGTTTTAAATACCAATGTACCAGCTATCTACAGAATGTCAGTTTGTAGCTTACAGGTGAAGAGTTCTATCTGGGGTGCAAAAATAGAGGAGGTCACTTACAGTATGCATTCCACAGCATCTTGGTGAGTCCCTGTTTCCTGTATCTTTCACTAGAACCTCCCTGTCATCCCAGCAACCTAGTCTTTTCTGCCAAGTTTCAGTGTATGTATGTTGCATTTCCTTGATTCTGAGAGTGGATGTGGAAGGTCAACCTTTATTTTGGTGTATCACCTCTTTTAGAATAGGTTGTTTGCTTTCTTGCACTTTCTTCCCTTTTCATCCCCCCCAGTATATCTATATATCTATATTTTTGCACTACCTGAAACAAGCAAGATACATCAGAGGGAACTATCCCATACCTAGAGACTCTCCTCTCCTACTTCACCATCCCACAGATGAGAGAGGGGTTTCCATGTTGTGGGGAGAGGGTAGGAATCCGTTCTCCTGCTGTAGGGTGCACTTTCCAGCGTCAACAGTTACCTAGGTATGTTTTTGACTAATATGTGCTAATAAAAGTTTGTAGGCAATTAGCAAATGTAGATAAAAAATTCCCAATGAAGAATAAATCTGGTATATCTTTTCCTATTAAACTTGGACGTTATTCATGTAAAAAAGCATTTGATGCTTTGAATTTAGAATTGGATCTTAAGAAATTCAATTTTCAATACTTCATAGCCAACCAAAATTTGACAGTAAGGGTTTTTCCAAAGATAACTTGGATCTTGGAATAGGATTTTCACATATTCCTAAATTAGAGGATTATTGGGAGATTGTTCAAATGAATTTGAAGTCAAAAGAAGACTGTGGATCAGGTTTTCCCTAGGGTAGATAATTACCCTTAAATGAAGCATAGACATTTTTGGAATTGTTGACAATGATGAATAGGTGACTGATCCATAATTTGAGCAAATAAAATAATCACATATTCCAAAAAATGACTAGGAGAAAAGTGAATAAGATAGAATTGAGGTCAAGACCCTTCCAGTGACAAGGAGAATTGAAAAATGGCAGACAGAGAAAAAAATGGGAGGAGCTCAAAAAATAGTCTCCCAACAAATTATAACAATAATTGAATCTCCATTTCCAATAAGATCATCTAACCAGCCTATTGCTATATGTGATGTAGGTAATTCCAAGTTAAAAATTGGAAGGGATCCTATCATCAAAGAATCTGAGAAGGCCCTTGTAACTACCCTACCTCCTCGTGCCACAAAGGTCAAGGACTCAAAGCAAGAAGAAGAATCAAATTTCAGAAAAATTGATTGTGGATGTGAATTCTAAAGAGGATTCAAGAGAAGTCAAAGGTGATAAAGAATTTGATTCACTAATGGCAGAAGAAGTTAGTACAGATCAATAGATAGTGATTCATTTTGGTTCTACCAAATTGATGATTGTTTCAACTATACCTTCTAATCAACTGAATCCTGTTAGAGAAGCCTCAGCTTCTACACCTAAATGGCTGGAAAGTTTAATCAGTCATAAAAAGAAAGTAGTTCCATTTTATTTACCTTGGAAGATATGGTGAGTAAGTGTTTAGGGAAAGCTCCTAAATCCAAAAAGTTAAAAACAACATCTAGGGTAGATGTTGACCCAAACACAGGGAATTGGTATGTAGAGATATCCCAGCCAAGAACCAATGAAGAAATTCAAGATCCTAAAGTTTAGGATTTTATAGTTGGAAAGGTAGACCTTTGGATTGCATCACATGCCATTGATGTGCATCATCTAGAAGTGTCTACTAGAATGATAATCAATAGAAATCGAAAGGATGAAAAGGATAAAAGAGAGTTAAACTAGACTGTGTGTTTAATGGTAGAGTATATTGATGCCATTCATAGTCCAGATCCATAACCAATTTCCAAAATGTCCCTGTCTTTTGATCCAAAATATCCTATCAATCAAAGGGTGTTAAATCAAATACATAGAAGCTAAATGATTACCAGAGTATTTGATAGCTAGTTGGATGGCATCATCCTAAAAGGTAAAGAATACATTCATAAATTAAAGAATGTATATGATCTGACCATAGTCACTGTTGAAGATTTGAAGACTCAAAATGCATTGTGGATAAAATAGGAAGGAAAATGGATGAGCATGATGAGTCAGATTGATGAAGTGCAAAAATATGGGATAACAAAGTTTTTTTAGAAAATAACTTGATAGGACTAGATGAAGATATATTATATACAAGTAAGAAAAATATTGAATGGAGAAATTTAGTATCCAGACAAGGATGATTGAAAATCACAAAAATGATCAAAAAAAAACTAAATTCATTTAGTCATCATAGCATGATCTACAGAGCATTGATATCAATTACATAAAAGATGATGGAAAACCATAGAAGGACATCAATGCTATGATTCAATCCTTTAGGGAATAGATTAACTTCATTAAATAAAGTGACAAATTATCAACTAAAAAATTATCTCAGATTTCAAAGGTAGAGTCACTTCTTTGTCACTGTATTGACACACTTTTGGAGCACACAGAAAAGATGGGAAATATTTGGAAGGAAGAAAACATATGGAAAGCAAGGATAAAACATGTCAGCATTCCTAATCTTTCAAAAATTCAAGAGTTCATTACAATATTTTAGGAATGGAAAGCTTAACGTGTCTACCCCACTAAACACATCAAATCTAGAGATCCTAATATGTCATTTCAATAATGATTTTACTTACATAGTCTATTTTATTTAGTTATTCAGTTACTTTTCTATTTAAGAATTGATCTTTATTGAATTTTTAAAAACTAAATCCCATATGGGTTAGAGTTACTTTAACTCTGGTTTAGTTTAAAATATGGATGAGTTAAGGCAGTGATATTATTTTTTTTGTAAAAAGATAGGGGATATAGAAAAGACAGGAAAAGGAGTTAAAAATAAGAATTGGACCACTATTTTTACAAATATATGTGATGCTTGTCTGAAACATTTTTCATCTATGAATGAAAATGAGAATTAATTATTGAGTACTTAGATCTGTGAGTTTAAGTATTTGAAAGTGGGTTTTTTGTGTGAAATCTTCCTATTGATGCAGAAGATTGCACCCTTGGTAGGAGGCTGAGCTCCTACCTTCTTCACGCAATGATGGAAACTCCCCTCTCACCTATGGGACCAACGAAGCTAGAGTGGAGAGTCTCTAGGTAAGGTCTAGCTCCCTTTGATGCATTTGATTTGTTCCAGTAAGTGTTAACACACACACACACACACACACACACAAACACACACACACACACATATATATAATGGGGGGGATGAAAAGGGAGAAATATTGTAGGAAAACAAAACTACTCTAAAGGAGGTGATGCACCAAAATGATCTGACCTTCTCACACTCACACTTAAAATCAGACAAACACATACATACACTTCAAACTGGCAGAAGGACCAGGCTGTAAGAAGCTTGGCAAGGAGGCTTTAATGGAAAATATATAAAATAGAGATTCACCAAAGGTGCTATGAAAGGCACACTGTATAGTAATTTCTTCTATTTCTGCACTTCCAAATACAACTCTCCTTGTCAGCTACAGAAATGGCACCTTATAGACACCAATTATGTTGGTGTTGAACCTGTGGAAGCATTAAGAAGAAATGACTAAACACAAACTAACACTCAGACATACACAGAGATATCTAACTAGGATAGAGGCAAAAAATGCATTTATTGATTCAGGTAAAAATTTGCCAGGGCTACACCCTACAAATGTGGAAGATGATTTCTCAAATGACAAGTCTTCATTATATAGAGGAAGAAAAGAGGCCCTTTAGCACCCTTTTTAACAAGTGAACCATGCACCTTCCAAGCATTGGGATGAGGAAACCATCTAAATCTAACGCTGCATTGGCTCCTATCAAGATTTGAATTTATGAGCTGCATTGTTTGACTGCTCTCCAATTCATTTTGAAGAAAACCAGTCGCATTAACCACTGTTGTGCCTCTTTGATGATTACATGGTAGGCACTGTGTCAACCACTAAAATAACTTCTTAAATTGATACCTTCCTGCGTCACTTAGATTGCTTCATTTGCTTTTATGTGATGGCCATTCTGCTATCAATATTTGAATTTATGAGCTACACTATTTGACTGCTCTCCAATGCATTTTAAAGAAAACTAGTCACATCGACCACTATTGTGCCTCTTTGATGATCGCATGGTAGGCACTGTGTCAATCACTGAAATAACTTCTCAAATTGACACCTTTTTGCATCACTTAGATCACTTCATCTACTTCTATGTGATGGCCATTCTACTGTTAGGATTTGAATTTATGAGCTACACCATCTGCCTATTCTTTGTTCTCTAGACTTTTTGTCCTTTTCTACTCCTTCAACCCTCAAGGGTGATCTTCTGGCAGGTCATTGCATTCCTTGGGCTCCTTCCATGATTTTGTGCTCAGGCAGTTCAAAAATAACAACTACTTCATTGTGTTAAATTTTACGGCTTTCAGGACATCACCCTTGGACTCTCCTTTGGCTCTTTGGTGGGTCACTCTTTTGGGTTTTCTTCTTTAGGCATTTTTTCATAGGCAAAAATTCTACAGGAATTGGATAATTTGATTTCCTTTGTTTATCCCTCTTGGAAAGGAAAAGCCCCTCAGCTTTTTAAGAACTGTCCATCATCCTTGGTGGGAGCCCCCCATAAGGGCACATACCCTTTAGGTGGGCTTCTTCCTTCGGGCTCTATGACTACGGCCCTTCAGTGAATTCCTTCAGACTTTGGTGAAATTTTGATGACTTACCTCTTTGGCTCCTTTTGAAAAGTTATTTCCCTCTGCAAGGGCTCTTAAAGCCAAGACTGCCCTCCACGAGGGTACCTATCTTGTGGCCTTGGGATGCACCCTTGAACCAAGCCATTGAACAAACCCATTAAACCAAAAAAGGTTCAACAGTTTAATCGGTTCAACAGTTCAAGGTTGTGTGTTGAGCTAATTAAACTAAGCTGATAATCTATCCATTTAAACCACTTATTGAACCATTCACTTCAACCAATTAGCTATTGAACCTGCATGTTGAACTAGGGATTTGAACCTACATGTTGAACTGGGACTTTAAACCAAGTGATTAAACCAATGCATTAAACCAAGTGATTAAACTGGTTCAATGGTTCAATTCTATGCACTGATAAACTTGTTGAAGTGTTGAGCTAAGCCAAAGTGTTGAACTAGTGATGGACCAAGGCATTTGAGCTTTGTCGATGAACCAAGGCATTGAACTGAAGCCTTTGAACCAATTCATTGAACCAAATTCAATGATGTGTGTTGAGCCCCTCTAAACTATTTGCTGAGTCCCTTTATTGAACCATCCATTGAACTGAAGTGATTAAACTAAAGCATTGAACCAAAGTCTTAAACTGAAGCCTTTGAACCAAAACATTGAACCAACCTATTAAACTGGTTCAATGGTTCAACGGTTCAAGTGACTATTGTACCAAAGATGTTGAACTCTTTGTTAAACCAAGAAATGAACTTGAAGATTGAACTAAGGCTTGAAAATGAAGCGATGAACTTGAAATGATGAGATAAGGCTTGAACCAAGGCTGATTGAACTAAACTATTAAACTAGTCCATTGAACTAGTTCAACAGTCCAACACTACATGCTGAGCCAAGTCCTTGAACTAAATGCTAAACCTGAAGCTACTTGAACTTTTTGTTGAAATTTTTTGATGAACTAAGCATTGAACTTAGCTATTTGAACCAAAGCTGATTGAACTAAAGATTGAACCAAGGCTTGAACCAAACCATTGAACCAGTCCATTGAACTTTACTGATTAAACTCTGCATTGAACCAAAGCATTGAACCAAAGTCTTGAACTAAAGCGTTAAAACAATTTAATGGTTTAATGGTTCAAAGATGCCAACTTTCTTTGTGAATTTCTTAAGATGAAAATCTAAAGAAGCTTTGTAAAATCTTGCCCTCTTTGACTGGTTCTTCAACTACCAAAAGAAAACCTACAGAGTCTATAGAGAACCAAGCTCTATAGAGTCTATAGAAATAGACCTACAGAGTCCATAGAAATGGACCTATAGAGTCTGTAGAAATTTTTTAGAGTCTGTAGAAATCCAAAACCTACATAGTCCATAGATTTAGACCTGCAGAGTCTGTATAAATGAATAGATTCATGCAAAACTAAAAAATGAAAAGGCCTAAAATAACAGAGATAGAAGGGGACCAATTTTTGGCCTGTTGGGAAAAAATGGTCAACAAATTGGTGACTCCTAGGGGAAGCATGCCTACTATGCTTAGAAGCCAGTTGCCTTAAAAATCCATTAGGCACGGGGTCAGATTGTAACTTAAAGATCAGTAATAGCTCTAATAATTCTAGAACCAATCATGCAGAGTCACCTTAAAGGGAAAAGAGAAAACACACACAAGGATAAGAAAACTACTAACATGTGAAAAAATCACTTAGGGAAAGTAGGATAAAAAACAAGGGAAAAAATATACATGATGAAAAGAGACTCAATAGCAGTGCTTCAGATATATCCCATTAACTGGGATATATAGTTATTCACCATCTAACTTGGAGAGTTAGAATGCATTACACTGCTTGCATTGAGTGATTATGTATGGGCCACTCCATAGGGCATCAAAATTTTCATGCTTTCCAGGCTTAGCTTGGTCTTCATCCCATTTCAAGACAATGTCTCCTTCTGAGAAACCTTTTGATGAAGATTTCTTGTCGAAGTGTCTCTTCACTTGCCATTGGCTGATAGTCATGGAAGCCAAAGCCTCGTCCCTTACCTCTTGGATTTCCATCAGCTCACATAATCTAACCTTGATGTTAGTTCCTTCCTCTAATTGTAGCTGGCGAGCAAGATCCAAGGCTAGAAACTTGAGTGAAATGGGGAGCTTAGCTTCCCTTCCATAAATGAGTGTGTATGGCGAGTTGCCAATTGCCCTCTTTAGGGTGATCCTATCTACCCACAAGGCTTTTTTTAGCTTGGCATGTTAAGTCCTCTAATTTTATTCCATGGTCCTCTTGATGATCCTGATCAAGTTCTTGTTGGTGGACTCAGCTAACCCATTCCCCTATAGGTAATAATTGGATGAAGTGCTGAGATATATACCATATTTCAGTGCCCATTCACTTATTTTAGTTCCTAAAAAAGCTAATGCATTATCTGAGAGTATGGTTGTTGGAACCTCGAACCTCACTACCAAGTCCTCATAAAACTCTAAGACCACACTTTCATTTGCCTCCTTCAGAGAAACATCCTCCACCCACCTTGTGAAATAGTCTGTGGCAATTAGGACCCACTTGTGACCAGCATTGGAGGGAGGATTAATCATCCCTATGAAGTCCAAGCCCCACTGCATGAATACCTACTCCACCTAAATATGCTATAGGGGAATGGAAGCCAACTATTGCTTCTCATCAAAAAGTGCACACTTCTGGCACTCTCTTACCCAGGCATGGGTGTCCTTGAAAAGACTAAGACAAAAATAGCCAGCTCTCATTATCATTGCTACAGTAGCCTTAGGAGTAAAATGACCACCTGTTGGCCCATCATGGAACTCAAAAAGCACCTTGTTAGCATGATTTGAGTTTATGCATCTTTAAAGGACCCCTGAGAGATGCTTCCTAAACAATACTCCATCATCCAGGACATAAAGGAGAGACTAGAGCCTGAAGTACCTTCTTTTGGTGTTATGAAAACCCTGTGGGCACTCACCAGTGAGAAGAAAATGCCTCAGGTCCAATGTCTAATCATTCATGATAGTTTGTTCTTCTATTATAGCTGCATCATGAATTAGTAAGTTGTCTTCCCTTTTCTGCTTGAATTGCATAGTAAGGTGTTTTCACAGGCCTCTTCCCCTCACTAACTTGGTGATCTTGATGTCTACATCATACTCCATCACCTTGGTGATCCACCCCGCTCTCTTTTCATTTAGGTCTTAGTTGGTCAAGAAATCCTTGATGCCAAGATGTAGAACCATGAGGTGAATCCTACTGTTGGACAACATATGCTTGAATCTCTTCAGGCTTCATACTACTGCTAGGACTTGCCTCTCTGCATACATGTATCTGACTTCAAAATCCTTTAAACCATAGCTAAAAAATGCAAGTGGTTGTTTGAGGTCATCACCATTTTCTTGGGTAAGCATGGCAGAGATTACCTCTTCATTGCCAAAAGTGTAGAGGTTGAAGTCTTTATTGAAGTTGGGACTGATCAAAGTAGGAACCTAGGTTATGGCCTACTTGATGGCTTCAAAGCTATCCTTCCTTTGTGTTGTCCACTTGAACTCCTCACCCTTCCTTAGCATAAAGGTCAGTGGCTTGACTATCTCTATGAAATTCAAAATTAATCTCTGAATGAAATTTATCCTGCCAAAGAAGGTCTGTAGGCCTTTCTTATGCTTAGGTAAGGACATGTCCAGGATAGAATGAACTCTCTCAGGGTTAATGGATAAGCCCTCCTTGGACATAATGTGGCCAAGGATTTTCCCCTCATGAATAACAAACATGTATTTCTTCGGGTTAAGAGAGATGCCAAACTCCCTACACCTTTTGAAGATCTACCTGAGGTGTTTCATGTGTTAACTCACTTCCTTGGAGAATACCATCACATCATCGAGGTATACCAGCACATTATTGTTTATCAAGCCTCAAAAATCCATGTCCATGGCTCACTAGAAGGTATCACCATCATTAGATAGCCTGAATGGCATCTTCTTGTAGGCAAACATTCCCCATTTAGTAGTGAAGGCTATTTTGTGCTGGTCATAGCCTTGCACTAGAATTTGATTATATCCTAAATATCCATCTAGGAGGGAGAAATGCTCATTGCATGTTACCTTCTGAAGGATCTACTCTATACTCGAGAGAGGGTAATGGTCTTTCAAAGAGACTTTATTAAGGTCTCTGAAATAAACACATAGCTTGAACTTCCCACTCTTCTTTTGGATAGGAACAAGATTGGCCAGCCAGGAGGAATGTTTGATTGGAAATATAATCCTAGACTCAATCAATTTGGCCAGTTCCTTCTACATGAGAGGCTCAATCATTGGGTTGATAGGTCTCTGCTTCTACGTGATTGGCCTGGCACCTTCTTCTAATTCGATGGTGTGCTAGGTGAGTCTTCGGTCAAAACCCTTCAAATCACTATAATCCCAAGTGAAAATATCATCAAACTCCTAACACAGCAAAATGAAAGTCTTCCTTTCTTGAACTGTGTAGACTTTTCTAAGTGTAAGTAGCTTATCCTTAAAGATCTCAACCTTCTTGTAATTCTCCTCCTTAGTTGTGATGTATGCCTTGTCATTTATCAATTGGTCATATCCATTGAAGATACTCTCAAGAGTGACCAAACCTTTAGGGAGCTTATTTTTCTTCAATTAAACAATTTGGTTGCCATATTGCCATTGCAACTTTGCTTGGTTCTTTGTTGTGAACTCAACTTCTTCCTTTGGGAAGAATGTTATTTGTTGGTCATTGTTAAATACTTGCTAGTTTGTAATGTTGTTAGGGATAGAGGGCTGAACTACCACATTTAAGTAGCATGAACCGTAGTCTTAGCTTATCTCCCTAAAAACATCAAACTCAGCACCAATTTCTGCTAACCTATCTACTTGTTGGTTCTACTCTCTAGGAATGGAGGCGATATTGAAAGTGAGGAAATATTCCACCAAGTCCTAGACCCTATGCTTGTAGTACTTTATCAAAGATTTTTTTTTCAAATTCTGGCCTTTCACCTAATTTACAATCAGCTCACTATCTCCCAAAACTTGCAACTCCTTAATCCCTCTTTTCCTTGCCCATTCCAGACCATGGATAAGGGACTCGTATTATGCAACATTTCTTGTGAAATAAAATTGAAAACATAAAGCTGAAAAGTATCTCTCCTTTGAAGGAGAGACTAACATCACTCCACCACTAGCTTTCAACCTACTTCTGGAACCATCAAAGTACAACTGCCATAGACATAGGTCCTCTTGGCTTGCCTTCATTATATTTTGTATGAAGGTACCCTCTTTGTGTATGCAATAGACTCCAAGGTCTACCTCTTCTATGAAATTTTAAGGGTCATGCTTGAATTTATCACTTCCCCACACATCCAAGAGTAGGTGTACAACTCCTTCAAGAGCAGAGGATAGAAATTGGTCTATTTAGGACTCTTCTTGGTCAATAATGGTGTAGCTGACATTTAGTGCCTTGAGTGAATATGGTTCTAGATGGTCCTTGTGGAGTGGCTTGGATTCAATCTTTACCTTGGTCCCATACTTGGTTATAAAAACTAGATAGGACCAATTCACTACTAGACAACCACCTATCTTGGATGTGAAGTCCCTAGATAAGCAAATTACAAAATAAAGAGGAACATCTACCACTACTATATAATGGGGAACTGAGAAATTCGAGCAAGCATGTAATGTCAAGCTTAAACCCTTCATTATCCCAACTATTTTTGTAGGTGTCTCATCCAGCTGCAGGACTCCCTTATTCATCTCTTCATATTTCAATCCCATCTTGTCAGCTATGTACATGGGCATTACTGAGGTACTAACCCCACTATCAATGATGCAGTTGTGCACCAAGAAATCCCCTATAACCAAGGACACATAGAAAGGGGGAATTTTTTCTTCTTTCTTGACTTGGCCTAAAGTGGAAGGTTATCCATTCGTCATCAAGACATTATTAGTGCTCACTCAGATAACTTGTCGATCTAGCTCATATAATTCCCTTTGTAGCATGTCATTTTGTCCTGGTAGAGACAATGAATCCTCTAAGGAGATGTTCATATGCAGCTTCTTCATCTAGTCCACCACATTAACTTGAGGACTGCCTCCCTTCAAGCTTTCTTTGGGGCTAATTCCAACTTGAGGTGTAGGCTGAGGGGCTAAAGGTACAAACAACAGTCTAAAGTTTGGGACCTTTTGATTTGAGTGTGATGGAGAAGGTGATTCTGCCATTTGGGTAGTAGCCTGGGCTTCTCCCCTTTCTCTCCTCTTGAATCTTGTGTTGGCTGTAACACAGTCAGCCTAATTGTCTGCAACACCCACATAATTGATTACAAAGAACTCACCTTCTAGGTGGTTCATAAGAGTAGAGTCAGGCTGACTCTGACTATTGCTTGTGCTAGGTTGCATTGGATCCTCGAAGACCTAGGGGTGAATGACTACCTGATTATCTACATTTGTGTAATAACCCATCATCTCATTTGTATAAATAGCCTATTCCTGACCATATCCCATGGTTAAACAACTTGGTTGTTCCTGTGCCAGATTATTTTGAATGGGTACCATGACCTTAGATGATGAAGGGGGCCTGGGTTGTACCCTTGAAATAGTCTGGTCTGAGTAAGCTGACCCTATCCTTGATTGTAGTTTTGGAAAGGGGGTCTAGGGGCTTGACCATAATGTTGGTATCCCTGATTTGGTCTATTACTTTGAGCTTGTTGCCTTTTAAGAGCTACAAGTTCATTTGACATGCTCTACAATAGACTCTTAACTTCATGAAGCTCATTGGATGGAGTAGCAGCTAGTTTCTTCATGCTAGGTAGAGGAGCTAATGTGGGAGCAATGGCCTAAATTAGAGGTAGCATTTCTAAGAAAAGTGGCATATGGGGTCTAGGGGCTATTTTCCCAGCCTGTACTAAGCAATTTTTAGCTGATATGGCTATGTCATAGGTAGCAGGAAACACATGCCCTCCCATGGATTGTATCATAATAGCAATATAATTTTTTAATGCTCTTAAATAATACAAGAAAGCATAACTAGTAGTTGGTCTTACTAGAACGGGGATTCTATCCCATGTCTTCTAAAATTATGTGTTGAAATCCTGCATATATTCATGTGGGGCTCTTTTCATGGTTGTCAGCTACTCAACAAGTGAGAGGTGGTCGCTCTTTTCTCCAAAATTGTCCATCAATTGAGTACCCAATTCATTCTAGGAATGGATTGAATTTATAGGCAAAGTTCGTACCAGTCAAGAGCTTTACCCTTGAGAGACAATGCCAGCAATCTGATTGCGATATTTTCTTCTATGACATTGTGAATATTGTAGAGGTTAGCAATATTTCTAATGTTCTCAACAATTGTAATGGGCCCCTCTCCATCGAAAGAAGGCATATTTTTGAGGGCTGCTCCTAGGATTGGGTCATAACGTGGGAGATTCAAGGGGCTCCCACCATGAAAAGTTGCAAAGGGTAATGCCATACTTGGGATGGGATGTAACTACGACCTTGTTGCTTATGCATTCCTTACAATAGGTCTGGGAGGTTGGTTTTCTGAATAAGGATGTGTCTTCTCAAACCTTAGTCTTTTTGTTGAGTTTAAAGAAAAATTCAACAAACTTGAAAGGGATGCCCTTAGAAGCAGACCGTGTGGTGACTTTAGGCATAAGAAGTCAAATTGGACTTTGATTAGGAAATGAAGTTCTTACCAGTGGAGTCACTATATGCTATAAATAGTTAATTTACTATAACAAGATTAGCATCAATCCTGAAACATTATTGAGTTATAAAACTGGGTCCCATTGGGTGTGCCAAAATTGTTGATGTAGAAGATTGCACCCTTGGCAGGAGGCTGAGCTCCTGCCTTCTTCATGCAACAATGGAAACTCCCCTCTCACCTGTGGGACTAGTGAAGCTTGAGGGGAGAGTCTCTAGGTAAGGTCTAGCTCCCTTTGATGCATCTAATTTGTTCCAATAAGTGCTAACACACACACACACACACACACACACACACACACACACACACACACACACACACATATATAATGGGGGGATGAAAAGGGAGAAAGATTGCATGAAAACAAAACTACTCTAAAGGAGGTGATGCACCAAAATGATCTGACCTTCTCACACTCACACTTAAATTCAGACAAATGCATACTTACACTTCAAACTGCAGAAGGACCAGGCTGTAAGAAGCTTGGTAGGGAGGCTTTAATGGAAAATACAGAAAATAGAGATTCACCAAAAGTGCTGTGAAAGGCACACTGTATAGTAATTTCTTCTATTTTTGCACTTCCAAATATAGCTCTCCTTATCAACTATAGAAATGACACCTTATAGACACCAGGTATGTTGGTGTTGAACATGTGGAAGCATCAAGAAGCAATGACTAAACACAAACTAACACTCAGACATTCATAAAGATATCTAACTAGGATAGAGGTAAAAAATGTGTTTATTGATTCAGGTAAAAATTTTCCAAGGCTACACCTTACAAATGTGGAAGATGATTTCTCAAATCACAAGTCTTCACTATATAGAGGAAGAAAAGAGGCCTTTTGGCACCCTTTTTAACAAGTGACCCATGCACCTTCCAAGCATTAGGATGAAGAAACCATCTAAATCTAATGCTATGTCAGCTCTTATCAGGATTTGAGTTTATGAGCTACACTTTTTGACTTCTCTCTAATGCATTTTGAAGAAAACCAATTGCATCAACCACTATTGTTCCTCTTTGATGATTGCATGGTAGGCACTATGTCAACCACTAAAATAACTTCTTGAATCGACACCTTCCTATGTCACTTGGATCACTTCATTTGATTTTACATGATGGCCATTCTACTATCAGGATTTGAATTTATGAGCTACACTATCTGCCTATTCTTTGTTCATTAGGCTCTTTGTCCTTTTCTACTCCTTCAGCCCTCAGGGGTGATCTTCTAGTGGGTCGCTGCATTCTTTGGGTTCCTTTCATGATTTAGTGCTTAGGCAATTTAAAAACAATGGCTACTTCACTATGTTAAATTTGATAGCTTTCAAGATGTCACCCTTGGACTCTCCTTCAGCTCTTTGGTGGGTCACTCTTTTGGGTTTTCTACTTCAGGCCTTCTTTTGTGGGCAAAATGTCTGCGAGAATTGGCTGGTTTGATTTCCTTTATTTATCACTCCTAGAAGGGAAAAGCCCCTCAACTTTTTAAAAATAGTCCATCATCCTTGGTGGGAGCCCCTCGCAAGGGAACATATCCTTCAAGTGGGCTTCTTCCATCGGGCTCTGTGACTGCAGCCCTTCAGTGAATTTCTTCAAACTTTGGTGAAATTCTAATGACTTACCTCTTTAGCTCCTTTCAAAAAGTTATTTCCCTTTATAAGGGCTATTAAACCTAAGACTATCCCCTATGAGCGTACCTATCCTTTGGCCTTTGGATGCACCCTTGAACCAAGCTGTTGAACCAACCCGTTGAACCAAAAAAGCTTCAACAGTTCAATCAGTTCAATGGTTCAAAGCTGCACACCGAGCTGATTGAACCAAGTTGATATTCTATCTATTTGAACCATTTGTTGAACCATTTGCTTAAACTAATTATCCATTTAACTTGTGTGTTAAATTGGGGCATTGAACCAAGTGATTAAACCAATGCATTGAACCAAGCGATTGAACTAGTTCAACGATTTAATGCTACATGCCGATAAACTTGTTGAAGTGTTGAGCTAAGATAAAGTGTTGAACTAAGAGATGGACCAAGGCATTTGAACTTTGTTGATGAACCAAGGTGTTGAACTAAAGCCTTTGAACCAATTCATTAAACCAAAAAATGGTTCAAGACTGTGCACCGAGCCCCTCTAAACTGTTCGTTGAGTCCCTTTGTTGAACCATCCATTAAACCAAAGTGATTGAACCAAAGTCTTGAACTAAAGCCTTTGAACCAACCCATTGAACCAATTTAATGGTTCAAGTGACTGTTGAGCCAAAGACATTGAACTCTTTGTTAAACCAAGCGTTGAACTTGAAGATTAAACGAAGGCTCAAAAATGAAATGATGAACTTGAAATGATGAGCTAAGGCTTGAACTAAGGCTGATTGAAATAAACCATTAAACCAGTCCATTGAACTGGTTCAATGGTTCAACACTACATGCCGAGCCAAGTCCTTGATCTAAATGCTGAACCTAAAGCTGCTTGAACTTTTTGTTGAACTTTTTTGATGAACTAAGTGGTGAACTTAGCTATTTGAACCAAAGCTGATTGAACTAAAGATTGAACCAAGGCTTGAACCAAACCATTGAAGCAGTCTATTGAACTTTGCCGATTGAATTCTATGTTGAACCAAAGCGTTGAACCAAAGTATTGAATTGAAGCATTGAATCCATTCAATGGTTCAAAGATGCCAACTTTTTTTGTGAATTTATTTAGATAAAAATCTGAAGAAGCTTTGTAAAATCTTGCCCTTTTTGACTGGTTCTTCAACTACCAAAAGAAAACCTACAGACTCCATAGAAAACCAAGCTCTGCAGAGTCTATAGAAATAGACCTGTAGAGTCTGTAGAAATGGACTTGCAGAGTTTGTAGAATTATGTAGAGTCTGTAGAAATCCAAAACCTGTAAAGTCCATATATTTAGACCTGCAGAGACTGTGTAAATGAATAGATTGATGCAAAAATGAAAAATGAAAAGGCCTAGAATAGTAGGGGCAGAAGGGGACTGATTTTTGGCCTATTGGGAAAAAAATGGTCAACACTTCCTTCATATAGTAATTATTTTTCTATTAGATAATCTATTATGTGTGTTTTATCATTTACTAGTTTAACATATATATATCTATCTATTTAATCATTATTGAAAATAGAATATGTGTATTCTGTTACCTATTGCTGTTATAAAATCTTGCATTCATAACATAATGATGTATGGATGTTAGTCTACCTTTAAACACTATCTGGTTAAAAGTGTATCTAAATATTTAAATTCATTGAAAATCTTAAAGGGAGTTGTACCTAATTTCTGAGGGGAACTAATCTTGATAGTTCACCCATTTTTTGTTTAACTTATTTGTTCTTGAGAGAAGGGTATGGATTCAAAATAAATATTTTTATATAAGGACAAATTTGTTAGCCAATAGATGGAAACCTCAAACTGAAACTACCACATCCTAAAACATGCACATAATAACTTCTAAAAAATATATAATAACTCTTCCTTACTATAACAATCTGTACCTGATCATTGTACCTACTCTACACCTATTCCTATAACTATACCTATTTCTATTCTTATCCCTCTTTGACATCAATGTCAAAGGGCCTAACCTAGAGCTAACACTTAGCTCCCCCTCAGCTGATACTGATCCTCAATGGTAGGAAGCAAAATAAATTACACCCAACTTCTCCCATAGATAATCAAATGTGTCTTTTGGTAGTGCCTTTGTGAAAATATCTACAATATACTCTGTAGTATTAATATATTCCATCTTAACCTATTGATATGAAATATGGTCTCTCAAGAAGTGATATCTGATGGGAATATGTTTGGTTCTTGAATGCATCACTAGATTCTTATAAATATTAATAGCACTTGTGTTGTCATAAAAAATAGAAATAGGTTCATCATATTTTACCTTGATATATTCCAAATTTTTTTTCATCCAAAGAACTTGAGTACAACATAATACTACTACAATATATTTTTCTTCAGCTGTACAAATTGATACTAAATTCTACTTTTTGCTTAGCCATGATACTAAGCTATCACCAAGGAAGAAAGTTCCTCCACTTTTACTCTTTATATCATCCAATGAACCTACCCAATATGAATCTATATAAGCAGACAAAGTGAAATCTCTACTTGTGAGATACCACAATCCATAATCTAATGTCCCCTTGATATATCTGAATATTCTTTTCACCAACTAAACATGACTATCTTTTGGAGCTAAATGTTATCTTGTAACCATACCTACTGCATGCATGATGTCTATCCTCAATGTTGTCAAATATAAAAGACTAACAATCATAGATCTATACAAATATTAATCTACGATAGGTGAATCTTCATCCTTGCTCACCTTATTTCCCATACTCATTGGTGTGCCAATTGGTGCACAATCCTCAAAATGAAATTTATTCAACATTTCCTTGGCATATTTACTTTGAGATATGAAAATTCTTTTATTTGACTAAAATATTTGTAATCCTAATAAAAATGATAATTCTCCAAGCATAGACATCTCAAATTCTTTTTGCATATTATCAAAAAAATTAATTTGTCATCTTTTCAATGTTTCCTCTAAAAATTATGTCATCAACATATACCACAATAATCAATTGATGGTCACCTTATTTTTTCATGTAAATATTATTGTCAATAAATTATCTCTTAAAACCTTGATCCTATAGGTACTTATCAAGTCTTCCATACCAATCTTTGGGAGCTTGTTTCAATCTATACAGTGCTTTATTTAATCTACATATATGGCCACTAATATTTATAAGAATAAATCCCTTAGGCTACTCAATGTAGACCTCTTCTTCTAGATTCTCATTTAGGAATGTAGATTTGAAATCCATTTGAAACACTTTGAGATTTTTAAACACTGCATATGCAAGAAACATTCTAATAGCCTCTAACCTTGCTACTGGTGTAAAATTTTCTTCAAAATATATTCCCTCAATCTGAGCATATCCTTCACATACTAATCTTGATTTATTCTTGGTCACTTCTCCATTTTCATTTTGATTATTCTTTTAAACCCATTTTGTTCCTATCACATTATGATATTTTGGTCTAGGCACTAAGTCCAAAGTATCATTATTTTATATCTAATTTAATTCTTCATTTATTAACTTAACCTAATGCTTATCATGTCTAGCTTCTGAAAATGTTCTAGGCTGAATTTTGGATAACAAAGAAAAATTAACTTGCTCAGATTCACTTACCATCATTCTTCTGGTGCAAATTCTTTCATTTATGTCCCTGATGATGTCACTTTAATTATGATTTCTCTAAACATATTTGGATGGAGTTTTGGTGTCTTTTTTATCCTTCTTTTCATCTTCATCCGATTCTTCAAAATCTTCCTCTTTGATCATTTCAGGAATGTCTACTGGATCACTAATTTTTTGAGTTCCATCTTCTTCTATGCTGACACTTGCACTTTCAATAATTTTCTTGGTTATTTTTTAATAACATTTATAAGCTTTAATTTTTCAAGAATAACCAAGAAATATACCTTCATCTACTCTGGATTCAAACT
The DNA here is from genome assembly GCA_037957365.1 of Torreya grandis. NCBI lineage: Eukaryota > Viridiplantae > Streptophyta > Pinopsida > Cupressales > Taxaceae > Torreya > Torreya grandis. Next base: position 170,414 of record JARHVA010005616.1, on the reverse strand, counting down.
TTCTAAGTTTTTCATCAATTCTCTTTATGAAGCATCTGCTATCAAAAACTCTAAAATAATCAACTATTTCTAGTTTGTCTTTCCATAAATCATAAGGAATCTTGTCACTATTGACTCAATAGTGATCTATTCTAAATATGCACTACTATAGCAATTTCCTCTCTCTAATATTTATTTGGTATCTTGGATTTATTTAGCATTGTCCTTGCCATCTCCTAAACTATTCTATTTCTTCATTTAAATACTCTATTTTATTATGGAGTTTTGGCTAATGAATAATGTCTATTTATTTCATGGTCTTCAAATTACTCAATAAATTTATATGATATAAATTTTCCTCCTTGATCTGATCTTAGACACTTAATCCTCAAACTAGTTTCATTCTCAACTAATGATTTGAATGCTTTGAAATGTCTGAAAGCTTATGTTTTTTTATAAAAATATTACCAAAGTCATACATGAAAAATCATCAATAAGCAACATGAAATATTTCTCACCTTGATTACTTTGAGTTCTCATAGGTCCACACTAATTAGTGTGAATAAGCTCTAACATCTGAGTGGTTGAGTACTCTTTTATTTTGAATCGCCTTTTGGTCTGCTTCCCATGTTTACAAGGTTCACAAAGTGTGTCAGATGGCTTTTTAATCTTTGGAAGATTTTTGACTACTTACTTCTTTCTAATGTTGGAAAGATTTTCAAAAATTATGTCCCATTATCCAATGCCATAGCTAACTTTATTCAATCTGACTCAAACAACATCTTTGACCTTTGATGTCTAATAATATATACAAATTATTGCATGTTCTCTAAGCATCTACAACCAACACATCTGTATCTTTTCTCCTAATTTCAAAATCTTTTGCATAAAAATTTAGTGTGTGCCCCTGATAACACATTTGACTTACACTCAAAATATTATGCTGAAGACCTTCTACATACAAAACATTTTTAGTTTTAGTTCTACCATTATCTAAACTTAGTGTACCTTTTTCAACAATTCTAGCAGTAGTATTATATTTGAATTTCATTATTCCACCATTGATCTTCTTCAAGGTTATGAACTTGATTTCATCTCCTATCATGTGCTTTGAATATCCACTATCAATGAACCATGGATTTTTTCATTTCTTGCATGCAAAGTTGTCTATGCCAACATAGATTTTTTAGGTTATTTCTTCTACCATGAACTTGTCTAAAATTTCTTCTTGACGAATGGAGCCTTGAAACTCTAGTCCTTCTTGACTGACTCAAACATGCTTCTACAGTCCTAGGGTATGTGTTCAAAGTTGTACTTGTAACATATTATGGCATCTTCATTAAAGCCTGATAGAGGAGCAAAAGAGTTGTGGCTTATGCTTTACTCTGCATGAATTTCCTTCTTATTTCTAAAATTATTAGACCTTTTTTGACATTCTATTTTCTTATGACCATATACATTACAATAAAAATAGTAACCATAAAAATAAGACTTGTTTGTGTATCTATGAGCTGATTGCCTTTGTAGCTTTATTCCCTCTAGCCTTCTTTGTTTGAGATGTCCTTTGTATTCTTAATTTCTTCCCTTTTTATTTTTTCTTTTATAAGAGCTTTAGCATAGCTCTTTCCTTTTTCCTTGTCTATGAAAGTAGTTGCCTCCCCTTTCTCTTTTTCAAATTTGATACCTATCTTATCTAACATTGATCTTTGACTTTCTAATATCTTATTCAACATATTAGTGATATTTTCAAATTTTGAATCATTGGTTGTTTTATCATTGACTGCTTTATTTGTTTTATCAAGATCTAATTTTAAAGAAGCAATTTCAATAACATACCTTTCACATTATTTACTTACCTTTTGTAACTATGCCCTTAGATATTCTTCATTCTTCTTAGCTTCTTCAAAGTGTGCTTATAAATTTTCAATTATTTCTTTTGAATCCTTCTCATTTTTCTCAATCTAGAGCTTTAATCTTTGATTCTTCTTCTTAAGAGATTTTAACTCTTTTAATGTACAAATGAGTTCTCCTTCTAGATTCACTCTGGCTTCATCCTATTCTTCTTCATGATCATCTATACTTTTTTTTGTAGAGGCATCTTCATGTATGGCTATGAATAGAATCTCTTCTTCTTCTGAATCACTAACTCCACTATCTTCGACTAAACTAGAATCTTTAGAATACAAACTCTTCTTCTCGAATCCCTTCTTGAATTTTCCTTTGAAATTAATTTTGTATGTAGACTTTCCTTCTTCATTGTCACCATTACCCATATCTGGGAACTTAGCTATAAAATGTCTAATCTTTCCACAATTAAAACATTTAAAAAGTAATTTTCCTTAATATTTACCTATGCCCTTTTTTGGCTTGCAAATGAATAGAGCTCCATTGTCATCTTCATCATCACTAAAACTTTCACTTGATTTTTAAATCTTAGATTTCTTTTTATTTGACATATTTAAAGTAGCTTCTCTCTTTGAGGGTTTCTCTTGTTCGGTCTACATCTCATATGTCGTAAGAATACCATGTAACTCATCCATTTTTAGGTTAGATAAATTCTTCATCTCTTCAATTGACAAAACTTTTGCATCATATCTCAATGGTAGAGATCTCAAAAAAATTTGAACCACAATTGATTATTATAACTTTTCTCCAAGACCTTGAGTCTAATTAACTATTTGATTAACCCACAAAATACAACTTACTATATTTTCTTCATATTCCATATTCAAACTATCTTCTGAAAGTATGAAGCTTAGCTTGCTAAACCTTTCCATCACCTTTTTAAATATTCTCAAGTTTTACCCAAGTTTCATGAGCATATTTACATTGCATAACTTTAACAAATTCTGATTCACATAAACCACATAAAATAGCATTTAAATCTTTAGCATTATTTTTACTTGCCTTCTTTTCTATTGAAGTAGTTATAAGTGTTTGTGGATATTCATATTCATCCACCACTACTTTCTAAATGTTGAATCCAAGAGCCATAAATTAATTCTTCATCCTTATGATCCAAAAATCATAATTTATCCCATAAAAAAAACGTGCCTTATTTGTATAAAAACCTTCATGTGATTTAGACATCATGTTTTCCTAATCTACCTTCAAGCTATAAAAACTATTCTAAAGGAACATACTCTGATACCAATTATTAAGCATGAAATATACTGAGAGGGGGGGTTGAATTTGTGTGTGTGTGTGTGTGTGTGTATATATATATATATATATATATATATATATATATATATATATATATATATATATATATATATATATATATATATATATCTTTTACTTAATCCAATTCCTTTTCTTTAACCACTTAAACACAAATTCAAGATATGTAATAAAACTAAAACAATAATATGTACCACACAAGAGAGAGAGAGAGAGAGAGAGAGAGAGAGAGAGAGAGAGAGAGAGAGAGAGAGAGAGAGAGAGAGAGAGAGAGACCAAATTTTTATGTAGAAACCCAAAGTGAGGAAAACCATGGAGAACAATCTCAAGTATATGAATCATCACCAAGTCAAATTATAAAGTTTGAAAGCACCAAATTATAGAAGTACCAACCCCTTTTTCATGATACAACACAACAACTATTTGTGATCACCAACTCACAAGAGCACCAACTCCTTACAAAGATTTGTGAGTACCAACCCAGAGGAAAACCAATCCATCTTGTGTATAAAACACAACTATCTCTCAATTTTTTTTACTCATCAAATGATATAACTTTACAATATCTCATACTTTTCTCTCTTTGAAAACAAATAGAAACCATGAAATCTATTGCATATTAAAAATGGCTTCTCAAGCCTTTATTTATAGCTTTCCAAATGACCTTTGGCATTCACCCTTTATGACCCTTCAATCCTCATGGAAAATGGAACCAAAATTTCATGACACTTTGTATCATTGCATTTAAAAAGTCATATGGTGACCTTTCATAAGCAAATGTGTCCTTTCCTCTTTTGTCTTTATCTTGGTGACTTTTTGTATTCCTCAAAGTGTCCCTTCATGGAAAAATGTGCCATAACCTCTTTTGTATTCACATGATGACTCTTGTATTTTCTCAAGATGACTCTTCATGAGAAAATTTGTCCCATTCCTCTTTCTCTTTACACCGTGACTCTTTGACTTCTCCATGGGCCCTCTTTTGACTTATATGCAACCAAAAATATATTCATTAATATTAAATATGTATTAACACACTCTAACAAAGATATGAATATAATAAAAACATTATTAAATGCAATGGGGCCTTTATCACCAATGCTAGACTTTTGACATCAATGACAATATTTCCAACACTTATGATGCATAATAATGAAATTAGTCAAGAGAATGTACATTGTTTCATTAAGAAAGTGAGCTACACAATCACTTGTTAAATTTAAAGGGAATCCATACCTAGTGATTATATTTCCCCATATAAATTTGGTAGTGGTCATAATAGTACAATCACATGTGGGTGATGCTTCATCCTAACATGTAAGATAGTCTATTTTAGTAATTATGTTCCATGCACTAGTTCATCATGCAATTGGATGAATGGGCCTTGAAAAATAAATAGCTCATGTATAAAATGTTTCATGAGAAAGTATTGGATGAAGAGGAATAACATCCTTTTGGTTAGGTTTACCCACATGATGAAAAATTTCACATTGGCACACAAGCTTTGGCATATTTGAATAAAGTGGGCCACTAAAGCATAACTAGTAATTTTTTTTGTGTTATTGCATCACAAACATAATGTCCTCTTATAACACCCTTTTGGAACTCAAGAAGGACATGTGTGTATTTTTTATACATTACACACCTTCATAATACTTCATCCTATCCAAATTTTTATAGGTTTCCTCTAATAAAATGGAAAGGGGTAGCATGTATAGCTAGTTATTTTTTCTCTTAGGTGCTAAGGTGGTCTGGTCAAGAACCTATTATAATATAAATCACAATTTATTCATATAATTTAGGTACATACGTAACTTGAAATTTTTTTTACATCAAGTAGATCATCCTTTATGGAACATGGGGTTCATTAGATTGAACACTTGAGAGGAGGTTTGGATCGAGATTATTTTCTTCTTGTTTCATGACTAGGGAGAACTAAAATTATTTTAAGAGGACAATCCATAGATGTATGTATCCATGCAATATTGACCTATTTATGAAATACTCAAATGCTTCATGATCTGTATAAATGACTAAATGGGTTAACAACAAGTATTGGTGAAATTTCTAAAGTTCATAACCCATAGACAAGTCCTCATGGTTTGCTAGTGTGAGATTCTAGCTAGTAAAATAAATATGATGATTAGGGTTTCCCTAGTTGGATTGTACCATAATATCACCTAATAAAAATTTTAAAGAGTTGACATGCACATGAAATGGTTGGTTCCAATTCAATAATTAGAGAATGCATGTTATCAGTAACTTTTCTTCTTGGGCTTCAAACACTTGCTAGTGTTGATCCATCGATAAAAATAGGCCATTATGCTTGATTAGTTCTTCTATCAACATGATTATATTAACATAACACTGAATGAACTTTTGATAGTAACCCATGTGACCTAATAAATCTAAGACCTCAAATTGAGTGGTTATCATTGGGAATTTGATAATGACTATAATTTTAGCCAAATCCACAAATAATACATCCTATCAAATAATATGTCCCAAAAGGATCTCAAATGGGGTGGAAAACATGCACTATTTAGATTCAAGGAAATCTCAAATTGGGAGCAATTTTTTATCATAAATTACAAATTGTCATAATGGTCACACACTGAACCATACATAGTCTAGTCATCCAAATACACCTGAAGGATGTTATTAATGAAATCATTGAAGGCTTCCACCACAATGAGTGAGAATATTGTTAGTGCATTCTTGAGGCCAAAAGACATAACATTATATACATTCAATAAACCCATTAAATTACAAAATTAGTATTTGACTTGTCTTCCTCATTACTTTTGACTTGTTGATAGCTAAAAAACCCATCGGTAATGGTGTATATCTCACACCCAAAAACATCTTCTAAAATTTCCTTGATGAAAGGCATTGGGAAAGTGTCAATTACACATATATAATTGAGTAACATATAATCCACACAAATTCAAATGAAACCATCTATATTAATGCTAGTCACCCTTAGACTAACCCTTTCAAATTCATTAATGAAAGTAATAAATCTAGTATGCAACATGCTATAAATTTCCTCTTTAACCTGAATGCATAGATTTGGGTTCATCTGATATGGTCATTTCCTCATTGATCAAGCACCTTAAAATACATAGATGTGTAATTTTCCAAATATTTTATTCACTTCTCTAATTTTCATGTAGTTTCATGGTAAAACATCCTAGTATTCATGTAGTAGTTCAAATATTTTAGTTATCTCAACATTAGACTATTAATTTCCCATAGTGAATAGTTTAGGGAACTCTTCCATCCTAATATTCTTATGAACCATTTGGAGTGTCATGTAATTAGTTTCTACTTGGACTAAATCATGTCTCTGACATCACGCACCCCACATCTTGTATTTATATTTAACTAGTCAAAAGATAGTTTTGGTGGGTTAGAACCGGTACCCTAATCAACTTGGTACATAAGGTTTTATTTTACCTTTCATATTTATTCCCTATATACATGGTCCAATTGATATTCAAACTATAGAAGATAAATAGAAGGAGAATTAGGTTCTTTAAGTATATCTAAATTTTTCTCAGTTGTGCCATGTATGTGTTGTATTCGATCTTCAACTGATGCCTAATTTCTTACAAGTACCTAATGGATTGATTTTAGAGACAATTTCAAATACATTTTTGGTGAATCAAATGCAAATTTGGTAATCAAACATGCTTGATGCACTGATAGGTATATGTGTCTCTACACATTTCATGATGAATGTACCACACCCTAGCCTAGGTGTAGAGAGTACAATATAATGCATTAACCCATAATAATATTGGTAAAATTATTTCATAGACACAATAAAGGATTTCACATTGTGTTATATGTTTTTCCATATAATAAATAACACTATAACTTAAGGTGGCACAAACAAGATTGTCAGAGTGGAAGTAATTATGTATAGCTGCACATACTTGTTCCCATGTATACAATTGGTAATGATGAGTAGACTACCATCAAGAAATTTTTATTTTTAATATAAGTTTTATCATGTGTAATATTTCATCTTTATTAAAATAGTAAGCCTCTAACTACTATAAGTATTCTTGGACTTCTGTCTAACCATGAAACCTAGGTGTCTGGTCTAACTATAAGGATGGTCCAATGATTAGGAATCCACTAGTGAGGTGAGTAGTTTTATGGAACTAAATGATATCTGGATGGGAGATTAAGTAAATATCTAGGATACAACATATGCAACTTGTTATATCATATTCATCTTGAGCCCATTGGTCATATGTGAGACTAGTAGTGTCCAAAATAGATTGTGCATCTTCTCATTACAAGATGCCATAAAATGTGGGATTCATATTTTCATTTCCTTGGGAACTAATATTATAAATTATATTTACATCCTCATCAACATCAATGGGTTACATAAAGGAGGGTCCTTGATAATTATTTAAAGGAATGACTACATTTTATGTGTCATTCTCAAAGCTGATATACTACTTTTTGAAATGCAAGTCAAAATTATTCTTATAGCACTAAGGTCAACCCAAAAGAGTAGGTAAGTCATTAGATTCAACAATATTGATCACCTAAAAATCAACCTTTAACATGAATCCCAATATTCTGATGATGGCATCATTAAGAATGCCTATGGTAGTACACAAGTCTTGTTGGCCATGATTAAGACATGTGGGGAGGGTTAAAAATTGGGACTCCCCATATTTTCTTAGGCATCTTCAATTACAACATTAACCTCTATGAAATTATCTAATAGGATTTCATGAATCATCCAACCATCAATGGATGTATTGATAAAGACCTCTTTGTCATATTCTAAATTTAGTTGAACATGGATCTCTTATTATCATGCATAGTTCAAACAATGATACTCTAATGGATTTACCATTTTTTTTTCTAACCAATTCTTAAAGAGATGGATGATGTAATAATTAAGGAAGAGTTTTCACAGCTCTTGGAAGTCATCATGCTCTGAGTCTATGGGTAAAATATTTCTTTGCATCTCATCCCACATGTTATTATCTTTATACCTCAATAAATCAATTTCACCTTAAAGTTCCTAGACTGAGGCCATTATCTCATGAAAAACTTATTTATAATGTTGAGGATTAGGATAGTGTTTCACATGAGTTTCTTCAATATGAACCTTTTTAAAATGTGGATTTGAAACTATTTGGGAATGAATACCACTTCATACAGTAATATTATCCCTAGGTCTAGTTGGTGGAGTGGTAGGGCATGGTATCCACTAAGCATTTAGATTTTTGTAGTATGTATCATCCTATAAACCTTCTCATTTCATTCTCTAGAAATGATAGTATACAAATTGACACATTCTTCTAGGCATGTTCATATTTACAAAAGGCATAAGATAGATAGAACATATAGTCACATTGTTAGTGGTATAGAGAGCTAAATATGTATCATCTCCTAGGTGGAAAATAACCACCCCCACATCCATTTTCATTCCATAAACCTATGAAATATCAACTTACACCATCTTCATGGTTGTTATCTATGTAATTTTGGTGTGTATGTGACATACATTCTTTATGAATTTCAATGATGACCTGATAGTCATTAGTATCATGTATATATGCATCCCATATTTTATAGCATAATGATACTTTATCTTGAGTGGAATGTTGAGTCAATGGATAACTCCTTACATCATGATATTCTTTTAAAATCTCATAGGATTTCTCTAATACAACATAAACATTCCTTTGTGGATAGTTATGCATGTTATTACCCTCCACTTTGTATTCAATGCACCATATGCTATTGTGGGTGTCCTAAACATTATTGGTCATAATATTCTCCATACAATAATCCATCTCTTCAATATGAACCTCCATAAAGGGTTGATATTGATATATATACTTCCCATAGATCTTTCACGGAGGGAAGATTCTAGTGCCTTGTGTGGTTCAATTAAAGTCTAGTGGGATAAGGCACATTAGAATGAAAGTAAAATCAACCACAGACCACTAAGCATGATGCATCAGGTTAATCTCAAATGATATATTTAAAATAAAAATTTTTAAATGTGAATCATATGCATGCACATTCTTATTTATCTTTTTCTTGATATCTTTAAAGGAAGCAATACTTTACTACTTAAATTTAGGGATATCAAATTCTTGGATAAAAGTAATAGTCAATAACTCATAACTCACAATGACTTATTGGGGATCAAATTTTAGGTAAATTTGTACATGTAATTTAATAAATTGGTGATAAAATAATTTTAATTTTGCACATATGAATTTATACCCCACACCTACTGCATGTTATACTACATGTTTGACACCTCAATATGCAGGTAGATGAAGTGTCATCTTATAATAACCTATAGGTGCATTGGGTGGTTATATTAGACCTTGTTATGGATATCCTCTATTTACTCATGAATCCTATGGGGGAGGCTTTCCAATGTTGACTACACCTATATCTAATCATCCTACAACAAAACCACCATCGATACCACCTCCCATTCCTCTTGTAGTAATAGGAACACTTGAAACATTAGGAACTGAGGGAGGTTGATTAATTATTGTTGGGCATGTAGTATGTCCATTAATTATATTTGGTCCATTTGGCATTCTAGGGTGATCCATGGGTCTTACTTATAATAGAAAGGTATAAATTAATGGTAGAATATTATCTTGAACTTACACTTCTAAAGATTACTCTATAGTCTTGGCTTTAGATTAAACTTTCAAATTTGGCACTATCAATAACATAATTTATAAAAAGTATTATTTCAAAATAAAATGTATGAGCATGTAATATGGTGGGATAATTGGGTTTATTTAGATCAGGATCCACTATCAATGTTTTTTCTACTTATTCTGCATGTACATGTGCTAGTGAAGGGCATGGCCACATGGTCAGGGAGTATTCACCATGCATTTATGTCCTTCCACTCATTCTCACAACACTTATAGTATCATCTCATTTACCCTATAGTCTCAATTCCTCTAATAGCCTTATGCATGGATTTTTCATATATACACTTCCATAGTTATTTCTATCTTAATTTTATGCTCAAATACCAATCCCATACCAATGCAACCCCTTCATTTCCCCTCCAGACATGTTGATCATGCATGAGATCTTTTAGCCATTCATGGGGAAGACCTCAAGTCAATAATCAACCATACATTTCTTAATTTTTAAAAGTAATTGATTGAGACACCTTCCACATAGTTCCATTAGGAAGTTGAATTATGTTTCCCCTAGATAAGAAGATGTAGAGATTGTGTATTCCAATATGTATATATTGAGTGTTTCTTTCCACCAAACATGTCTAATTAGTTTTTAGATTTGATAAGGCTATCGGATGTGCTACTGACTAAAGAACCTTCCATCTATAATTTATTGACCATTTTTACACCTATACCAAAAGCTAAGCATGCATGTCAACAAGTAATTCTATAAATAATATTTAATATATAGAATCATAAAGGTTATGCTATAGCCATGTACAAGTAGAAACCCCTATTTCAATATATTGAATCACAATGTTATCTTCTATGGTAGTAACTCAATGCTCAACATTTTCCAAAGATATCCTCTCAAGAATCTTTTTACCATCATGACAATAGGTGCAATGGGTCTTGACAATAGAACTAAAATCTTAGGTTATTTAATCCTTAATTCTACATGACTAAGTAATATTTATGTGCCTATATGAAAGGAGAATAAAATGTGGTAACACATTGGCATGTCATGCAAGTGACTTCATGCACTTGACTGAAGTATGTAGTCTAGACTAGTTCCCATTATTTCTATCATGTTTGGGTGGATAGACAAATATTAGGATCTTGAGTTATCACATTTCATAATTTTTACTACAAAAATTATTCTATATCTATTCATTTGATGCATTCACACAATGCAAGTACTTATCTAGTATCTTAAATAAAAATTAACACCAAATAAATTTAGCACATCAATATTTTCAAAGTAATAGTTCCATTGATCTCATTTGATAAGATTACAAAGGTAATTTATTTAGTAAAAACTCTTTCTACATATCTATATTGATAGAAACAACATATCTACATCCAAAAACACTATAATAAAAGATAAAGAGATATTTATATGCAAGTTAACCCCTTCTTGGGTTGCATCATTAATACATTATTAATGAAAATCTAATGACTATTTCTTAAAATGAATTCATAGTGAGCCATTACAATTAAGTTAATTTTGATTCAAGATTAATAACCCATATATACTCTCTATGGCATATATTTTATTTTATGATCCTCCTCCTTCTTCATGAGTCAATGTTAGATTCATGTTCCCATTAATCTATGATACTTACACAAACTAATTTATAAGTATTTCTACTTCCTACACCCTTGTCCTAGCCTTGTACTTTTTTGTGTTCTACATCTTATTCTCCGTATTCTCTATTTCCTTGTCATTATCAACTCACCCATTCATGCCAAGGTCCTCTGTGTTGCTCCCCCATTTTTTCTATTTTTTACATCATTCTCTTCCATACAATAGGCTTCCACATTCTTACCAAAAAGTTTATATTCTACACTTATGGCTTCAAAATACTTGGAATCTATTCCAAAATTTTGGTTCAACGTGGCATAAAATGACACTATATGGGTAGGTCTATACTACATCCTTGTCCCTTTCATAAAAACTATAAAAAATTAAATTTGATAGATTATATATTACACCTCCTGCACTTTTATCAAGGTCATTTATCAAAAATATTCAAAATTTTACTCTATGTAAGCACATCAAGTCCTTTCAAAACATAATATAGAAATCACTTAGAAATTCTACTACTTATTTATCAAATGGCCATTAATATTTCCAAAGTCAATTTTAAATCATTCTAATAGTCATAGGCAAAGTTTAAAGTTTTTTAGTTATAGTTCAATGGCACTCTTTGTCAAGAATTCAAGTCAATTTATCTAGCTACATTCATATATCAATATCAGGATTCACACACTCTCTCTAGGAGGGAGAACTACATCATACTAATGCACTTATGGGCTATGTAGGCAACACTCAAATTATTCAAGGTTTTTTTAGGATAATTAAACTATTCCCCTTACTTGATTCCCCCTTGTATTTGATTTATTTATTTTTATTTTGAATGAGATGCATTTTTTATTTTTTAATTATTCCATGTGGTAAATTAAGACATGATAATCCATAAAACCCTCTTAGATAATTGTATGTGTTCACATTGCAAATTTAATCACACACTCAACTAAGACATGGCTGCAGTAAATAGACAAGGTCGTAGTACATCCTTGTCCTCCTAGTTTGACTTAATTCTATCATAATTTTAAATTGTATTTTTGGTACATTTTTCATAGGTCTTGCCATCCAATTTTTAGCAATAGTCAACCTACACAATAAACATTAATTCAATTTTAGCTAGATTTACATATCCTTTTATCAATTTATTATTTTCAACTCATTTAATTTTTTTTTAAATTAATACATTTCACATTCAAATATATATATTTTAAAATTTTAGATTAGATTTCAATAGTTGAGGAATTTGTATAGAAACATATGGCTGCAAGTGGCGTAAAGGAGAGCGTCAGCCTTGGTGAGGGTTCCGGTGGAGCGTGTCAGCTGCAGGAAGAGGCTCCACAGGGGAAGGAGCCATTTTATTTTAGTGATAACCCCAGGATTTCTAAGGTAAATGGCTTCTTTTTGCAGAGCCATGAAAGGCCTATTTTGGTGATTCCTCTTGAAACTATCAAAGAAGATGTTGAATATTTATCTGCTCATACCCTAATATGCAAGTTTATGGGTATTCAAATATCCTAGGCAGCCTTGGAAACCTGGATGTGCCGTACCTGGTAGGTAGAAGGGGATATAGATGTCATGTTGGCTAGAAACAACTATTTCTTGGTAAATTTCTCCTCTATTTCTGACAAAAATCAAATTTTTGAGGGAGGGCCCTACTTCTATGATTGAATTGGGCTGTTTATCAAACCCTGGCATGCAGGGTTTAATTCTATGGAAGATCTGCCAACCTGCGTGCCTGTGTGGGTCTAGCTCTCGAGACTCCCCCTAGAATTTTGGAGACAAGATATCTTGCGTCAAATAGCTGCATTACTGGGATCACCAATTGCTATAGCACACCAATCACTGGATAGAAATCTCATTTCCTTTGCCTGAATTTGTGTTGAAATGGATTTAAATAACCCTCTACTGGATGCTATGGAAATCTGCCTGGGAGGTTCATCCTGGGTCCAACAAATCAATTATGAAGCCATCCCTTTTCAGTGTAGAATTTGTCATGTGTATGGCCACTTGCACCGTCAATGCCCCTAGGCTATGAGATTCACTGGGATGGAGTCCAATGGAGGTAAAGAGGTAGGTAATTTAGCCTAAAAGAGCTCATCAAATCATGGCCTGAGAAATACATCAAATGGTAAACCCCAACTAAATTTGGTTAATCTGATTCAACACCAGCCTGATTTTAATGGCCTTGATAATGAAGGCTTCACCCAAGTCTAACGTCATGTGAGGGGACGTGGGTAGAAGCGTAGGAACCAGGACTAGCCCCAAGAGTTGGGTTTCAACTACTTTGAAACCTTGGATAGCATGGCCATTGAGGATGGCATTCCATTGGAGGAGCTGGGAGGACCATCAGAGGGTGAAGAGAAGTGATCTTTCCCTAATGAGTCCCAAGACATGGTGATCTAGTTGAATCAAGAGATTGAGTTTGCACCAAAATAAGGGGCATTAATAGTCCTTCCAGCTTAGTAGGACAAGGATATCAGGTGGGTAGATTTGGTTAAAGACATAGAGACCTCCTGGAAAGAGAAGGGATCATTGTCAGCATTGGGTTTAATGCAGAGACCTTTCAAGAAAGTCTCCTTCACCACTCCATCTAGAGTAGGACGTAAGAAGGATCATGAAAAAATCCAATGCACAAGAGATTTATTGGTTGAATCAGGGGCAGTTAAGACCTTGGATGAACACTTCACTCAATCCAACCAATGATAGTGCTATCATGGAATGTAAGGGGATTCCATAGTATCCCCAGACAAAGAGCTATGTGAAAGTTGGTTGTAGAGCATTCTCCAGACATCCTTTGCATTCAAGAGACCAAGCTCTCTATGGATGCTATGCTCAGCTGTATGTCAAAGTTTTGGGTCTGGGGGCAATGCCAGTGTGTGGGTGCTTTAGGAAGTGCTAGAGGATTGGCAATTTGTTGGGATCCGAGGAAGGTCATGCCTCTTCAATGGATGGCTAGTCTCTTAGTGCTTCCTATGATTGCATCCTCCCTTGAGTCTAGTGAGTTTATCTTGGTCACCAATGTGTATACACTTGGTGATATCTCTGGGCAGCTCAAGCTATGGGATCATTTATGGTATGTGCGGAGCTATTTTCCTTATCTGACTTAGATCATAGATGGAGATTATAATGCTATTCCTAGCTTGGAGGAGAAAAGGGGAGGGCTAGCACATTTATATCCTTTATCTAAGCTTCTTAGACATAATATTGATTGGCTGTGCCTAGTGGATGTTAAGCCCATTAATGGGATCTTCACCAGGAACAATAGAAGATCAGGTAAGGATGTTATTTCTGAGTGCTTAGATAGATTCCTAGTGTCTTATTTTTGGATTTCTAGTGCTTTCTCTTTGGCTTCTGAAATCTTGGATTGGAATGGGTCTAATCATTGGCCCATCAAGCTCACAACTAGTTACATTACTGGGCCCAAGAAACCTCCCTTTAAGTTTCAGCTAATGTGGCTTCGGGATTCTTCTCTCCATAGCCTTATGACCCACTGGTGGAGGCAGGGGGGCCGCATATGGCACAACCATGTTCTCCTTTGCCAAGAGGCTTCAGTATGTGAAGTGAAAGCTAGGTCTAGAATAGAAACAACTTTAGCAATCTCCATGTAATGAAGAAAAGGGCACAAGAGAGGCTGGACATTGTTACCAGGCAAATTCGTGACTTTGGCTTGACAGATGATCTTCATAAGGCTGAATTTGTGGCTTTGAATGACCTATTAGAATGGGAACTTTGAGAAGAGATCTTTTAGAAATAGAAGGTGCGTATTGATTGGCTCTAAGAGGGTGACAGGAACACAACATTCTTCCACAAGTCGGTCCAGGCGCGTCGCAACAAGAACTATATATCTTCTCTTATGACATTAGATGGAGCCCGCATAACTTCCTCTCCTGCTATATTTGAGGAAGCTATTCATTTTTATTCTAAGCTCCTTTCTGGCATTCCACCTACTACTAAACCAGAGGAGAATGAGGTCTTGGCCTACATTCCTCCTCTTATCACACCAAAGATGAATGAAGCATTCTTAAAACTGATTGATAAGTCGGAAGTAGAAAAAGTGGTGTTTAGTATGCGTAGAGGAAAAACACTAGGCCTAGATGGTTTTCCAGCCAAATTTTTTCAAGAGTTCTGGAGTATCATCAGCCAGGACCTCATGGAAGTAGTGCAGGAATCTTACCTCAACAAAGAAATGCTCAGAGTGATCAATGCAACTTTCTAGGTGCTGATCCCAAAAGAGAAATAGGCTAATTAGATGGATCATTTCAGGCCCATTGCACTCTGCAATATGATCTAAAAAATTATCACCAAGCTCATTGCAGAGTAGCTCAAAGTCTGGCTCCCCATGATCATCTCAGAGGAACAGGGAGGCTTTGTTGTGGGAAAGCAAATTCTGGATGGAGTGGTGATTAATTCGGAAGCAATCCACTCTATGTATAATTCTCAGGAGAGGGCTATGTTTATAAAGCTTGACTTGGCCAAGGCTTATGATAGGGCTAACTGGAGATTTCTACAAAAAATCCATCTGGCATTTGGCTTTGGTCAGGACTGGGTAAAATGGGTGCTTAGTTGTATTACTACACCCTCTTATTTAGTCCTCATTAATGGGGCACCTTCCAGACTGTTTGGGGCATCTAGAAGACTCTGCCAAGGAGATCCGATATCTCCATACCTATTCATTATCCTTGTTGAAGGGTTGGGCTGTCTTATTAATTTTTGGGCCTCCCATAACTTGATTCAGGGATGGCAATGGGGGCATGGGATAGCTAAGCTGACTCACCTCCAATTTGTGGATGACACCATCCTGGCTAGGAGAGTCCAAATTAGGGAAGCACAAGCTTTCAGGAGCACCTTGGATTCTTACTTAACAGCTTCTGGTCAGAAAATCAATGAGCACAAATCCTCCATTTTTTTCTTCAATACTCCTAAGGCTATCCTGTGAAGGATTGCAGCTACTTTTAGATTTCAAGCACATCCTCTCCCCATGACTTACTTGGGGATTCCCATTGTGGTGGGCAGGCAACCTAATTTTTTTTGGTAGAATGTACTGGACAAACTAAGGTAGAGAGTTAATCATTGGACCCACCATTGACTTACGACTGCAGGGAGGGTGACCCTTTTTCAATCCATGATTCAAGCATTGCCCATTTATTGTAGTATGGTCCAAGCAGCCCCGATGTATTTTCTCAAGGAATATGATGCTCTTTCTCAGCAATTTTTGTGGAGCGGCAATTTAAGGCACTCAAAATAGAGTCTTGTTAATTGGAACACTATTTGCTGACCAAAGAAGGATGGAGGTCTTGGGCTGAGATCAACCATTCTTTCTAGTTAGGCTCTCGTGGCTAAATTGTATTGGTGATGGTGCACTAGCCAATCCCACCTCTAGGCCCATATCTTGTCTTCAAAGTATTTCCCAGGGGTTAACCTGTCTGAGATTCCCAGGTTTCCTATTGAGGGAAGGGGCTCTTTGGTGTGGAACACCCTCAAACTTGGAGCACAGTTGGTGTAGCCCAGCCTTTTTTAGATATGCAACATTGGTTCAGAGGCACTTTTTTGGGAAGATTCTTGAAACAGAGCTCCTCCCCTCCTTGCCTCTCATCCCCATTTTCAGCTCCTGTGTGATTCCTTTTTCACTACTGGATGGACCATAGTGGATCATTACAAAGAAGCTTATAATTTGGGGAATACCATTGCTTATAAATCGAAGAATGAGATGGATTAGCCACTGGGAGGGACTATGGAGAACTAACAGGAGCTTTCTCAGATCCTTGTTACCAGAGGCTGTAGTTCCTTGAGGGAGAGTGATGTCTTGGCTTGGGGATGTGACTCCAGTGGGCAGTACTCAGTTTCTTCAGGCTATCAGGAGCTCACTAAAAATTGTTTTGGGGAAGTGGAATATTTATGGGGAAAGAAAATTTGGAACTCTGCATCTTGGCCGAAATGCAACTTCTTTCTCTGGACTCTCACCTTCAACAGATGTTTGACATGGGATAATCTTTGTAGAAGAGGTTATCATGGTCCTTCAATTTGTTTACTTTGTTGTAGCAGTGAGGAGAATGGGGCACACCTATTCTTCCAATGTTCCTTTGCCAAGAGATTATGGCATCTGTGGTGGGAAGCATGGGATTTCCCCTATTGGCATGTGTCCTCCTTGGTAGAATTTTGGTAGCGCCTGGGTCGACCCCCTACCAAGGTGTCTATACTGCAAACTATGTGGGAAATTGGTCCTACTTTTATTCTTTGGAATATCTAGATAGAGAGAAACAAAAGGACTTTCCAAGCATCCTATTCTGGTCTTAGGAAGGTTTGGGTGAAAGTCTTCAATGCAATTCAAGAAACCATTCAGGGCAAATGTGACCATACAATGGTTCTGGACCCGACTGAGACAATGATTTTGAAGAGGTTATCCCCTATTTTGCCTGATGCAGCTTCCCTTCCTCCTGATATGTAGGCCATGAATAAGACCAGGCCACAAGTTCCTCTGATTAGCCATTTGGGGCATTGGACTCCTCCCTTGGAGGGGCACATTAAAATTAATGTTGATGGATCCTCCAAAGGTAATCCTGGTGTTGATGGAATAGGCAGCATAGGTAGAGACAACAATGGCTCGATTTGCTTTTTGTTCTCCATTTACAAGGGCCACCACACCAATAATTTGATGGAGGCTTTGGCGATCCTTGAGGTGACTCAAATCTGTTGCAGATAGGGCTATCCTAGTATTATCTATGAGTTTGACTCGTAAGTGATTATTAACTTGCTGAATAATGGTAAATTTGATAATGTTGATTGGCAACTGGCTGCGGTGAATAAGCAAATTCATCAGATTAGTGCATCTTTTATGTCTATTTATTTTAAGCACATTCCTCGTGAGTGGAATGGAGTGGCTGATGGCTTAGCTAAATGGGCCTCAGAGAATGGGCTGAAGTGGTGTATTCTGGAGTAGAAGATGCTTCCTATTGGTTTTGCCCTTACCCTGGCTCAACTTCTTGAGCAAGATATGGGTTTGTAATCTTCCTATTTTCAGGTTCTTTCAATAAATTTTTACCCCTTTTTAGTTGCAATTAGATTTCAATAGTTTATTTGTTTTTATAATTCCATTATTAAATAAAAAATAATGTTAAACAATTCCTTGGTTAAATAATTGGAAAAAATATATTTTCAATATTAAATTCCTATATAGTTACTTTCTTTGTAACACTATTATTGAATGTGATAAGAAGTTTATTCTTGTCTTAAATTCATAGGGCTATTCCATTTCAATAAAATAGTTTTCTTGTTTAATGTGGTTTTTATTATACATATCCTACGATACATTTTGATTGTGTTTGATTCCTACATTGGAACCAAGATTTAAGGTTTAGTGTGTTATATTGCTTTACTATGATAAGGTCATCACAACTAATTGGCTAAAGGAGCGTATGATTTTTACTTTGTATAAGTATCATGTCATAGTTTATTTTAAAAAGATCCTTCAATAGGTTCTCATTTTCAGCTTGATTGGTGAAGAGGTAGTCGGAAATGAAATTTATCTTGAAAACTAAAATTAGACATGTGAAACTAAAATTCCTAATAAAATTGTTTGATATATCAAACATTACAACAATATGCACTGCTTTCAAAGAAATAATTGAAATTCAAGGTGTTGGTTTCTACGAGAATTTTTTTTCTTGGTAAAGTTAATTGAGGACTTATGAAAAAAATAGTGGAGTTAGTTTAGGATTAAACTTTTTGTTTGGGTAAAGTTAGTGAAAAGGAAATTTATTTATTTTATTAGTAATAATTTTTAATGTGGGGTTTGTTCTTAAACACATTAGTAGATAATTATAATATTATGTAGTATAAAAATTGATAGTGAAATCATTTTGTGGATTTTTCAACCTAGTTGGTAATGAGTGTTGTTCAATATTTCTATACTTGATTAAGATAGAATATGATTTTCATGAAAATATTATAGATTTAATTACATTATATCCTTAATTATCTAGCTTAAGTATATGTAAATTATGAGTCCCCAACCATGGAATATTTTAAAAGTTAATTTTATAATTTCAATCTAGTTTTCCATGGATTTTAATTCACTTATATTATTTCTTGTAGAGTATTTTATCAAGTTAAAATTTAGGTATAACTAACCTTAAAAGGGACTTAGAGATGTATAATAATAAATGGAGGATTCAATTATAGGATCATGGCATATAAGTATTAGAAATATCTGAGATTTATTTCACTAAAACTTTTACAACTTTATTTAATTCAAATATCATGCTTTGAGAGACTACAATTATAAGTTAGGTTATGGTTATAGTAATACAAATCAAATTTTATTTGATGATTGAGTACCAAGATTGAATGTACTTAGTTATATCTAGGTTGTTTTGTTATCAATTTTATTTTATTATTGATTGCTTCAAAACTAATTGTCTAGTGATGGTAGGATGCTATAATCACATGTTTTGAAATGGTTATGGCACTTTCTATCAATTAATGAATAATTCATGTAAGAGATATATGGGACTTTATTATTTTTCATATATTGTAATTAATTTGTTCCATTCTTTATATTTAGATCAAAAATCATTATATAGAGTTACATTTTACAATAAAATATTGTTACTATTTCTTTGGTCTCAGATGACTTGTTTTACTTTATTAAACTGTAGTTATGTACTTTACTTCCACATATTTTACTTCTATTTTAATATTAATATTTGGTTGTTTTATAGTTTTATCCTCTTATCTTAGTGTAGTTTTATTTTTAGTTTAGATTCAAAAAATTCACCTTGTTTAGTTATATTTAATTATTGTTAATAGGTTATTTATTGTTTTTTTTAGTGATATACATGCTTTTACATGGAAACATGTAATCAATAAAAATATCATCAAATGGATTGATTATATTTTAGATTATGATACAAATTTTTATCTCTTATTAATAATTTAATTTTTAATAATTATTTTATTTGAGTTAATAATAAAGTAGAATAATATTACTTATTGTTTAGTTCACCATTCGATAGATCTACTTTCAATGGTTCCTTTTGTTAGTGAATTGATAATAGTGTAGATTAAAGTGATTGTTTTGTCTTTAGATTACTTTCAAGATATCTTATCAATATTTTTTCCATTTTATGGATTAATTAGAGTGTATAATAATTCAAAACATTAAGTCAACTATGTTTTCAGTTTATAGATAACATAACTATTTAAAATACCCTTTACACTTGAGCTTTTTCACTAGATATATTTTCCATCATGATTAGATATGGTTTGATTCTATTTTAACTGTAATATTAGGTGAATGGGTTGATTGGGTGACTGATACAATTTTTAGTGTCAATATACTAAAATCCATATTTCTTGAGACCATTCTTAATGGTTTTTATTATATTTTAAATCCATATAAAGATTCAAGGAGCTTATTGATTCTATCTACTTTTATTTTATGGTTCCTTATTAAAAAATATGTGCCATACACATTGATATTTTATTTTTACTATTTTATAGAGTCAAAATATGTATATATTAGAAACACTATATATTAGAGAATAACATGCAAATAAAATCAAGGAGGCATATAAATCCAATGCCAAAAGGCACCTTTGATGAATATAATATTTACTAATTTCTTAATTGAAGAGGAAACAAAAGCACATTATTGAATAAAATTATAAGGAGACTTAAAATATTGATATCTGTAAAGGATAACCTTTCAAATACCATCCTTTTTTTCTATTCTCAAATATGTTAGACCTTTTACTTAGATAACTTAATAAGATGGGCCAACTCGCTAATAACTAATTGTGGCCATGATCTAAATAATACTCCTAGTAATTGATAGCTATTAGCCTCTCAGATCCTATGGTGCACTAAGTTTATCATACCTAGTGGTCTCTAGGATCCCAAGTA
Source organism: Torreya grandis (assembly GCA_037957365.1). Classification (NCBI taxonomy): domain Eukaryota; kingdom Viridiplantae; phylum Streptophyta; class Pinopsida; order Cupressales; family Taxaceae; genus Torreya; species Torreya grandis. The sequence continues at coordinate 149,057 of JARHVA010005616.1, read as the reverse complement.
TACTACAAATCATTGATATCTATAAGTCACTAGGCTCCAAATAATTTAAAAAAAAACATCAAATATTAGTGTCCATTAGGTTCATAATATTGTATCAATTCACTCATATCTAGTATTCATTGGGATACCAATAATATGTCATGCCACTAATACCTAGTTCTTTCTATGTTCCCAAGAATATGTCAAGTCACTAATAACTATAATTTTCTAAGATTCCAAGAATATGCCAAGTTAGAGATAGCTAGTGATCATTATGCTCCCGAGAATAAACCAATTCATTGATACCTATTAGTCACTAGGTTACTTATAATACCCCATGTCACTGATACTTAGTGGTCTCTAGGTTCCCAAACATATCAATATTCCATAGCTATAAGGAATTAAGATTCCAAACATTAAGACATGCAAGACATACTTATCAATTACTAGGTTCCCAAAGATCTTAAAAATTCATCCAAACATAGATGTTATTAGGTTCCTAGAGATCCTAACTTGTCATTCATACCTAGTAATAGATAGGTTTCTAAAGGTATATGACATGTAATATTTTAATTGATAAAAATGCATATCACATTCTAGATTAACCTATTTATACCAAGTCAGACAAAGACATTTAATAATCATCATTAAGAAATATAAAATAATTAGGTATTGTAGCAATAATTAACACCAACACCATTATCTTACTTAAATTTTATACTTTATTGATAATATATTTTTCTTACAGTTACTATAAACTTTCACACCTTGATAATTCAAGCTTTTTTGCATTGCCATAATATACCAAAACAAGGTTATTTAGGATTATGTGTAGTTTCATCTTTAAATTTAGGGAAGAGGAGGTAAAAACACCTATTGAATGTTTCCTTTCACACTACATAAAACTACATTAATTTTTTAATGTTGTGTGCAATATATTTATCTATAATTCCTATGTTGATTTCATGACCTATAATTTATTTTTGTAATGAGTTGATGTTAATATAGATAAACAATAAGAATTAAGACAATGTTTTATGCATTTCTACCTAATAAATCAGATAAGTACAAATACATATATGTATGGAATTCATATGAAAATTAAAATAGGAAAAATTAGACTATGAAAAAAAGTATATTATGGAATTGGTAGAAACAAACAAAAACTTTAGTTAGAAACATGTAGCATAGATTTTTCCCATAGTGAAATTGAGGGTCATAAAATAAGTATTGATTATTTTTATGCACTTTGAATTTGGTACATAGTTAAATTATTTTTCTTACAACATACATCCACATTCATAATTTGAAAAAAAATCAAGATGTGACTATTACTTTGTATTTTATCTCTGTTTCAAGTTTAATTGTCAATTCAGTATTTTCATTTGGATTTTTTTCAAGATTTAGTGCATAAAAATGAGTCTAAATTCTATGTTCACTTACTTTTCATTATATCTATCACTTTATTCATTGATTTATCTTTATATTCATATACAATAAATTTAGACTAAAAGATATTGGTGAACACATTCATTATCTCAATGCTTAATCTTTCATCCTAGGGATTCATGCCTATTTTTTTATTTGATTTTTAGAATTGAATATTTTATTACATGGTTAGTCAAACCCTATATTTTATTCACCTATTAATACGTATAAATTAAATCCACCCTCATAATTAGGTGCCCACACCTTTTTTCCTTGAGTGCCCACACATATACACATATATATTTATATATGTATGTAGGTAGGTATGTATGTATATATGTATGGATGTATGTGTGTACGCATGTGTGTATAGATATACATATTTGTATGTATGTATGTATGTATATGTGTGTGTGTATGTGTGTCTATACATACATAGATACACATGTATGTATACGTGTATGTGTAGTATGTATATATTTGGGTTATCTAGGGTTTTGATGCTCTTAATTTGAAACTAATATTCATATTTTCATTTTAATTATATCCATTCATTGACAATGTCTAATACTAGTGATGTTAATCCTTGTAATGTTGATTTTTGTAGTAAGATATAATGTCTTTATAATAGAGTACCCTTTACTACATCTTATTATATTGGCATGAAAAATTGTGATGATCTAAATTATATTGAATAAGTTGAACCATATAGTGTTTCAACACTTCCCAGCCTCAGATTTGTGATTGAGAAAACCCATAAAAGCATAGAGTACTTATTAAAGAAATTAAGAGTTGAAAAAATAATAATAAGGATCATTTTTCTAAGCATGCTACTATAAATCGAGTGGATGGTTACACTCCTTGTATATTAGGTGGTGATTCTAAATATCCTTATGATACTAATCCTATTAATATTTTACCTAGTGTTACTACAACACCTTGGTTTTATGCTTTTATTCCTACACAACCTAAAGATCTATGGTCCCTCCCACTAACCCCAAGATAAATGTGCCTCCATCTAGTTCATATATTCATTAACTTAGTATTGGACATAGTCATAACATCAATTGTGACTCAAATACTAATTATAATTATTTTAAGGAACCTTTTTATACAAATTCTAATGCTAATTATAAACCTAGTAGTGAATTTAATAACCCATAATTACAAAATTTACTTAATGATATGAAGGTGAAATTTTCACAATTATTTAAAACATCTGGAAAAACATCCATAGTTTGATCTTATGACATTTACACAACCCTTTAGATCAAGAAGTACTTAATCACCCCATACCTCCATCATTTCAAGTACTTAAGACTAAAACATTTAGCATAAATTAGGTTCCATCTCAATAAATCAAAGATTTATGTTCATCATGTATTGGTACTCAAAATGATCAATTTCTTATGAATAAGTTATTTTCCCAATGCATATGAAACATCCAAAAACATAGAGATCGATTGATCACATGTCCATGGTTGAAAAATTATTGTCAAGGTCAAGTGTCATAAAATGTTGATAACAACTAGGGTTTTGAACACATGATACTTGGAGCACGAACCAAAAAGGTTTTCTAATTACTAATTTTTAAAATTGAAACTGTAATAAATTAATTTGACAAAAAATAACTTGGTGGTAGTGTTTTTTGAAAACTAGACTTCCCCTTCGCAAGTGACTTGAAAAATAACACCTACCAACTCCTCTACACTAACTCTAAAATAATGCATTCACTCATTTATTTTTAAAAATTATCTTATTATATATATATATATATATATATATATATATATATATATATATATATATATATATATTATGTGTGTGTATGTGTGTATGTATGTGTGTATGTATGTATGTATTGTGCATATAAAAGATTTTGGTTTATTAATTTTTAGATAAAAAACTATAACTTTTAATGTGGGGTCCCCCTTATTTTCAAGGAATTTATTATTTTAATTAAAAATAAATTTAATAAATAAAATTCAACAAACTATATACATACCATGGAAACATATAGGCTAAAGCATGGTTCACCTGTAGAAATAGGGGTGATGTTGGATATTGGTAGAGACCATCAAAATCCCTCATAACATGTAAAATGCCACTAATATTCCCTTTAATGTGAACTATGAATTAACAAAATAATTTTGATACAAAAATAAAGTTTTTTCAACCCATATAGGGCATATAGGTGCATGTAGGTGGCTTAAGAAAAATAATGGAGGAGCTTGAAGAATCCTTTAGGGAACTTATAGCTGATCTAATCAGGTTTCGAAGCACTGGATCTCAACTTTGAATCACATAAATAGATATATGAGGCTTTGAAATAAAATTTGTGATTTTTTTCAACTTTCTAATGCCATAGGGTCATATAATGGGTTGTATAATTACGTGAAAGGCTGATTTTTTACTAAAAATTGTGATAGATGTTTGTTGATTGAGGCTCCAATTCTTGAATTTAGATTTAGGTGATCAAAAAATAGATAGATAGGGAAAAAAATCCTCCCTCATTCTACTCCATATATTAGAGACCCAAGATTGATTTTGAGAAAATAATTAATATAGGTAAAAATGAATGATTCACAGATTGATAATACAACATGGTCTTTCCAATTCAACTATGTACCCCATGATCTGACACCATGACATAATTCATGTAATATATGTAATATGAAGAATACACATTGGATAGAACTAGATATAGAATCAATTAGTATAAGACATACATTGACATAGAGAATTAACATGTGAAAACCTCTTGAGAGGTTAAAACCCACAATGTGCTATATTCCTATATGAGAAACTTATTTTTGAAATACAATCTTCTTAAACTCCCTTATTCTTAACATGTATCAACAAAACGTTTATAATATATTTTCCACATGTAGATATTAAATTTTCTCTATCATAGAATTCACCAAATGTATCAAGTGAATAGCAATAGGGGTAAAAGCCCTATTTATATTGGTAATTAGGGGAGGTGACTCTTGTAAACAATGGGTATAACCTTTTTTGAGAATATTTTAAATAAATGGTAAATAATAAACATATATGTATTATTATTTATTTACACGAGGTTTTTAAACCCATGTTAATAAATAATAAATCATTATTATTTAATTGTCTATAATATACTAAGGATATATAATAACACCACTTAGACATTAAATGTTCTAACACCTATTTGAGTTTACTTATGATGTATCTATACTAAATAAATTTTTTCTTGTGATAAGGTCACCCATATTGACTCATGCACAAGTCACTAAAATAGTAAAGAAACATTATAGAGTCTTTTAGAAGGTATCAAACCACATATATGTTGTGTGTGTGTGTGTGTGTGTGTGTGTGTGTGTGTGTGTGTGTGTGTGTGTGTGTGTGTGTGTGTGTGTGTGTGTGTGTGTGTGTGTGTGTGTGTGTGTGTGTGTGTGTGTGTGTGTGTGTGTGTGTGTGTGTGTGTGTGTGTGTGTGTAAACCCAACCTATACCTTTTCTTCCCCTTTATTATATATTCATTAAGAGTTAGACATTTATGGTTATCTATGTTATAATTTGACATTTCTAAGATAGAGATCATGAATATGGAAGATGATAATTGGTTATTATTTACTAATGAAGGTTCTTATAATTCAAAGTGTAACCTTTATATGCACATGTTATGAATACACAAAATCTCTAAAATTTTGATGAATCTAAGCTTATGTTGTGAGTTGATATGCGCTATTGATAATTATGTGTGTTAGGTTTTGAATCTTTTTGAGGGCCACAGTTTGTTCATAAATTTAATACTTAAGAAGGATCTTCATTTGTATTTATTATAATAAATTGATCATTAATTTTATGAATATTAAATTGAATAATTGATATTTATTCAAATGATATAAAAATAAAAATGTTTTTCTATTTTATTTATTTGGTTCTCTCTTCCTAGAATTTTCTATTACTAATGGTTGTTTCCTTTAGTCATATTGAATTAATTTTGGTCATTTATGGACATTAATATAATTCCATTCTTTCTTTCTTTCTTTAATGTATTCTACAATAATGCTAAGAAATCATCCAATAGATCAATAATCATATCATATATGTGCACAACAAAATAACTACATTTTACTCATTATAACATCAATACATCAATTTCATGAAAGTTAAATATTTTAACTATCCCTGAATATTCACACAATCTTGCTTGAATTTTTTTTCATTTATTAATAATTTTGAGAAGGATAACATGTATGTAAAAACAACATGGTCAAAAAATAATAATGGCATATAAGAAGTGAATATGTATACATAGTTTATAAAAATATATGATTCACATTGAGATATGTCAAATATTATGTATAGTGGTATCCAAATTGTCATAATGATATAAAAAATATGACATATCAAGATACAATCTAGACCATAATATACATATACAAAATGTGACATATAGGCATACAATGTGGGCCATATTTTCATATAAAATAGATTTTTCCTACAACTACCCCTAACACAACACCTATCTCTCTTACTCCTAATTGCCTTCAAATAAATTGCACTTCCTTGTGATAAATGTAGAACTGGGGGTGATGTTTAACTCATTATGGGGATAAAATGTCCTCTCAACATGTGAAAGACCAAATATCTCTTACACAACCCTGAAAAAATCTTTTTCACCTAAACAAAATATTAAATAAAAAATCTTATCCATTAAAATGATATATGGAAAATGATAGAGTTGCCAAGAAAATAAAATTTCAACAAGGTGATTCTGGCCTCACCACATGCCACCTAAATGACTATCTTGGATTACATGACCATGAATATATCTATGATGGATAATCCTATGGAACATACATATAAGGTTAGATTTATATGTGCATATAAATATAAATATAATGTAGAGTATCATTACTTAAAAGTAAAAAACAATTTTATTGTGTTCTCACTAGTATCTATCTCTGAATTAGGTGTTGCTAGGGAGATAGTGGGTCTTAGGATGAAACTAAAACATAAGAAAGAAATTTTTATGATCCATGTATGGTATCCATAGCATATTTAATCATTTATAAAACCAACAAATAAATATTTCAATTTTGAATCAAAAAAAAACTAAACCAAATTTAATACGAATCAAAATTAATAATATTCATTCTCTACATAAAGAGAGAGGGATATAAAGAGAGAAACACTATTCCTTGTTTTACTAGAACTATGGTATATACAAAATATTTAAACAATATATAATAAATTTATGTAATTTATGACTTTTCAAACCTAGGTGTAAGGTACTACAATGCTAATTAAAACCTCAACAATTGATTATAATCCAATTGAGGTACCTATTATAATGATCATTTATACAAGAACTAAATAAAATAAGTCAAATATTAGCTAACAAAATAAATTTATACTAAAATATAAACTTAATATTCATTTTCATAAGTAAAAAATATAATTATAATTAAGCGTATGTGTCAAATACATATGGTAAAGTAGATAATCCCTGCATAATTGGTTATGTACTAATGAAAAGTGGTGAATAAACTATAGATGGCATATACTTTGGCATGATAGTGTCATGAGGTGTTGAATAAACTACAAATGATTTATACTATGGAATGATAATGTCTTGAGGTATTTAATCAACTATAGATGGAATATACTTAGGGATGTTGGTGTCTATATGTGGTAAATAAATTATAGATGTAATATATTATTCATTACTATTGTTTAGAGATGTTAAATTAATTGTAAATCACATAGACTATTGGATACTAATGTGTTACACAAATGTACATCTAGTATCCATAGTTTTAACCCATGAATGTCTAACCTTAACATAGGTCCAATACACTTCCTCCCATATGATTTCCAACAATTTACAAGAACTTTAGGATGATTTCTATTTGTGTGTGACTACTAGTGGGTGGTACATTAACACCAATAATAAGAGGGACACTATTAGGATGTGCAATAACTTGTAAACTTTGTATAACTCCTCAATGTATGCATCCCATTATCAATCATAACATCTGCGAGACTAGTAACTACCCTCGAGGGTTTCTATTTATGTAATATGATGAAATATTTTAGGAGTATAAGTATTTTTTATTGTCTTTATATTTATTTTTAACTTTGTTATGGAAATTTTTCTTTTACCTAGAATTAGGGTCTATCAAATGAGGACCCACTCCCATATTTTGAGAGACATTCAAGTTGAGATAATTTATTATTTATTATAGAATAAAACTCATAAAAAAAATTTCTCAAAAAAATAAATGTAACCTCATTATTATTTCATGGATAATAATCAAACACCATCCATGACCTGTCCAAAAATTTATTATTTATCTCTGCATGAACACACCAATCAATGCTAATCGTGTTTATAACTCATTTTTGGTGGTTAGTTAGTTTTAATATTAACAAAATAACCACACATTTATTCTCTTTTTTTATCATCCTCATATGGACATTTATTAGAATAATATTCTTTCAAAACATCTCTTTGATGCAATATTGCATCAAGTTTGGAAGTGACATTTCCCACTTCATTAAAAAATGGTCTCAAATCTACTAACAAGTGAATTATGTACACTATGACTTGAAGAGTAATGAAAAATATTGATAATAATTTTTAATTGTTGTCATTTCAAATTATATTATTCATATAATTCAACATATTTTATGAATTCAAAATGATGAGGGTTTTGATCATAGATTTGTTCAACATTTTCTTCAAGAAATGGGTCCATCAAATTTTTTATCTAGATTTACAAAAATAAAAGTTTTCTTTAGGAAATATGAAATAAATGAAAAAAATAATTTGAATATTGTAAACATAAATACATATAAAATCAAACCCTAAAATCAAAACTTAATAAAAACCATACATGAGACCATGATCAAAATTTGGAATCAAGTTCCCAAGATGCAAGGTAGGCTAAATATTTCAATCCTCTTCTTAATGTTCCAAAGAATAAAATGTCTAAGATCATACAATGAAGAACATGGTATAAAAATTTGGGGATAAAATTTTATTTATAAAGGATGTACACCATTTTTGAGCCTCAAATGACATAAACCCTTTTTGAGCCATAAAGGGTGTATGCCTTCTATGGAACAAAGGGAATATGTCTTTTATCCAATAAAGGGTGCATTCCATTTTCCCCATAAAGGGTGTGTGATATTTTTTAAAATGGTGTAATCCCTTTGTGGGTGAAAGGGCATATGCCCTTTTTCTTTGGCAACATGCCATGAAAATTTAAGCATAGGGTTTTTGAAAAAAGTTGGTATGCCCTTTGCTAAAAAATGTGTTATCAAGTTTATTATAGTCATATAAAATGTGAAAATCGGTATCTTTCATGTGGCTTGTGACACCCAACCCATAGGTTCCTCTTACATGCTATCATGACCATTTGAGACACCTTTTTACCTATTCCCAGTCATCCATAGACTTTTGAGACCTAATTCCAACTCACCCAAGCTAAATTTCCTATGTTAATTATATCCCCCTAGGTCCCACACCTGTAGGACAATAGCACTCAACTTGGACTATAACACCAGACCCTAGGGTGTCAATTTTGGACACTCTTATCTAATTACATTTTTAACTCCAATGGTCATTTCCTTTTAGTTCCTATCCTTCTTCTTGTCAGCCTAATGCGAATACACTCGACCCATGACCAATAGATCTCTATAAAATCCTATTAAAAGTTAATTTATAAATGGTTGGAAAATATTTTAAAAGAAATCAAGAATACAAGGAAGACCATTGAGGCAAACTTCCCTAATCTTTGCATACAGTCATCTAATATAGCTACAAGCACATCTAAATCCTCACACCAATCCCTAGCCACCTCAAGCACACCTAATTTAACATTTTTAAATATTAATAACACTATTGTACGAAGTACATTAAGTGGGAGAACTACATATGGTTCGATACTTCTTTGGATTATTGGTATATAGGCAATGTACCCATACAAGGGGTATGGATATAGGTTCAGTGCATATTACACACACTAACCCAACCACTTCTTTCTCAAGATTAATTAAAGCATAATGAATTCTAGGGTTTCAAGAATAAATTATCTCTATAAGGAGTTTTGTGGACCTTCAGCAGTCAAAATTTCATAGGTAGGATCACACAAGGATAGTGAACACAAATAGAAAAATCAAGACTCTAAGATAATAGTGGAAAAAGAGGACTATAGTGTTAGACCCTAGGGTATCTTATTTCAATTCTCGTATCTTTTAATAAAACAAAATGTACATCTTGATTTACAACATTGTCCTGATCTTGCACAACAAATTCTAGACCCCATCTTAGTCATTTCATTTGATTTTTAGCTGTCTTATTTTCTTCATATTTATTGTTATTTATAGAAAGGTTAAAAATAAAATTAAATTATACAAATTAGTAGCTAAATTATTGTAATATTATTTATTGATTTAGTTTAGAGGCTTAACTAAATTAGGAGTAAAACTCCAATATTCCCAAAATAATTAAATCATATGGCGAAACCGACTTACTTCATTTGCACATAAAAACCTTAGAAACCCTAGGGAAAATTCCTTGTTGATTTTTCCAATAATTTTCTAATTTTTCCTGCATATTTGAAATAAAAATTTCACATTTATTTTTTAAATTTACCTTATTAATTTTGAAAAATTATTGAATCAAAACCCTAGTTGAATTCACTAGATCCTTTTGTGCACAAAAACCCTAGAAGCCCTAGGAAAAATTCCTTCTTAATTTTTTAATATTTTTTTAATTTTTTACCTGCATATTTATTTACATTAGTTTTTAAAATTCTGTGGTAATTTTTAAAAAATCATTTCTTCCAAACCCTAGTCGCATATACTTGGTCCCTTTAAATCAAGAGTTTTCCCAACATTTTTCTAATTTTTTACCTGCATATTTAAATAAAAAATTCACATTAATTTTTAAAATTCCTTAGTAATTTTAAAAATCATCATTTTTCAAAACCCTAGTTTCATATACTAGGTTCCATTGATTTTGAGGTATCACCTTACATCTAAAATAAGATTTCACATAAAAATAAAAATGGATCTCATTTATTTAAAAACATTTCTTGAAAATAATAAGGAGACCATACTCAATCCTATCATGTACATGAATGATGAAGTTTACCATATGTTAATATAAAGCTTCATTATTTCCCTATCATTCTCACTTTTTATAATAAGGGATGATATTACAAAATTTATTGCTAAAAATGTACAAGATTTCAATATTTATTTTGCATATTCTCTCTCTCTCTCTCTCTCTCTCTCTCTCTCTCTCTCTCTCTCTCTCTCTCTCTCTCTCTCTCTCTCTCTCTCTCTCTCTCTCTCTCTCTCTCTCTCTCTCTCTCTCTCTCTCTCTCTCTCTCTCTCTCTCTCTCTCTCTCTCTCTCTCTCTCTCTCTCTCTCTCTCATGTAGCATAATTTAAAACTCTATTTTTCTAAACATGTTAAAAAAAAATTGTTACAATACAAATTTTTTTATGCATTAGTGCAAAGGTCCATGATCTCTATCCCTTATTTGTTATCTCTCATGTGGAATATTCTTTATAATCATATTGCTATACAACTTAGAACTCTAATTAATTTTTTAACATGCTATCTTTCTATTATGTGTAATTTAATTAAGAATAAAATCCTTACATGCTTGGAGGATCCATTACATAATATAATAACTACCTTTCAAGTTTCAATGTCATATCTTATGCACAAGAAAGAATTTCCTTCTACTCCTCTCCCCCAAGAGGGTGATAGCAACTTTTTCTCTAACCAGGTTCATAATATCACCTCTCCCAAAAGTGAGGTAACCTATATTATTATTCCTAATACATATAATCAGCCTATAACTTCTTCAAACCCTGTTTAACATATGTGCTTACATGTTCAATCAAAAGAAACCACAGTTTACACTTGTGATACTTTAATGGATCAAGTCACCAGTATGAGAAAGTTAATTTCAGATTTACAAACTCAAAACTAGATATTACATGACAAGATCAGAGCATTTGGAAATCAGATTATAATACAAAAGCCTCAAAGGCATCCTAGCACCAATCATGTATATGTACCTTCACTTACTCAATTGGTTGCAAGCAATGTTACATATCAAAACAAGAAATCACAGTAAAGTAACTCTAAAACTCATGATTCAAAAATCATTCAAAGATCAAATAAAATTTCAAGTGAGATACTAAGGTTAATAATTAAATATAAGTTGATCAAACTACCTCCTCTACATCTAGTAAGAAGATCCAAATATTATTGTGCATATCGTAGAATGCATAGACATCACACAAATTCATGTTTGGCATTGAGAAAACATATATAATAAATAATTTCTAATGAGGACCCTATACAAAGTAAATCAGTCAAGAAATCCATAGTGACATAGGAACACATTCACAAAGGGTCAAATTTAGAAACAGTGCAAAAGTGGTTACCAAAGCATAACTTAGAACAAAAAAAGGATCAAAAATCAAAATTAGAGTAATACAAAGTAACACAAGAATAGGTAAATAATGAAAACTATATTAATATACCTCTCCAAATGAGAGTCAATTTTCAAAGCAGTATGGGTTTGGTCAAAAATATCTACAATAGTTTGATTTTCAAGGTCAATGGTTGGGCACGCATGATCGAGGCATCACTACTCCTATTCTAGCAGTTGATAATTTTTATCACCAAGGTTTGGGATTTATTGAAAATCCTAAGGCAAATCATTCATAGACATAATTTATCAAATGAAAAGATCTAAATACGACAAAAGTCAACACTAGCATTCCATTAGTTCAAAATTAAGATGATAATGATGAGTGGAATAATATAGGTTATTATGATTTCTAAGATACCAATAATAAATTTGAATATTTAGTGTCATATTCATATCCATTACCTCATGATTCACAATCATAAAAGGTTCCTTTGTTTGATATAGGACACCATGATAGGGAGTCTCTCATGAGACTCATCTATTACCATCATTTCTTCTGAATTTTTCTTGTACATAACTTCTTTTTAATTTCTTGTATATAGTCTCCTAATTATTGATTATACATAGCTAATTTTTAATTACTTGTACATAATCTCTTCATTATTGATTTTACATAACATATACTAAAAATACCAAAAATAATAGAAATTTTCAAAATCCAAAAACATTCAAATAGTTTAAAAACACAAAAATATTATAATTTCATGCCTTATCCATGCTTTACATTTTTACGACCATGATAGAATTACATTGTATTGTTCTATGATATTGTTTGTCAATTTATCTACATTACCTTACTTCACTTAATCTTCTTTGAGTGTGTGCAATGACATCCAGATCCATGATTACTTCACTCTACCCATTAAGGGGGCATCCAACTTCTATATTTGAGACATATATTAATATATTTACCCACTGGGGGTATCTTCTACATGACTATACCATCTAGGTTATGTTATTCCTACACCACACACTCTATTTATCATGTTGATGTAAATTACTTACTAGCTTCCATAGATTACTCTATCAAAATTCACTAATATATAGCACCTGTATATTTCTTAGCATATACCTATTATTGTACTCTATGTCTTTCATACTTTCACTTCTTGTTTTGATGTGATTGTATTTCTAGTATATTACATGCCTTATTTTATTGCTTTATATATCCAGATGTGATTGCATTTCTCAGTTTCTATTTTGTCTCATGTATGTGCCTTAGGAAATTTTCCAATGTCATTTTCTTATATTCTTGTGTGTGCCTTAGGACATTTTCCAATGTCTTTTACTTGTACTCTTCTATGTGATTGTGGCTTTCACACCAACCTTTCTTATTTCCAATTGTGTGTGTACGTGGCATTTGAACATGACTTGTATGCTTAATTTATAGTTTGAGTGACATGTGCACATGTCCCTTATTTTCTTGGCCCCTTGGCCACTCATGTATGCTTCTTTATTCTTTCCTTGTGTGCTTGTTTACTTATTTGCTTCCCAATTATTTGAAATTCCATGATCCACATCATGTATTATCTTACTTTCTTGGATGCCATGATGGACATTATGTTCCATCTCTCCTTGATAGCTAAAAAATAACAACTAAAAAATAACAACCATACAAACTTCTAGTTCTAGTTTATTATATTAACATGCTACTACATTTTTATATCTATCTAGGAATACCCTTATTGATCTAACAATCTCCATTATAAACCATGTTATATCTTGAGATATCTTGTCAATTATCATTACTATATCATGTATTTTTTAACATAACACATTTGTAGGGATTCTTATTTTTATAATACTCATTTCAAGGTATTAATTCCTACCCTAAAAATAGGGGAAAATAAATAGGGGTTTTTTCATAGACATTAGAGCTCTTATCAGTCAAAAAAATAGCTTTCAAAACACCCAGAGTAGTATCCAGACTTCAAACGAGGTAGAACAGACTAGGAAGATAGTGAAAATTATAGAATAGTCATCAAAATTAGCATAGAAAAAAATCATCAAGATTTGACTATAGTTCCCAATAGTAAGGTGTCCAATTTTGGTTCTCCTATCTAAACAACAAAAACCTAGATTTTCCAAAAATAGATAGAAAAGTAAGCATAGTTACAGTTTTATTAGTAACAATTTAGTTTAAAATCAATAATTTCAATATAGTTTTTATTAGTGAATCTAGATATAGGGGATATCATGTATGACATGATGTATCTCACTTTCAGTTTTAGATTAGGTAGTTGGTATAACTTCTAGATCATAATCCATGTTTCAGACACTAGTGATTGTGGGTAATGTGCATGACATATTTGACTTATTTTCATTCTAAGTTTAGTAGATTACCAAGGTATTCACAAAAATTCTATGCTTCATTTCATCTGTAGGTGGTTGGCATCATTTTGTAGTGGCTTCCACATAAGCCTATTGCCTAGTTTTACAGTTGCTTTCATACAAGCCTATTCTCCACCTTTTTCTAAATGACCAAGAGTGGCTTAGTTTTCAACACACATTTAGCTATTCATGACACATTATAAGATTATAGAGCATTTATGGTCTTCAATATCAATCTCATATGACACACATTTCATACTAGTATCAGTTCATAGCTTTACTTCATAGGGAAATAATGGAGCCAAAAGACTAGCTAGTCTTTGTATTCTTGAGCCACCTACTCAAAGGGATTAGACACATAGTCCAAAAATCAATAAACATATGCATTATCACATAACTTCACTTAGTGAGTGATGATGGATCAAAAGAGATAGAATTTTCATTCTTGAGCCACTCTCAAGGAATTGAACACTTAGCTGTGTTCATGATATTACTCTTGGTACAACATCATTCAATACATACTCAACATCACTCAACATCATAATAGGGTTTGTATTGGTTCATGTACCCAATGAGGTGCATTCATTCCTTTCTCTTCCTCTCTCTTTTACCCATATTTTGTATGTTCTTATTTTATATATAGTGTATCTAGTAAAGGCTAATCTACTCCTAATTTTCTCTTGCATATTTACACTTCACAACGTCCTCTCTCTAGGCACACTCAACATCACACAGATTTATGATCTTTACCATTTCATATAAGTTTAGGTATTCTTTATATTTTTCGTTTATCCTAGTATTTCACTTTGTTTCATCACTAGAATAAAGGTGGGGGGCAAATGTAGTCATATAAAATATGAAAACTAGTATCCTGAGTGTGGCTTGTGACACCTAACCCATAGGTCCCTCTTGCATTCTCTCATGACCCTTTTATACAACTTTTTAATTATTCCAAGTCATCCATGGACTTCTAAGACCTGATTCTAACTCAACTCGGATATATTTCCTGTGTTAATTTCATCCCCTAGGTCCCACACCTATAGGATAATAGTGCCCAACTTGAACTATAAAATTAAATCCTAGGGTGTCCATTTTTGTTTCTCCTGTCTAATTGTATTTTTAGATCCAATAGTCATTTCTTTCCATTTTATATCCTTCTTCTTGTCAACCTAATGCAAATTCATTCAACCTATGGCTAATAGACCTCTATAAAATCACATTCAAATTTCATTTAGAAAGGGTTGGAAAATATTTCAAAAGCAAACAAGAATACAAGCAAGACCATTGAGGAAAACTTCCTTATTCTCTTCATAAAACCATCAAATACATCTACAATCACATGTAAATATTCACACCATTCCCTATCCACCTTAATCATATGTAGTTTAGCATTTTTACATCTTCATAACACTATTTCACAAAGCACATCAAGTGGGAGAACTACATATGGCTTGATCCCTATTCAAAGTATTGGTATGTAGGTAGTGTGCCCACATAAGGGGTGTGGATACATTTTTAGTGCATATTAAACACACTAACCCCTCCTTGTTTCTCAATATTGATCAAATAATAATGAAATTCTAGGGTTTGAATACTAAATTAGCTCTATAAGGAGTTTTGTAGACCTTCAGCAGTCAAAATTTCATAGGTAGGCTCACATAAGGACAACAAACAAAACCTAAAAATCTCAAGCCCTAAGGATAATATAGGTAGAAGAATACTATAGCACCAGACCCTAGGGTGTTATATTTTGATGATCATATACTTTCATAAAACAAAAACTAGATCCTAATTTGTGACACTATTGTAGTCCTACACAGTAAATTCTAGACCCTGTCTCAACCATTTTATCCAATTTTTAGTTAAGTATTATTTTATTCATATTTATTTATATTTATAGAAATTTTAAAAATATAATTAAATTATGCAAATCATTATCTAAATTATTGTAATATTATTTACTAATTTAGTCAACTCAGACCCTTAACTAAATTAGGAATAAAACTCTAATATTCCCTAAATAGTTAAATCATTTATCGTGTCTTTTATCCCCCATATTTGTGAATCTAACCATAACATACATGGGGCTCTTTGATATTTTATTGGGATGAACTTGGATACATAAAATCCACATAGTACCTTTCATAGTGCATGGGTGTATTAAATACATTCACACCAATAAGGTAGTCACAGTTCTTATAATTCCATATGAACATACACTTGAACAAGAAAAGTTTATATCAAGATAGCTAATTATCAAAAATACTAAGGTTAATCCTTAAATGAAATTATTAATCAATATGTAATAACCTTTATTAGTTGGTTTATACTTGAAAAACCATTGCATCAAAGATATATAATAGATTCCATAGAATACTCATCTGCTACTATGTAGTATGCCTAGTTATCTAGAGTAACTAAACATGTTCATATTTATTCCACTTACAATAAAATATAGATCATAAAATGATGGGTTATACTAACCCCTACTCCTATTACATATTTAAGACTACATAATCTTACGATACAGATGCAAAGCATCATATAACATATAGTGTTAGATATTACACTGATACATGCTTTTTGATAGTACCACCAATCTTATATACCATATTCTAAGATTGGAGATAGCTATGAGTAACCCTTGAATGGGACCATAAGGTACCCTTTTTTAATCTCTAAAATTTACAAAAAACCAAAAAAATTAAACATTCAATAAAATAAAAAATACCAAAAATATTTTTCATGTTCATACTTGTACTATTTCTTATACTTATGTTGTTCACTTGATGTTATTAAATAACATATAATTCCTCTCCATATATACATATGTTTCACATATAATTTAACTATGATACAAGAATACCTAGATACATGATATATGCACATACAAGTGTTGGGGCTTTCTTATACTCATGTCATAAGTACATTGGGGGCATAATTTTTTTTGATCATGATACACCCATGCTATATTATTATATGATTACTTTCCATTATCACATTTGATATTATATACTAACACATGCCTATATCTAGTTTTATATATTTTAAAGGGTACATGAAATGAGATGTACTTAAAGTTTTTTCAAACACGTATTTACAGGAACTAGTATGTTAAGTTTATATTGGCTGCTTATATTCCATGCTTACATTTATGCACTTTCTTGAGTTTATTCCTTATTTTATATTATCTTGAATTTTATTTCCTATTTCAGAATTATAATATAATCCATTGATTCTTTCCCCTATTCCTTTGTTTTCCAATTTTGACATTTAAATATATCATTATTTTTTGTATGGACATTTGAATATGTCATTCTATGCTTTGTGGACATTTGACTAAGTCATGTGACTTCATTTGTGTGCCATTTCAACATGCCCCTTATTTTATGTCTCTTTACAAGATTCCATTTTAATTTTATTTTATGTTCTATTTTGTGTGTTTTATTTCTTGTTGATATTGTATTGTTACTCTCTAGACGTTTCCATGATCTATATCATGCATCTTAGGATTTTATTTGATCACATACTATGTGCTTCAATTTTATATCTACCTAGACATGTTATTAATAAATGTTACATGATACATACACAAATTACAAATTTATATTATCCTTTTGAGTTAAGGTAACTACCAAAATCTATTTCCACTCACTTCAAAAAGGGGGCATATCTCTAGGCATGTCATAGAGGTATGACTTTCATATTTTCCTAGTTTTAGATTATAGTGGGAACATGTTATGAAAACATGTTCACCAATTTTTTACTAATTCTTTGATTATCTAGAGTCACTGGGGGCATGTCATCAGAACATTTCCTCCATAATTTTCCTATTTATACATTTCAATATATCATTATTTTTTGTATGGACATTTGATTAAGTCATGTCCCTTCAATTGTGTGTCGTTTGAACATGTCCCTTGTTTTATGTCTCCTTATATAATTCCATTTTAATTTGAGTTTTCTTTTGTGTGTGTTTGATTTCTTGTTGAGCTTATATTGTTACTCTATAGATGTTTCCATGATCTATATCACACATATTAGGATTTTATGTAGTCACATATGGTGTGATTCAATTTTATATCTACGTAAAGATGTTATTCATAAATGACACATGATCCATACACAAATTAAACATTAGTCTTATCCTTTTGAGTTAAGGTAACTACCAAAATGTATTTCCATTCACCTTAAAAAAGGGACATATCACTGGGCATGTCATAGATGTATGACTTTCACATTTTCCTAGTTTTAGATTATAGTGGGGGCATGTTATAAAAACACATTCTCCAAATTTTTAATAGTAATTAGATTATCGAGAATTAGTGGGGGCATGTCATAGAAACATGTCCTCCATAATTGCACTAGTTTTACAATTCTCTTGATTTCATAGTGATATGATTTATAAACATGTTTTTGGTATCATTATATACACTCGTACACTTATTATACCTAGATTTCAGCTTAAGACATATATGACATGAATATACCATGTAAGGGGTACCTAAACATTGTAATATAAAATAATTTTTCAAATTTCAAATATAATTATGGACTATTATCATACCCAAGATGGATTTTTATTGAGTCAATCTATTATAGTAGTTAGTTCACCTTTAGAAGGTTGATTTTATTAAATAAATTAATATTACCAAAATTATAAGTTAGATTTAAATAAATCATCTAAATTCACCATAATTATAGGTTGAATTTTATTAAATCATCCACACTCACTAGATTTATAGTGTGAGTTGGTTAAATTACTCACACTCACTAGGTTATGCACATATTTGGGTTGCACGATTGAGAT